>JAUPFT010000017.1:29941233-30393733 GCA_036936625.1 Parnassius smintheus behrii
CAAAGTTTTCCGAATTAGGAAAATAGTATAAGTCTGCAGGTGCAAGATCTAGTAAGTATGGCGTATGATTGAGAGCTTCCAACTCCAAGTGTTGTAACTTGGAGACCGTTTGTTGTGCAGTATGCGGTCGCGCATTGTCGTGCAGTAGCAGCGAGGACGAGCGATTGATCAAAGCTGCTTGGATACGTGCGAGTTTCTCCATTAGTGTTCAATTCAGTTCTTCACACTTACACATCTGCAATAATGCTCGTCCCGTTTGGTAAGAAGCTGTGATGGATCACACCGGCGCTAGACCACCAAACAATAACGATCACTTTTTAGGGGTAAGTTTACGTTTATTGCATTCCAGGATCCAAGCAAAATGCTGAGAAGAAGGAAGCAAGGCGTTTCAAAATTACTTTGTTTGTATGCCTGTTGAGCAATGCAAGGCACGTCTCGATGCGTACTTCGCGACTTCGATCATTGCACCCATTTGTCAAGCTTTTCTATCTAGCCAATTTCACTCAAATGGACCAGTATTGTTTTGATTCTAACAGCTGTATAAGTTGCCATTAACTCAGCCGTAGATTGAGTATCATCAGCTTTCACAATCACGATTTTAATAACTGGTAAAATAATGGTCTTGTCACAGATTCGAGTCATTACATATTTTGTCAGCATGTCACATTAAAGATTTCATAGGTTCCGATAAATGGCTGTGTATGTATTTTGTATAATATGTTAGATGCAAAATGACCAGGGCGGCGACGAAAAGTAGTCTCAAAAGAGCAAGAAATCTGGTAATGAGATCACCAATCCACTTACCAGGCGTGGCGACTATGGCAAGTTGTCTTTTGCAATACGAGTTAAAGTACGACTTTAATGTTTTTATGGATAAAGTAAAATATAGTTACAGCCTATATACGTCCCTTTGCTGGGCACAAAGCTCCCTCTGCTTCTGACCTGTCCTGCTCCCGATGCTAGTTGGCGAACTTCACATGTCTTCGTAATATTTTTTTTATTTGTCATGAATGCAGGTTTGCTGACGATGTTTCTCTTTACCGCCGAGCAGGTGGTAAATCAGCACTTAAAATTGTAATTAACATTTTTATTGGTGTCGACGGGCATCGAACCCGAGTTGCCCGCGTACTGTGAAATCTACAGCGAGCGCTAAGCCCTGAGCTACCACGGACCCTGAGTAGCCACTTTGAATTAAAATTAAACCTGCATGGTCCAGTCGTACTCGTAACGAAAACTGTTTTTTACACAAAAATTATAACTATTCAAAAATTATATGTATATGTATAATGACATACTATTATTTGACTTTCAATTTTTTCTACAATTAATATATGAGTTTAACACAAAGAACTCAAAAATGAGAGTACGAGTTCCGTCTAGTACCCTCTAGTTCCAGCAGCTAAATAAATAGCTTTACTAGTTTCATCGGTAGCGCTTTTTTGCAGTGCGTTTACTGTTGTGCTTTCCTATAGGCAAGGGAGCTAGTACAGTTATAGACAGTGAGTCATGCCGCTTTAATCGTAAGGGCAATAAAGCATCTGTAACCTTCTTTCTTCCGTCAGCTGTTTGCCATTACGCAGCACAAAAGTTGTCACTCGTCATCAGGTAAACTCTGAATGTGTTCATACTTTTGCCATACTCATAAAATTAAAAAATAATAATTTCGTAATATATTCACGCGAAAACTACACACTGCATAAAAACTATTTTTTAAGGTTTTATCGCGTTTAAATCATTCTTTTTATATTCCCGACGTTTCGAGAATCTTGCAGTACCCATGGTCACGGGTGACTGAAGTGTTCGACGTCCCAATGTCATAATTAACCACGGCTACCTATAGTTTAAAATTATATATTGCTTTTTACAAAAAAATCATTTATTATTTAAACGCGATAAAGTACGTTAAAACAGGTTTCAACCAATAAAATAATAATTCTTATAATTCTTTAAATATATAAAACAGTATGTCTTCAAATTCGGTGTAGTTTCTTATTTATTAGTTGTACAAAAATGGAAAATCCGGTTTATTTTGCTAGAACTTGAGGATTTATGCGCGGCGAATAGTGGCGTAAAAATTTAATTTTGATGACAAGAGCGAGCGTTCTCTGGCTCGTACTGGGACAGTGACCATCGTAAAAAATTCACACTCGAGCGTAAATTGGGCACTGCTTCACGATTTATTTGTACAAGCCTGGTGATGACGTACAAGAGCGTTTAAACAAAAGAAATAATAAATGACGAATAGTTAATTAATGAATAGTTCATACGTTTTTAAATAATATGCTGCCCGATGATTAAGCTTGATGAACGTGGGTGTAGAAGTCGGTATGAGTTTCGAGTACTGGACAATTATTATGGGGCTAATGTGAATTATGAGCTCATGCCCTCGTGTAGTGGCAATGTTCAGCACCGCACTTCATTTCGTGAGTGTCGTAAGTGGTGACAGAGAAAAACAAACCAGTAGATAGGTCGCAGTATCTTTCTTATAACATATAACACCCGGAAAATAAAACAAAAAAACTGCGGCCAACTCACCTCTAAGTGTCGCGGCTATGAGGCAAGCTTATAGCTATTAGGAGGCCTCTGTTCAGCACTAGACTTTCGAAAGGCTGTAATGATGATGATGATGATGATGATGATATTGCATACACCAACAACGGAGTACTCCAAAAGTAGTTAACCACATGAGTGTGTTGAAGATGGAAAAGCAAATTAAATAAATGAAAAGCAAATTATTTTCTGTAATTTTACATCACCATCATGTCGTGCATCTGGATCAATAAACACGAGAATGAGGCGGTCAACAAATGTGGATTTTTCCATCTGAAATGTTTTCTGAACTTACTAGCCGTAGGTAAATTGATACAAGGCGAGTGCAATACTTTACATGTTGGCCAAGTTTGAATGAGTAAAAAGACTGACACGGCCGACTAACATGTGGACACAACTTGTCGAGTACAGGCGAGCGCCTTTATTTGTGCAGAAAAATGACATGGTTCTGAAGTGAGAAAGTCGTGGCAAGCGATCCCGATTGGTGGCAAGGCACCCCAAACAAACCGTATACACGTTAGCGCTTGCTTGCAATCGGCCAGCTAGGCTAGCAACGACGAGCAGTGGCGAGGCTAGACAAATTTGACGGCTCCGTGAATAAACTATAATTTCTTAGAAATTAATAAGATTATGTTGGTTTTACCCAGCATACAACAGTTTACCTTAAAGGACATTTGTTACCTATATCCTTATATTAATGATGATCGACATCTGACAGTTTTAAAACTATAAATTAAAATGCAACCAGTCAATGATGAAGACTGTGTGGCAGATAGCTTCATCTAGCCTTTTATTTTGTTTCTTCTGTGGTCACAGGAAACCCATTTTGAGTCAGTGGTAAACTAAAATGACGTTTAACAAATCAAATTTTAATTTATCACGTCAAATAAATAAAAATATTTTATTTCATTACAAACTGACACAACTTATTTCACTCCCTCTGGGGTATATTTTTCCAAAATCTTTATGTAGTGGTTGTCTACGTTGAGAAAAAATTATACAAGTATACCAAATTTCAAGTCATCCGAGCCGTATAGTTTTGGAGATCTCGTGATGAGTGAGTGACTATTTAGCTTATATTATATATTTCAAGACTAAATATGAATAATAATAATAATAATAATAATAATCCACAACTATCACACAACGCCATCTAGTCCCAAGCTAAGCAGAGCTTGTGTTATGGGTACTAGACAACTGATAAACATACTTATATATTTCTAAATACATAAATATTATAGATAAATTACACCCAGACACAGAACAAATGATCGTGCTCATCACACAAACATTTGTCCTGGGTGGGAATCGAACCCACGACCTCCGGCTTAGCAGTCAGGGTCACTAAACACTAGACCAACAGGCCTGTCGAATACAAAGAAATATTGGTGTGATCCAAATATGAGACGTTTTTGTAATCAAAACCATTGTATCCAATAAAAAGCTACTTAAAACCTACTAGAATAGTTTTTTTTTTAATATAGAAGAGGGGAAAACGAGCATGCGGCTCACCTGATGTTAAGTGACTACCGCCGCCCATGATCAACCGCAACACCAGGGGAATTGCAGGTGCGGTGCCGGCCCTTTGGAAAGGAGTAAGCTCTTTTCTTGAAGGTCCCCAGGTCGTATCGGTCCGGAAAAATCGTCGATGGTAAACTATTCTACAGAGAGGTCTTACGCGGAAGAAAACTCCTTTTGAAAAGTACAGTGGTGGATCGCCAAGCATCTAGATGGTGTGGATGGTATCGAGACGTTTGCCGCGTAGTGCGTTCACGAAATTTGACGGCTGGGATTAATCCGAACAATTCCTCAGAGCACTCCCCATGGTATATGCGAAAGAAATTACAAAGAGATGCAACATCTCTTCGCAGAGCCAGTGAATCGAGCCGATCGAAAAGCACTCGGTCGTCGTCGATTCAAGCCTGGATGCGGTCAAGTGGAAGGAGCTGGTACTGGGGAGTCCATGTGAGGTCAAACCTGCGCTTTGTAAGGTTGCAGGCGGTGTGCCGGCATGAAATACTGTCCCGCTCCGCTGAGCACGCCAAGCTTTTTAGAGGCCAATTTGGCTTTCTGTTCCAAGTGACCATGAAACAGCGCGTCACTCGATATGTCGAAGCCGAGGATTCCGATACTAGCTGAGAAAACAATGAGAGAGCCTTGAAACTTGGAGATACGACAAAGGGACAAGTTAATTAAATAATTTAATTTAATTAACTGAAATGCGGCGCACGCTACGGGCCTAAAATCAGCAGGTTATAACTTTAGCACCCAAACGATTTGTGTTACGTACAGGGCGCTTTAAAAAAGTTTTCACACAATTGTACACTAAATACTTTTTTATAAAGCTACAAAATTGTAAAAGTAACATATGCTGAACATACTGAACACTTAGCTCCTGGGGTGCCTTTAAGGTTCTCAGAAATATGTAGAAATATAAAATGTGAATCGTAATTTACAAATTGTTACGTCAAACAGAACAAATGTTTTATATTTATTGTATGAAATGTGTCAAATTCGCACCCCCATTTAAAAGTTTTATCCGTCGACTGAGTTTTAAAATTCTTTTGAAAAATGTTTGTGACGGCCTTTTTTGTCGCATACTTTAAGGTACTTGGTTTATTTAAATAAAAGGTTACTTCCAAAGTATGTTCTATATCGTGGAGGCGTTTTACGTTCACATAAATACATTGCACATGGAAAAACACCCAGACCAAAAAGATATTGCTTCTGCAGACCATACAAATATTTTTATTCGGATTTTGAACCTGTCGCGTAGCGACCCCGCAACCAAAGGCATAGCCGTTGCGCAAGCGAATCGTCAACTACTCTTAGCAATAAAATGCCCTAAGTCATGTACCTGTCACATCCATTTTAAATTCTATGACGGTTGCTAAACAATCACTAAATAACAAGTATCCCATAATTATGGAATTTAATTAAGTGGTTTTAATTTACACTAGCCCGCCGTTAGTTGCAATATTTCTTTATAGTCAGAATTTTTCAGGGGCGTGCAAACAACAACCCATTGAAGTTTCATTGTAATCAGATGATCAAAAAAAAAGTAATGGTATCGATACGGTTAAAACCAAATAACATTCATTTTATATATTACTAGCGATCCGGCCGGCTTCGCGCGGCTGATTTCTGGATCGCGACAGCAGCGCCACCTACCGGGTCCAATTGTCCGGGTTCATTCAAGGAACTACTCAAACACACAAAACGTTTCATCGAAATTGGTCCAGCCGTTTTGGAGTTCAATGACATACACACGTACGGATCAAATATGTATAATATAAAGATAGTCGAGCGTATCACATTGGAAGTCAATAACGTGACGTAGACGTGATAAGTAGACGTAGTTTGAAGCTTTTGGTAGCCTTTTTGTGTGTTTAATTGTTTTAAATTAAGATTACAGCCCCTTTACGTCCCACTGCTGGACACAGGCCTCCGCTCTAGTACTGGGCGTTTTATTCAGAAACACTTTTAAAAAACATTTTGTCAAAGAAAAACGAACGAACAATTTCTCGAAGGTCCAACATTAGGTTTAAAACCGAACGAAATTAATACAGTTCTACATTTCATTCTCGGAACTGTCTCAATCGCAAAACGTTTACAAACTTCATGCTCGTTTTGTAGGTTCATAGATTGGATCTAAATTAATACTCTATTACTATTGCTTTATGAACTATTGTCGTATAAATAGAAAACATGGGGTTTTACAGTGGCAGCTTTGCTGTTGCACGTACGGGCCGGCTCAAACCGGGGTGGTACCACGACCTCACAGTATACCGGCGTGAAGTGGAAGCTCTGTTTCCACGTTTCGTCTGGTGGGTGCAGGTGGCTGGAGGCCCAAATCCCCCCCCCCTCCCCCATCAACATGGTAGCTGAATTAAATGATGATAGACTACCCCAGGAGGGTACCAGCACCCCTGGAGAATCCCTCGCTCAGCATCCATGACCATGTTTCTCCACTTCTGAGTACGCATTCTGGGGGGGGGATGGCAAAATTCCACTCAAGACTACAACTGCTCTGGGTAAACGGAGCAAGACCAAGGCGACCCCTGCCACGCTGTCCGTGAATTTCTGCAATAACAGGGGACTTCACTCTAACCTAAACGCCGTCCACTACCATCTCGAGACGGCGAGGCCAGCTCTGCTCTTTCTAACCGAGCTGATATCTCGTATCTCTCCTACCCGGGGTACAAACTGGAACACTCCTTTGTGCCTCGGGCTGGAGTTTGCGTTTACGTTAGAGAGGACATCTGTTCTCGACGCCTCGGCAGACTTGAAGGTTCAGACCTGTCAATCCTTTGGCTACGCGTAGACAGCGACGACCATCCGCGCGTCTACGGGTGCCTCTATAGGTCCCATAGCGGTAGTGCCGAAACAGACCGACTCTTCGACCACGTCCAAATGGCTACATATTCGTTGCTACAGCAGATCCCCTCCGCAGAGATAGTGATCCTCGGCGACTTAAACGCCCATCACGCCGAATGGCTTGGTTCACGTTTAACCGATCATGCGGAGAGATCTGTTCATGATTTTGCCTTGGCATATGGTCTGACAAAACTGGTTACTTCGCCTACGCGGATTCCAGATGTGGAGGATCATGCACCTTCCCTGTTGGAACTTCTGCTGACCTCTCACCCGGACGGATATCAGATTTCCGTCGACGCCCCTTCAGGCTCCTCGGACCATTGTCTTGTTCGGAGTGTGGTGCCACTCACGCTGAAATCGCAGTTGCATTCTGCAGAATGCCGCCGTGTTTGGCACTATAGGTCAGCTGATTTGAATGGGATGCGGTCTTTCTTTGCATCCTACCCTTGGGGGTGGGTTTGCTTCTCGCCGGACAATCCCAACGTTGTTGCGGATTCTGTCGCTGATGTGGTACTTCACGGTATGGAACTTTTTATTCCTTCCTCTGTGGTGCCCATTGGAGGCAAATCTCAGCCATGGTTTAGTTGCACCTGTAAAATAGCATCATGCTATAGGCAGGAGTGCTACCAAGCCTGGGCTGACGTATCAGCGTCCCGGGATCTAAACACCAGCGCTCTAAAAAAGAAGTATAATTCCGCCTCAAGTTCCTTCAAAAGAGTCATTGCCAGGGCAAAGTCAGAGCACATAGGCAAAATTGGCGTGAAACTAGTTCGCCTTCCTTCTAGAACTAGTCCTAGTCTAGTCCAAAGGAGTTTCTGTCAGCCATCTCTTCCATCTCTGCACCGGGAGGACGACTCACTGGCCCATACCGCAAAGGAGAAAGCCAATCTTCTAGGCTCTTTCTTTGCATCCAACTCAACTCTCGATGACTGGGGGAGTACGCCGCCTACCATCCCGCGGTGTGAGTACTCCATGCCGGGAGTGCAGGTCACACAGCGCTCGGTTCGTAAAGCTCTCCTCTCCCTGGACATCCACAAGTCGAGTGGGCCTGACGGAATCGCTCCAATTGTGCTGATTACGTGTGCTCCAGAGTTGGCACCGGTTTTAAAGCGTCTTTTCCGGTACTTCTACTCCCTAGGCGTAGTCCCATAATCATGGAAGACGGCTTTCGTCCACCCGATCCCTAAAAAAGGCGACCGCTCTGACCCGTCCAACTACCGGCCTATCGCTATCACCTCCTTGTTCTCCAAAACAATGGAGTCCATTGTAAAATGCCAGCTCATGAGGTACCTTGAGGATCACCAGCCGATTAGTGACCGCCAATACGGTAATTGGCCGTTAGTTTGGACATTGCGAAGGCCTTCGATCGGGTTTGGCACAAAGCGCTTCTTTCGAAGCTCCCTTCCTATGGGCTTCCCGAGAAATTGTGCGATTGGATCACCAGCTTTCTTGCAGATCGGGGTTGTAGACGGTGCAAGCTCCGATTGCTAGCCTATTAATGCTCGTGTTCCACAAGGCTGCGTGCTATCGCCAACGCTGTTTCTTCTGCGTATCAATGATATTTTGCAAACCCGTAACATTCATTGCTATGCAGATGACAGCACTGGTGATGCTCTTTACACCGGCCGAGCCAATATTTCTCGGGAAAACGTCTCCGAGTGCCAGGACACACTTGTGTCTGAAGTCGAGTCTTTGCTGAACAGAGTCTCGGATTGGGGGCGACTAAATCTAGTCCAGCTTAACCCCCAGAAGACACAAGTTTGTGCGCTAACCGCTGAAAAGAACCCCTTTGTCGTATCTCCTCAATTTTAAGGCACTCCCCTTGTTGTCTCTGCCAGCATCGGAATTCTCGGCGTCGACATACCGAGTGACGTGCAGTTTCGTGGTCACTTGGAAGAGAAGGCCAAATTGGCCTCTAAAAAGCTTGGCGTGCTCAGCAGAGCGGGACAGTTTTTCATGCCGGCACACTGCCTGCAATTTTACAAGGCGCAGGTTCGGCCGTACATGGAATATTGTTCCCATCTCTGGGCTGGGGCTCTCCAGTACCAGCTCCTTCCACTTGACCGCATCCAGCGCAGAGCGGCTCGAATCGTCGACGACCGAGTGCTTTCCGATCGGCTCGATTCACTGACACTGCAAAGAGATGTTGCATCTCTTTGCATTTTCTTTCGCCTTTACCATGAAGAGTGCTCTGAGGAATTGTTCGGATTAATCCCAGCCGCCAAATTCCGTGAACGCACTTCGCGGCAAACGTCCCGATACCATCCACACCATCTGGGTGCTTGGCGGTCCACCACAGTACGTTTCAAGAGGAGTTTTCTTCCGCGTACAACCTCTCTGTGGAATAGTTTACCACCAGCGATTTTTCCGGACCGATACGACCTGGGGACCTTCAAGAAAAGAGCGTAATCCTTTTTAAAGGGCCGGCAACGCACCTGCAATTCCCCTGGTGTTGCGGTTGATCATGGGCGGCGGTAGTCACTTAACATCAGATGAGCCGCATGCTCGTTTGCCCCCTCTTCTATAAAAAAAAACAAACCTTTTTAGTAACTACTTTTGATTTGACGTTACGATTAAATCTAAAAGAAATCTTATTTATATCTAAACACAATTCAAATTTGGTTGTACGTGGTTGAACAAAAACGAACGGACCGAGAAAAAACGGTATTTTCGGCTTTCTCTTTTTTTTATGTAACTTTTTGTCGTAGACAGAGAAACTGAAATGAGAAAGAACGATAACGTAGTTTTAGGTTATACATTAATCTTGATGACTTATAAACATATTTAGATAAAAATTTTAATTGTTCTAAGAACTGAACAGAACAAGATTCACCAATCTTAAGCTCACAAAACACTTTTTTCTCACTTAAACCAACTTGTAAACTTCTTAGATCGCTACGAACTGTCAAAGGAACAGGCACTCAGTCATTTCTATACAAGACTTATGCATAAATCTGTCTTTTCCGTGTGCGAAAGCGAAAAAAGGCGTCAATTTGTCTATAGGTTTCTTTCTTCTTTCTCTGTCTACGCTGTTTGTGAAGGTCAGCTTGGTCAAATGTACGTTTTTTGTTTTTAAATTTAAATCAGTATCAGTTGTCGTCAAGTAACGCTTGTCTACGCCTACAATTTCGAATTTGCAAAAAAGTGACTGTATGTTTACGTGCGAAAAGTGTTTTATGTGATATATTGTATATATTAATTGCTTAATAGTTTTATAATATACCGATAAAACCGATTTAATTTGTAAATATCTTTTGTTCTTATATTGTAGATAGTGTAAATAATGAAAACGTGTATATAAAATGAACTTTTAAATACGCCCGTAACATTTATCAGCCAGTCCTAAGCCTGTAAAAAGTATGATGGGAAGTTCGCTTTATTATTTTGTAAACAAACATATGGTGAAGTCGTGAGACGTGCATTTAACGTCTAGGTATCCGAGTACTCTTGACCCTCCCCTCTTCGAGCAATTTGCTCACATGTTCTTCGAAAGTTAGTGTCGGTCTACCTCGACACCTTTTAATATTTACTTTCGCTCTATTTATTTTCTTCACTATTCGGTCTTCACTCATTCGCTCAACGTGCCCAAATCATTGGAGTACGCCCCTATCAATTTTTGTGATAAGGTCATCTTTCAATCCTGCCATATTGCGAAACTCTTCGTTTCGCTTTCGGTCGGCTATGGTAACGCCACACATTTTACGAAGAGATCGCATCTCCACTGCATTCAACTTGCTTTTATGCTTCTTCTAGCATACCCAGGTTTCGATGCCATATAACAAAGTCGGTACCAACACTGCGTTATGTATTGCAAGGCGTGCACTCTTCACCACGCCTTGCCTTTTGACTAATGCATGCAGGGCACCATTGACTTTGTTTCCGGCAGCGACACGCCTATCTACATCTAAATCACATCTTTCATCGCGGCTGAAAGCACTCCCCAAGTATACAATTTCATTTACCTGTTCTAGACATTCCTGATTTACCCATATTTCACATCTCGTCCTCTCTTCGTCCTTTTCAAAAACCAGAATCTTAGTTTTATTAGCATTCAAACGGAGACCTTTAATTTCACATTCTTCTTTCGTACACGTGACTAATGCCTGCAGTTCTGCTTCTGATGGTGCAATAAGCACTGCATCGTCAGCATACAGCAGACAATTAACTTTAATGTCACCCAATTTCACACTTAAACAGCTATTTTTCAGCTTCTGTAAACAGTTGTCGAGATACAGTATGAACAGCCGGGAAGACATGACACAACCCTGTTTTACGCCCGCTTGGACGCTAAACGTGGGTGACAGGTCATGCCCCACCCGCACACAGGCTTTACAGTCATAGTAAAGTGACTGCACAGCCCTTAACAATCGACCATCCACACCATATCCCGGCAAGAGTTCCCACATTTTCTTCCTTATAACCTTATCAAATGCTTTTTCCAGATCCACAAAAGCACAGAAAATCCTCTGGTTAATACCCAGAAGCATTTCCGTGATCATGCGGAGAAAAAACATTTAATCCGTGCATCCTCTTCCAGGTCTAAATCCGCATTGTGCCTCCCATAAGTATCTTTCCGATTTCTCTAGCATCCTACGTGTCAAAACCTTCGAGTAAACTTTACTTGCTAAACTGGTCAAGCCGATCGCCCGATAGCACCCGCAGTCAAAATGTGAACCTTTACCTTTATATATAGGCACAATGATCACGGATTGCCAATCATCCCGGACATCTCCCGTCCGCCAGCACAAATTGCACAGCAGACGAAAGCTGTCCCAGACGCGAAGCCCACCGTACTTGACCATTTCAGCAGTAACTCTGTCTAGTCCCGCAGCTTTACCACATTTCAAACTTCGAATCGCACGTTCAATCTCTTTCATGCTGATGACCTCAGTGTCATCGAGGTCCGTGTCTGGCGTGCCAGTCACGGCGTCACCTCCGGATAATTCACTAAGATCATGACACGCATACATTTCTCTATAAAATTCACTCCATCGCTGCATGACGTCCGATTTTTCTGAGAGGACGTCATAGGTTCTCGAAAGCACTTTGATCATTCTTAAGGCTGTCGCACCACTCTGGGACCTTCCAACCCCTTTCCAGAAGAGTTTGGAGTTTTCCTTAAAGTTGTGCGACAACCTCTCGTCCGCTTCTATTCTACACCTTTCACGTACTTCCTCAATCAATGTTTTCGTATGAACTTTCTGCAGCTTATATCTTTCTTTCATCTTCTCTCTTATATGCTTATCGTTACTAGAGGCCAAGTAGTCTAACCGTGCTTTTTTCTTCTTTTTTACAGCTTCTCTCACTTCTTCCTTCCACCATGCGTCTCTTCTTTTACTACTACCTCTTTTTGTCGTTCCACATACTGCTTCCGCTGCACTTACCATTCCATCCCTAAGGTTCTGCCATGTTCTCTCCAAAAATTCTTTCCTGCCATCGATGGTGTCAAGCTTTTCGGCTACCCTCGTGTGATATTTATCCCTAGTATCCGCTTCCTGAAGCTTCCAGCTTCGAATGCGACAGACCGACTGTGGTTCTGTTACTGCCGTCCGGCAGCGCCAACCCGCGAACAAACCCCTAAATCTAGTAATTACTAGATAGTGATCCGTTCCCAGGTCAGCACCCCTGACCACTCGTGTATCCATCACCCGTTTTCGCAGTCGGTCATCCACCAGGAACAAATCAATCATACTTCTCTCATTCTTTCTTTCTCTAGTGTACATATGGATTTTCCTGTGATTAAACATAGTGTTTGTCACAAGAAGACCTCCTTGCATACAGCTAGTATAAGCTTGCCAGCATCATTAACCCTTTTATCGCCAAACTTTCCAAGCACCGACTCGTATCCCGGTCGAGCGATACCTACCCATCCATTCAAATCACCACATACAACGGTTCTTTCGTTTCCCTTAACCAAATCTAGAACTTCTCTTACATTCTCCCAAAACTCCTCCAGCTCAGCCCTGAACGACGAAGCTACCGGCGCATAAACAGCCAAAAGGAATAACTTCGTCAGTCCCAGTTTAAAGCAAACCCAGAGAAGTCTTGAGTTCACAACCTTGTATTCAGTCATAAGATCGACCAACCGGGACGACAACAGCACCCCCACTCCCTGGCAGGCGTTCTCGCTTTCCGAGACTCCGGACCATATAGCTAACACCCCGCCAGGGAGCTCTTCAGTA
The DNA here is from genome assembly GCA_036936625.1 of Parnassius smintheus behrii. Taxonomy (NCBI): domain Eukaryota; kingdom Metazoa; phylum Arthropoda; class Insecta; order Lepidoptera; family Papilionidae; genus Parnassius; species Parnassius smintheus. The sequence goes on from JAUPFT010000017.1 coordinate 29,954,343, forward strand.
CCACTGCCTTTCCGTTTGGTCTCCGACATACACACGACATCTAATTATCTTTCTTTCATTATTTCGATCAACTCATTCGTTTTGTCTCTCATGCCCCCTCCAACATTCCACGTGCCAACTCTGCACTCCGTCCTCCACCTTCCGACGTGTCGGGCTGTGCGTGACGGGTGGCGGTCCCCATCGCCGCTTCGCGCGCTGCATTCCACACCAACGGGGACGAGCTGGTGTGCGTCGCCTTGGGGGGCGCCCTAACTCTCGTTTGCATGGGTGCGCAGCTGTGTAGAATTGCAGCCCTGAAAAGGGCTGGTAGGGGTCGCGACGAGCACGCTTCTACAGTGACCCCCATTTTTTTATTGTAATAACAAATTTTCTACTTGTAATAAAACTTTATATAACAACCGATAAACTTATTTGAGAAAATTGTATTGACAACATTTTCAGAATGGTGCTCTTGATACTGTGTTGTTTTTTATAAATTCAATGCGAAAACAATATAATATAAATATCGGATGATAAAAAAGTTTACCTAGAGAATATCGAATTATAAGATATTTATTAAAAAATAATTTTAAAATTTTAATCCCTTTTTTTTCTATTTTACTTAATACATAATGATGAAAATTCCTATATACTAAGAGATTAGGAAAGATTGTAAAAGGGAAAAAAGAAGGGCATTCGTCGATTCAATCATTTTATGTTACTGCTTCGTGTATTTTCGATTGATCGAATGGTAAGATCCTTATGGAATAAAATTAGAAAGAGAAAAGAATTTTTGTGTATTCCATGTAATTTTGTCGAACGGCCTATGGTCTCAAAAACTTCGGAGCTTTTGAAATTTATTAAGATTTTATCCGTGTTTAATCGGTGCTGTGAGTACGTATTCCTTCTGTCGGGCAAAGGGCATTCGTTTCTAACGACCCTCTTAAGCCAGTAATCTTCCTTTAATGTATTTATGAAGGATCATATTCAAGCCGCAATCTGTTTTCGTTGTAATTCCTTTCGTTTAGTCTTTTGAATTAAATAAAACGCTTAAAATAAATAAAATCTATAATAACTATGGTTATTACTGCCTTCAAACGAGTCACTGATGTGGAATCGTTTATTAATAATATCAACCAAAATAAATTCTGGTTATTTATTGAGAGTATGGATATACAAGTATTTACTACACATTTAATTAAAATCTAAGAGACTATTTTGAAGTAATAAATATATAGATTAGATCATTGTTGATGTTAATTGAAAAATATAATAATGATAAAGTACCAACTAAAAATTAATTTTGTCTCATAGTTTAGTTGGAACATTACGACATTATACTTTACCATCTTCGGCCAGATCATTTACCATCAGGTGAAGGTATTTAAAAAAATACAAACGAGCCCACAGCCCACCTGATGGTAGTCGATGTGTGACCCAAAGATATACATTTATCTTCGGTAATTTTATACTATCATAGAAAATCGAAATATCATCCGATTTCGATGAATTTTTTTTAAATCTTCGTCTTTACGGCGGATATATGGAAAAAAATATGGAAAATATCTCACCTCAAGATTTCATAAAGTTTTATGATTTTAAATGTGATCATAAACGCACTTCTTTGAATATAATCGTTCATAACTTTTTTGCAAAGCGTTAAACGAAGCTTTTATGTTTTTATTGTTAATCTACACAAAAAAAATTAAAAAAAAGTATTTAAAAATGTTTGTTTATTAATTTATTTATCTCACTTAAAGTTTTTGATTTAAAATGTTTTAATAAACGCTCTAGAAAATCGAAAAATCATCCGATTTCCAAAAAGATCAAAATGAAAAGAATTAATTATATATTCAAAAATAAATTAATGAAAAAATCTCGTAACATGCAATCTTTGACAGTGATGACATATCTTAATCTAAATAATGCACATAAAATTTTTGGAAAAAAACATTTTTGTAAATAAAAATCACATATTGATGTTTATTTATTATTTTTTTAGCGAAGCAAGCTCGGGACTTCTCTCTTAGTGCATCTCGACTCGGACAGGTTAGGTTAGAAGGAGATGGCGGCGTCGATTGAGCAAGCAAATAGACCCTGCCATCTCCTTCGTGGTTATTTTCTATAAACCACTTCTGAGTGGTTTATAAAAAAATAAGTAGGAGCGCCGCATCGCTCGCTCAATCGACCCCGCCATCTCCTTATAACCTAACCTGTCCGAGTCGGGATGCACTAAGTCTCAGGCTAGCATCGCTCTGTTAGAAGAGCCGCTCCGAAGGTGTTTTTTAAAAAAAGACTTTTACACCCAATCCCGGAAGTTCTTTTAGTTTATTTCCCCTAATAATACAAATATTTTAAATAATACAAAAAATGTACAAAAGCTGCGAACGGCGTGTGCGATATTCACTTAATATGGGTTGGAGCTGCACTGCCTCGATTACCTCAAACTTTAGGCTTTTATACTATATATAATAATCGAGTCAGCGCTTTTAACTAAATTAGGGTTGGACATAACAGCTCGTTCTTACACTCAATAAAAACCAAAATAAAAAATAAACAAACATATTTTTAATTTTTTTATTTAAAATGTTTTTTTTGTATAGATTATAAAAAAAATAAACAACCTCATTCGATTATTTAAAAAAAAGTAATCAACACATACGCGAATGAGTGCATTTTCATAAACACTTAAAGCCTTGAAACCAATATAAATTTAAATTTTTTTCATAAATCCGCCGTCATCATCATCTTCATCATTACAGCCCTTTACAAGTCCACTGCTGAACATAGGCCTCCCCCAAGGTATGCCACAAAGCACGGTCCTGAGCCACCTGCATCCATCGACTTCCTGCATGTCTTACCAGGTCGTCACTCCATCTAGTGGGGGGTCGCCCTACACTTCGTCTACCGGTACGAGGCTGCCACTCGAGAACCTTTTTTTCCGCCTTAATAACTAATAATGAAGAATTAAAAAAAAATCGTCGAAATCGAATGATTTATCGATTTTGTCACAAAACGAGGTGACAGCGATAGTATAAAATTACCTTATCTTCATTTAAGAATCAAAACTCAGATACGTTGTCACCCCTAAAGAATAAGATGGAATGCCTCCGTTGCAATAAAATGGGTCTCCAGTTCTCCACACTCACCATACGAAACGCAGCAGCACTAAGCTGATATTTTACGTTGGTATTCTGTGAGAGCGTGTTCCTACCCCAGTCGATCCAACCCATTCGTGCTGCAAGCATAATATAGATACAGCGTGACTCTACACTGGCCTGGACACTGGCTTAAAATTTTGCGACGTTATATTTAAGAAATCTGTACGCAATCTTATGTAACAATTGTTTTGATGCCTAGGTCACCTTACTAATTAATATCTTAAAGCGATGATATCTTTGTATTGAAAATAGAACTTTTGTCCTTAAATATCACGTGGCGTAATTTCGAACCTTTTCGAAGATCTTAGAATACACATTTGTCTCTATTATATCTAACAGTCTGCTGGAGAGCTCTCAATAGATTGTACCGATCGAAATCTAATTTCAACGTCCTATTAAAACATGGGTTTACGTAATTGACGATCAAACAGACTATCCGAAAACTAAACTAAACAGAAATAATTTTCAATTTTTTTATAGAATAATTGTGACAAACGAGCACACAGTCCACGTGGTGATAAGTGCATGCTGGGGCCCACATACACCTACATTTACCTATCCTCGATTAAGAATCAAAATTATGGAACATTTCGTTTCCAGTAAAAATGCTTTCCGGTTCTCTACACTAATACATCAGCATTAAGCTGCTATTTTACGCTGGTATTCCGTGAGAGCGAGATCTTACTCCGGTTGAACACACCCATTCGTGCTACAACCATAATATAGCTGCAGACACATATTATTAATCTGTGGATGCTACGAGCACCTTATGATTAGCTAATGCTGTATTCAACCTACAATTGAGGTCAGCAGCCTCGAGGGAAGCCAGTCAAGTAAGATGCTTAAGGAGTCCACGGTCGTATGATCAACACCGGTTTATCTCCGATATAGAAAAAAAGGCAGTGCAATTCAAACAAATTATTAAATAAAATAATTAGTAGTTTTGTGTGACGGTGGGTAAGAAAATCCATCACCGTCACCTTCATATCGTGGATGTCTTAAGTGATGACTATGAGAAATGCCAGAACTATCTTATATCTTCCGATAGATGGCGGTGAAAACATCACATTTACATCAGACGTAATATATCCTGACTGGCGAAGGGAAAAAGTGTCAAAAGTAAGCGATTGTCCTCCGATTGTCAATCGGTATGTCAAGCACGGCACTGGAAATTAAGGCAATTCCTCCCTACAATGGGTTAGGCAAATGACCCATGGCGGATTTTTTGGCTAGTAAAGAAGAAGGTGAAGATACAACTCGCGGCACGTAACTAGCGCGAAATGAAACATAGAGAGGATGGCTGCGAATGTCGTATCAGTACAGGGCGGAATACGCCTGGAGAGCCAATCAGCGTGTGCGAACGATACGCGCAGCCAATCATACGTAATAACGCGTAATATGGCCAATTATGCGCAATAACGGTCACCGCTGGACTTACGTGCCGCGGGTTGTATTTACATTTTTTTACATAATATAATGTAAGGTGAGAGGACTCTACTTTTTTTTACTGACTTTAACCACTAAAAATGTAATCGTAAGTTGGTCACTGTGGTCGAAATCAGCCAGAAAGATATCACCATAATAACAATATCATTTAGTTTTTTCTTTACTATTTATATATATATATATATATATATATATATATATATATATATATATATATATATATATATATATATATATATATATATATATATATATATATATATATTTGTATTGTTTATTCGAACTTCGCAAACTTTTTTTCATTATTAGTTTATTTTTACTACATTACTCCCCATAGTATGTTTATCTCTGCTTAGCCTAACGATTAACTGGGAGAAAATGCCTTAAGGAATTAAGTCCATCATATGATTTTAATTTTCCTGCATAAAAGTTTAAAGAAATAAGTAACACTTCCAAAACTGTATCTCTATGTCAATTCCTTCAACTACTTCAGTAATCGTACGGCGATTCGAGAAAATACATGTATTTCGGGGGCATTCTGACTTTGAGTAAACGTATTCTTCTTTTACAGGGTAGACCTTAATCAGCATGCTTGGCAGGCGGACTAGACATCGCAGCTAGTAACAGGCATCTTGCACCTCTGGCACAAGTTCCGGGGTCCGGTCTAGGTATTTTAAGTCTGACGTAAACAGGATGGTTTTCCCACCTTCTATCAAAAGCTATAAGATTAAGATATATACAAACAGGCAGTGACGTACTTCCGTCTGATACGCTCCTGTTACACCTATTCCGACCCCTTCACATCTATATCTTCAATATATAGCCAAATTGGCCGATAAACTTCCGTTCACGGCATCCCTTGCAGATTGTGCCATGGACTTCTACAATTTACATTGACTTTGTCACTTCTTTCCACATTCATTATTTCTATATGACTAAATCACCGAGGTGTAACTTTCTTAATTTTGGTCACAGCATCATCTAGCAAATCTTAATTTTCTCTTATCACACAATGGAGTCACAAGATGCTTTTAGCATTGGAGATGGAGTCTGCTACACGGTCACGACACAAAAATACCCTTTTAATATAAATAATATTGTGGTGATGACGATATTTATTAACTAATCTCGTAATATTAAGTATGTATACTTAATATAAAACCAGTCTTTAGCGCGTATATGTGTTCAGAGGCTGCGTGAATAACACATTGTGTACGGAGGGAGCTCATACTAAATATTAAAACCTACAAAGTGATTGCTTATTAAGTACTAAAATTGTCGATTGTATTATTTGAAAAGTCTGATGTTTTATTTATAAGTAATCAATTTAAGTTTTGGTTAGACTATAACTTTTTTCTTCTCATTAGTCAGCTATACCAGTCCACCAATGGATAGGGGCTTCTCAATGCAGAAATTATTTGTTTTAATGCATGGCGAGCGGATTTTTGATCGAAGTTCTAGTATATCTCGCACGTTTGACGCTGCTTCCCGTTGCTGACCTGGGTATTGTATCTTTTTTACATAATAAGAGTGCAAAAGCAGAACACAGCGCACCTGATGGTAAGTGCTAAGTTCATACAATAATGTTTGAACTTAAACTGGATTATATTAATAATTTCTTTTAAGAATTTGATTTTCACTTTAAGTAACACAAGCTCAGAATTTTTCAGCTGTTCTTCGTAATATGTGTTAAATATGAAATTAATTCCAGTAGGTTTGCACTGACTAGCCAACGTGTTAAGTGCCTATGAGCAATTTTTTATAAATGAACTATAACGTTGAATTAATTTACAGTTGATGTGATAATCTGTATCTATCAGCGAATTAAGAAGGGCTCGGAAAAAAGATTTAGTTTAAATGTGTTGATCTTATAAATTAATCTTAATCATCATCATCACTACACCCTTCGTAAGTCCACTACTGAACATAGGCCTCCCTCAAGGAATGCCACGACACACGATCCTGAGCCACCAGTCTTACCAGGACGTCAGTCCATCTAGCGGGGGGACGCCCTATAATTCATCTACTACTTCATACAGTGGGGTGACGCCCTAAACTTCACCTGCTGGTACAAAGGTGCCACTCGAGAACCTTTTTTCCCCATCGGTTATCGGTTCTTCGAGTTATATGGCCGGCCCATTGCCACTTCAGCTTACTAATCCGTAGGGCTATATCGGTCACTTTGATTCTACTGCGGATATCCTTGTTTCTAGGTTTATCACGCGGAGAAACTCCATGCATAGCCCTCTCCATAGCTTTTAAAATTAATTAATCTTAAATATAGTAAATTTCATCATATAAACGTTAGGTAAAAGGAGTACTTTTGCGCCTAGGAGTGTATTTATGTGTTTTTGATATTATTTGTGGAGATAATTAGACAGTGAGATATTGCATCTTAGCCCTTGTAGGTGACAACGCATCTGTAGTTTTATTATTTGAAAATGTTTGCAGGTGTCCATGGGTTACATTAACCACTTATGATTAGGTGAACTACAAGTAAGTTAGTTGTCAATACAATTTATTAAAAAAACTTTACGCTACAGCCATTTTATATCTTAGTAAACTTTTCACACAATTTATTACAGTTTTCAAATATTTTAAGTACATCTTTCACTTATATATTATGAAGTATATGTTGAGTATGGTTCATATTTTAACTGAAAAATACTTGTTTAATACACAGTTAACATGAAAATATTATCCTAAACAACTAATTTCAAAGTTGCAAATGTTCAAAAATATTAGTTTGAGACCCACTCATCATAAGGATAGTCAAGAGCAACAACAGCCCATCTGAATGATGCTTCAACGAGCTTTGAGTGAGCTTTAGTGTCCTCATGGTTCAGCCCATCTGTGATCATTTATGTCCTTAATAAGTAACGTAGCTCTTAGCGAAACGAAGATATCTATAATGTACTATAATAAATAAATGAAATCAATCAAATGATTATATAGACAATTATGACTACATATATGTTTTCTTACATTTGTTCTTGGCAAATATGGGTTCTGTGTAAATACTACAGAGTTGCTTTACGGCTAAGTTAGAATTTAGTCATTGCAGAATCTATATCTTCTGATATTGCCTTGTTTATTCTAAAATGCATTAAGGTGGTGTGTATTCTTAAATGTAATCTTTAATGTGGTGTTGGGTGTAATGGCGGCTGATAGAGTTTGAGAAAAAGGAGTGTTCAGTTACAATTACAATTATATAATTAGTATTACATTTATATAATTTATTTATATAAACTAATTAATATTATAGCATAAAAGAGTTGATAGTCCTATTTCACTTATTTTAATAAAACCCTAACTAATTTTCCTATATAAAGTGGTTTTAAATTCGTTTTCATCTCCATTTATACGGCGTGGTTAGCGGCATCGTAACTTACGAAAATTATATTGTAATAGTTATATTTTAACGTTTTTTGCGCAAAATCATTCTGAAATATATAAAACGAAGTGTGGCATAATCAATAAGATAAGAAATAAAAACATAAAGAAAAGTTGAATACATTTTACTATCCCTATTATTTAACTGTCCCTAACTCATATCCGTGCGGACTGTTAATTCTACAGCATGGTCGTGCGCGGCAGAAAATTTCGCGTATATCGCACGATAGTGATCCACCAACCATTGAGATGACAAGGATAAAATCGGAATTGTGGCGCGTAGTACGATGGTAAAATTCAGCAGGTGAAATGAATGCAAACAATTCCTTTAAGTGGTCCTCATAGTTTCGTAGCACCAAAAGATGCACGGAGAAGCAACGTCTTTCCGCTAAGCCCGTGGATAAAGCCGATCTTAGGCGTCGAAATTAGTCGGCATGAAATACCGCTCCTATCTACAGAAATATAAAATACTGGCTGAGTCGCTCGCGACTTTGTTCGCGTGGACAAATGCCGATTCTAAAAATTCTTTTACTATTTGTATTAAAAAGCTACTCTTCCCTGAGCGAGCCCAAAGTTTTGAGTCAAATGTTTTGGAAACTTTTTCATTGTACGTATATACAATGTTAACGAGGATGTATAACTTAGGAGTGTAATTTTTTAATTCGTGAAGATTCGTAAAGCGTGCTCAATCATAGACCGCATCGTCAGGTGAGATAGTAGTCAAACGCGAGCTTATTTATTTTATAAAATTAATACGATACATACTTAGTGTATATTATAAAATCGCAAATTACCTCAAAGCTTTTCTGTGTACTATATTTGCACTGGTATCTGGGTATCATGGTATCTGGTAGCAGAATATATTAATTTTCAGAAGATCTCATTCGAGACAAACCAACATATAATTGCCCATAAGAAAAACACTCTTCTAGCGTCGATGTCCATCAGCGAGAAAGTTTGTCTATGGGGCTTATTTATCAAACAATACTTGAAGCCAATTAAAAGGTATAGGCAGGTCTGTCGGTATCATCGAAATGCGTGAAATGTACGCAATCTGCCCGGCTTCGGGCCCCGTGAGGATGGTTACAGTAATTATATTTTCTTTTAGTTCTTTGTTAAAAGTTTGTGCCGTTGCTCAAAATATATCAAAAACCTAAGTACTTAGGCTTACAATATTAGAATTATCCTAAGGATATTCGTCATAGATCATTGATAACTAAGCTTTCCTTCTTATTAAATGAAAGAATTTTTGAAATCAATTTAGTAGTTTTAGAGTTAATCCATTACAAACCAAAAAACAAATCTTTTTTCGTTATAATATTGTATTATTAGTACAGATGACATGTACCTATGTACTATATCTATATTTAATTTTTGTATATCTTTGAAGGCCAAAATAAAATACTCTATACTGTAAATGAATCAACGATGGGTCCACCATATCGTATAAATGAAATAGAGTTTATTCAGTCTTGCAACAAGTGTGTCAAGTGTGTTTACGGACTTCTTACTACGACAATACTACGATTCTTTTATAAACAAACTCAGGTCAAGCTTTTTAACTATCAAGGCGAAAGACTGAGATAGGTAACAAGTAAGATGCAACGCCATAAGCAATTTAATATTAATCAAAGATCGTAAAGAAATACAATCGTGATCTCTCGAGATATTAGTTCTCAGGAGTACAATGATAGTTTAGAATTGGAAAAAGACAACGTTATAGAAGAGAGATAAATGGTAGTATTTATATATTCAATAGATATAAACAGATCATACTCGTACAAACTTATATAAGATTGATAGGTCTGGACGTCATTTTAATTATTTAATCAATTTTAACAAATCAGTCTTCGTCACTTATTCAGTGTAATGCCGCCATCTTGGCTCGCTAGTTGCCTAGTTACAATAACATTTGAAACATAAGTATTTTTTAATATAGTGATTAAATTACGTGAGTATAATTATTTGTAAAATGCTGATTATTAATAAAGAAGTTATTTTTAAAATTCTTAAAGGTTAGAAATTAAAATTGAGTCTCAACTATTTTTATATAGGAAATAGCATAAAGATGATAAAATAACATCCTAAAATGACCATTAATCGTTTAGAAACTTGACATAAAAAGAAATATTTATACTTAATAATCTAACACTTAAAAAACATTTATTTAGACATATCTTGCCGTGTAGTAGAAACGCAAGAGAAAAGAGAATCCGCTATCACCTGTAGGCATCGTAAGATGTGACAAAGAAAATTTTAATCATGAAATTGGCAGCTTTGAATCTTCTTGATAACAATACAAAATTATCAAATAACAGAGTGTTAACGCGCCAGCAAAGTTTAGTAATCATCGTAAATGTCTCTCTATATTGGTAAATAAGGCAATCTTTAGGGGAGACATGTTTAATAGTGGACAGTTGTTTGATTGTAATGTGTTAGAAGTACTCTCAACTATTTAAATAAATGAACACTACTTAGTTAAGTTACGATATAAAATATTCATGGAACGCATTAGAAGTAAATATTATATATTATACCACCAATATAAATGAAGTATGCAAACCAGCAGCAACACCGACCATCACGATGCGATATAGGTACCTACGGCAGACTCAATGCAAGGTACATATAGACACCTATTTTGCTTGTACTAAAAATTCAACACGTAATTGAGACAAGTTTTATTCGTTCCTTTACTATTTATTAGAACTTTGTTAAACGATTTCACGACACTAGAAGTGTTAAACTTGTAATGTCACTGATCAATTACATCTTTGTCGGGACTTTGTATACCAAAGTTCTCACTATCTTACAAATATATCTAAGTATATCTTATAGCCAAGGCTTTACATTCTTTTTCTTTAGAAAACATTTCATTTTAACTGAAACAACAATTTATTACATTCTAGCACATAACAATTTAGATGTATGTGTGTGTGTGTGTGTGTGTGTGTGTGTGTGTGTGTGTGTGTGTGTGTGTGTGTGTGTGTGTGTGCGTGCGTGGATGCGTGTGTGCGCGTATGCGAGTGCGCGCGTGCATGTGTGCTGCTTGGGCGTGTGCGTCTGCGTGTGGGTTGCTTGTGCGTGTGCGAGTGCGTGTGTGTTTGCGTGTGTGTACACATGTGCGAGTGCGTATGCGTGTGCGTGTGTGCGTGCGTGTGCGTGTGTGTGTAGTATAAAATACTCAATCATTAAGTATTTTCATAGAATATGTGTTCGGAGTGAAATATTTTTTTATATTCCCTATGCCCTAAAGACTAATGAATTTTTAGCGAAATTTGTTTTTGTAACTATTGCAAAAAGATAAAAAGCTTTGTTTGTCGTCTGGTTCTAGGACATTGTTTACAGTAACATATTCACTTCGGCAAAAATAAACTTTTTAATGTAACTTTATTTCGTGCGTACGATTTCGATGATTATATTCCTTTTAGTCCTTTAAAGTCGGTTTTTACTTTATTTAAAATAAGTTATACAGTCAAGATGAGACAAAAGTGACTTTTGATATTCGCTGGATATTTAAAGTCACTTTTGTCAAACTACTAAACAAAAAATAAAACCAAAAATAAAAGTAACTAACATTTTAGTATCTTCGAAAGCTTGCAACATTATCTGAGGTGATCTTTTTGTTGAAGTTACTAGACACGTTTTTATTGCTTTGCTTTTTATTATCCCATGCCGACGCATACATAAAGTGTTTACAAGAATATATGTTTCTTTTGTTGTCAATTGCACTTACGTAAGTCTTATTTTTTGTTAGTCTTTAACTAATTTATCTAACTATTACTAACCCATGATGTGTAGAAAAGTATTAAGCTATTTTATTATTAATTGAATAAACCTCCGTAAATCTCAATTATGATTTAGCTGTTAATTTCAAGAAACCCTTATAATATAGTTCTATCGGTCTTTCGTGATGTGTCAGCAGAATAATTTTTTAACAGATTTTAAAAGAATTAGATATAAATTAAGCACATATTATTGATCTCAATTATAACCATCAAATAGTACTTGTGTGCTATTTGAAACACTGAGGATCTTAAAGAAAAAAAATGAGGCGTGTGCCCCTTTTACTGGTGACGAAGCATTCTGTCTTAATTTTCACAGGTTGTCACCTGCACCTGCACCTACATTTTAAATTTTAATGAAGGATAGAAATAGGTGTTGATAGGCCACAGATCCACTTACAATCAGGTGGACTGCGTGCCTGTTTGTTATCCTTATTTAAAAAAAAAACTGATTATTATTATTGTCTATCGGAATAGTATTTAACGGGTAGCGTCAGCAAGAACTTTAAATTCATGGAAATAAGAAGCGATTTGTTCGTTGGATTTCGCAGTTACCCTTTGACAAAAACAAACAAAGATGAGATTACTCAACCCCCTGTGTAAATGTAAAACTCTAGTCCCGCTGTGTAAATGTGAAAATACACTTCTTGTTGTATCAACAAATGCAGTGTGCTCTTATCAGAAAACACTACACATATAATATACATATAGGAGTAGGCTTTTATGTACATTTATATAAATACCGGATTCATATTTACTTTTTATTATTTTTCATGGCTTTTATTCAAATTTCTTGAAATAATGTTCCCTGTAACGATGTGACTTTATTAATAAACTTAGTTTAATTAAAAACGTAAAATCAAGCAAATGTCACAATATCTGTTTCATTTATAGCGTACTTAACCAGTCGTTAAGACGAAGCAGGACGTAAGAGGTGAACTCTAAAGGATTTAAAGTGATTGGAGTAGCTGGTGAGCTTTAGCGTCTTTAAGCTAAAATCTATTGTAAAAAATCATGTATTGACAGTTAGCAATTTATGACTAAATTTTGAATTCTATTTGTTATTATATAACCGACAAAAACGAGGAGGTATATTCAACGCATATAATTTTATGTATGTTTACTGATTTCTCGGAAACAGCCGAACCCAGAGTGTATAATTACTGCGTTTTAGCTAAACTGATTTAAATTATTCGTATTTAAATTATAAGGGGTACTTTAGGGGTGATCCCATATAAATTTAAAAAGAAATTCCATTCCTAAGATGAGAAAATAGGGGATGATAATGTAATGGCTCTGCCACACTAGGTGGCTCGCGTTTGCAACACAATGGATGTTGAAACTGTTGCAGCGTGCGAGCTATGCATATTTATTACATCTAATTATATCAATGTCATAAAAAGAAATATACGTTGTTGTCGTCGAAATAGCTTCTTCTCTGTATATTATTTACTTATGTGATAATAATGTGTGTGAATGATGATGATAGTGTGAAGGTACATTATTATTATTAATAATTAATTATATATAAAGGCGTCTAAAATTATCTTAGAAGTAATATTTTAAACAATTAAAATACAGTAATAAGCATAAACTTAAAATAAATAGATTACAGACATTAAGTATTAAAGTAAATTAAGGGCTTAATGTTGCCTTTTGAAATCTATAAATGTTTTAAAACTTTGTTAAAATATCGAAATGTTTTAAATAATAGAAATAGAAGTCGAAAATATTATAATAATAAAGATAAATAACGTTCATAAAATATTTGGAAAATTGGTCAAAAATTGTCTAAATTATTGAGCGTATTCTTGTATACATAGAGGGTATTCGTGTACCGATTGCCTAAATAACAGAGCTGCCGGAGACGCTTACCCAGTGGTGTACATATATGTAGATGGGGTGGTCTGATGACCGACTACTGTAGTACTGTTGCACAATGTATAGTCCTATATTAGGGACTTATGATAGTAAGCTCTACGACACAAAAGCATTATTATAGAAGGTCTCTATGATGTATAAGCATTATGATACTAGAGTTGTGGATTGAATTCCTATAAATTAAAGACATATAATAGTAAGGTCTCATCATCATCATCATCATTACAGCCCTTCACAAGTCCACTGCTGAACATAGGCCTCCCCCAAGTAATGCCACAAAGCACGGTCCTGAGCCACATGCATCCATCGACTTCCTGCATATCTTACCAGGTCGTCACTCCATATAGTGGGGGGTCGCCCTACACTACACCTACCGGTACGAGGCTGCCACTCGAGAACCCCTCTTCCCCATCGGTTATCGGTTCTTCGAACTATATGGCCGGCCCATTTCAGCTTACTAATCCGTTGGGCTATGTCGGTCACTCTGGTTTTACTGCGGATATCCTCATTTCTGAGTCTATCACGCAGAGAAACTCCGAGCATAGCCCTCTCTATAGCTCGCTGAGCAACCTTGAGTGCCCTCATACGGCCAGCAGTGAAGGACCAGATCCGTAAGTCATCACTGGCAACACGCACTGGTTGTACAATCTAGTTTTCAAAGATTGAGGTATACCCGACGAGAAGATGTGTCGTAATTTCCCGAACGCTACCCAGCCGAGTTGAATCCGTCGATTGACCTCTCGGTCGAAGTTGGACCTACCTAGTCGGACTATTTGTCCCAGGAAAACGTACTCGTCAACAACATCGAGCATAGTGCTCCCAACAACTACTGGCATACACATAACCATTGAGGTCATTGAGCATAATGCTTAGGTCCTCCAGCGATTCTGCCATAGGGACTATATCGTCGGCAAATCGAAGGTGAGTAATGTACTCGCCATTGATATTAATACCTTATCCTTTCCAGTCCAGTAGCTTGAAAACGTCTTCCAATGCAGCGGTGAAGAGTTTCGGGGAAATAACGTCACCCTGTCTTACACCTCTCTGCAGTTGGTTGGATTCAACGCAAAACTGGGCACAAGAAAGAACGGTGAGCTGAAGGTAGGAAAATTTGGGATAAGGCAACGGAATCCAAGGGGCCAGCAGCTGGCCGACTTCATGGAGAAAAAGTGGCTTTTTATGATGAACTCTTTCTTTCAGAAGCGGCCCCACAGAAAGTGGACCTGGTCGAGCCCCGACGGTTCAACAAAAAAACGAGATTGACTTCATTATGACGACCGGACGCCAACTGTTCAGTGATGTCTCAGTGATCGCAAGGGTGAAAACTGGCAGCGATCACCGAATGGTTAGATGCACACTGAACCTAAACGTTAAGTTGGAGAGGTCTTGTCTAATGAAGTCAACGCTCCATCCCCCTCGTGCTCTAATCCAGAATCCCGAAACCTTGCAGCTCGAGTTACCTAACCGCTTTCAGTGCATAGAAGATTGCAATGCAGTGGACAATATGAATGACAAGCTCGTGGAAACTGTCCATGCGGTCGGAGCTAAATTCTTCAAGACCCGCCGCAGAAGAACACAAAAACTCTCCGAACACACTGTTAATCTCATGGCTGTTAGACGAGAGATGAGGCTGCAATCGTCATCAGATTTGACAGAATACAGGCAACTGAACATGCATGCGGCGAGACTTACGCAACTTTAATACTGCTCGTATTAAAGAAGCGATCGAGCGGAACCAGGGCTCCAAAGTCTTTGTCACTGATCTGTCTGCCAGAAAGAGCCAACTGTTAAAGCTGAAAACTGAGTGTGGCAGGATCATTTTGAGTGAGATTGAGAGATACTATGGGCAGCTGTACACATCATCGTTGGAGCCACACGCAAGTGTGAGTAGCGATCCAAGAGCAAGTCTTATCCGACACTATTACGATGACATTCCAGACGTCAGTCTGGGTGAGATTAAAATGGCTCTTCAAAACGGCAGGGCTGTAATTGCCGCTCCGGCTCAGCGGAGCTTCTGAAAGCGGGTGGAACACCCGTACTTCAGAAGCTCTTCAATTCCGTCCTCCATGGTGGCACTACTCCGGAGGCGTGGAGCAGATGTGCCGTGGTCTTGTTCTTTAAGAAGGCTACAATGCTCTCTTGAAGAACTACAGACCGATTTCCCTTCTGAGCCGCGTCTACGTGCTGTTTTCGAGAGTCATTACGAATCGTCTCGCACGCAGACTCGACGACTCCCAGCCTCCCGAACAAGCCGGTTACCGAAAAGGCTTCAGTACCATAGACCGCATACATACCCGGTAGATTGTGCAGAAGACCCAAGAGTACAATCTGCCACTTTGCCTGGCGTATGTGGACTATGAGAAGGCCTTTGATTCCGTCGAAATTTGGGCAGTGCTACAGTCACTTCAGCGGTGCCAAGTTGACTGTCGGTATATCGAAGTGCTGAAGTGTTTGTACAGTAGGGCTACGATGGCTATCCGAGTACATAACCAGAGCTCGAAACCTATAGTAAGGTCTATGAAATAAATGTTTAAGGTCTCAAATATGTAGTGACGTGAAGACATCATCACAGCGTCCGATACAGAGTCCAACTTGGACTCCCTAACTGATGTGTCCTAGACGTATCATCATCTTTATGTCGGTGGTAAGCGGGTTTGCTGTAGCAATACGGCATTCTCGTGAACATTGCACACCCATACCGTTTGTGGGCAGCGTCGTAGCGCATTGCGATGCGTCGTCTATCTTTCGGATTGGGATGAGTGTGTTTGTTAGCACTTAGTATACTCAACTCCATGTCTTAGTACATGAGCGCTATGATACGTGGATTTTCGACTACTGGCGTCTTAGTAGCGTGCTACTATGATACTTTGGTGTTATTTTTAGTTAACAACAATAACAGTTTTGTTACCTAAGTCGATAGGGATTATGTGGGTGTGTTGTGACTGGGCGCCATCGGTATGATAGTTGCGTTGATGCTTACTGCTACTTGCAGTATTGCGTCTTGTGATGGATCTGCAGGTGTGCTGCGCTTGATTCGACGTATCTTGTGGTTCTGGTCGACGGAGGTATTCTGGTGGTGATGTCTGCTGGGATTGTATGGGACTAACGTCGGGATGGTGTAAGCCCGATGATAGTCGTATTGATGATTGTTGCGTTTTGCAGCATTTCGTCTCTTAGATTGTTGTTTGGTGGGTTGCTATTCTCAATGGCGGTCTCTGCGTCTCTCTTGGTTTAACTCACACCTAAGTAGCTTTGCCTAAGTCGGGTCCCTTCATTTCATTGCCTCGCTCGATTCGGACTGCATTTGCGTGAGTGTGTCTCCAGCTCCAGCCACTCGCGCTCATATCAGAACTCCTTTGACTCGCACCCAAAAAACTGACAAAACAGGAGACGAGGGACATGACGAGGAGCATGACATGCGGCATGACGAGTATTGTGGCAACACTACTTCTCTGCCTCCTTTCCTTGTTTTTTCCCATGTTACTTGATGAGTGTGTGGCCGAGGGGTAACTATTTAGACACCATTGTAGTTGTTCCCTATAACTTGTGTTTTTCCTTATGAATAAACCACTTATAAGGGGAAAAAGTAAAACTTTTCATAAAAAGTAAAAACAGACTTCAAAAAGTAATTAGATATTTTCACTTATTAGCTAGTAAAGTGTGATAATTTTGTTTTAAATTGGGAGCTATACTTTTGTGTTTTTTTAAGTTTTATATAGTTTTTTTATAATTTTTGTATAGTTGTATAGCACGGTCCTGAGCCACCTGCATCCACCGACTTCCTGCATGTCGTACCAGGTCGTCACTCCACTCCGTCTTGTCGCCCTACACTTGACCTACTGGTACGAGGTTACCACTCGAGAACCTTTTTCTTCCCCAAATCGTCATAATAAGAATTATTGCTATTTCTGTGCCTGTTACGGTTCAAGAACATATAAACCGACAATAAATATAGTTGTTGAAATCGTTTTACACTATTGTTATGACGGCACATATTTTTCACGGCTGTAGCAATAAAAGTAGATTCAATATTGTATACTACTTTGCGCACTAAAAAGCTATATTCATATAATTTCTCACGTAAACTAAACGACAATAACATTGTCGGCGGATCTATTATTCGTCACACATCATTTACGTGATATACGTAAATGATGTGTGACTTGTAAAATTTTGCCCTAATAGTATGTTAATTTTTCTTGGAGGGAGAAGAGGCATTAAAAATATAAAAGAAATATATTTTATAGCTTAATAAATTAAGTGAACAGTATGTTATATTGTTTACATTGCCTTACATTAAGGGAGGGCCACAGGAAAATATATTATTTAAATTAATCATTTGATATTTTATAATAATTTAAATTGTAAGAGTGATAAATTTAATTTAAGTAACTTAATAACAAATTTTTTGTTTAGGGATAAGTATTATCTATCCAAATATAATTTCAAGTATATGGACCTACTGTAGTCTGCTCGCGGTGAGGCCCGATCTGAAAACCAGAGCCATGATTATCATAGCTGACACTTAGTCCGGTCCATTTTGCGGTTTCATTCCGCAGCGCAGTTTTTTCGTCCTAAGTTGATTATCTTTTGTTATCAAAGATGTATTTCAGTTTTGTTATTGTTTCATTTATTACTTTTATGTGTATACTTTAAAAAAGTTACGTATATAAATTGTATACGTGGTAGAGGCACACTGCAGCTATTATAATTGTAGCATGAAGGTTCTATGTTTTTTTTCTTCTTTCATGTGCTGCTAAAGGGTTATAAAATGTAAAAAAAGTAACTTATCAATCCTAATACGTTCCACTGCCGAACATTGGTCTCTTTTCATTTTCGAAAAGATTTTTATTGATGATTGATCGCATTTCGAGTATCAGAGCTTTTTAATAGTGATTTTTTTGATAATATTTTGATTAATATTGATATTTTTACTAATATTCAGTTACGCTCTTACAAGGATTCGTTTTTTAGTCAGCCCACACTCATCACGCTGATCACGTCGTAGTTAAAATTGGTTCTAATTATAATTTTCTAATATGGAAAACTTGTAACGCACATATTCAGACGGTAGCATCCTTACTTTTTAAATCAATGATTTGCACAAAAATGAATAGCTTCTGAAATTAGGGCTTAAATTCTTTTATCAACTCAAATTTCTACTTAACCACCTACTTCAAAATCATAAAGCTATAAAATTTTATGGATTTTTGATACCTAATTGTTTGAATTTGGTTTTTACTTTTGATGTCTTTAATATAATGAATTTAAAGTAACGCCTGTCTTTATAAATATCCATATAAAATGCCTTCTATGTCAATCACATCTTAATAAACTCATTGCGTATCGTATATTAAACTATATTGCCTAAATTCTTGTAACTTTGACACATGGTAAAGAGGTACCGAATACTTTTTCTGTTCATATTTTTTTATTTTATGACATTATGGTGCGACAATATCACAGACACTAAAAAGTTATTACTTCTATCAAAGGTAATCGTATTTATTGCTTATGGTTCAACTTTTTTTGTAGTGTAACAAGTACTTTAAGATATTTTTATTGGATATTATTTGTGACGTAAATGTGATCATGTGTATTCAGATGCAGTTCTTAGAGGATAATCATGGGGACATGCTCCCACCCCCTGTAAAATTATTTTAGTGGAGCGTAATTTTTCTTCTTACTCAAATCTTACATCCAGATTCTGTCTTCACTGTCAGACCCCTCTAAACGTAAGATCTAAAAATTAAAATGAAAAAAAAAAACTTCAAGTATGAGAACTACGCCGACACGCTTAACGGCAGCTAGGCGGACTGTTTCCTGCTTAAAAACTATCTCAGAAATGAGAACAGACTATCTCAGCTGTGGGACGTATGCAAAGTTTTTTTTAAACTTTTATAAGCCAGTGCTCGACTCCTATCCCACTGATGGTAAGTGATGATGCAGATGACGAAAATGGTGAGACGTACAGAACATTGACTTAGCTTAACAAAGCCATTTCACTCTTGCCTTGAAGACACACACATTATAATTGGATGGAAAAACCAATGGTGGCTGATCGTTCCACTCCTTTGCTATACGCATTATTAACGACGATGCAAAGTGTTTGGTTTGAATGCGTATGTCGATAACAAAGGGTTGGAGACCAGTCGAGTGTCTGGTGATTCGATGATGGATTTCTTGCGCACACTTACCTCAAGCTGCGAGGGAGTTAAAATATCAATTACTTTTTAAACTGGTGATGATGAAATAATGTTTAGTGATGTAGTGATAATTATTCGATACGATAATGGTAATCAAGAAACTTAAATCTAAAACTAAGTATTTGTTATTGTAGCTTAAATCCTGTACAATAGGCGACCTTATATGGTATTCTCTACCAGCTAACATTGGGTAAAACAGAGTGTGAGTTAGGGTCAGTTATGTTGACTAAACAAATATTAAATATAAATTTTAATATTTATGTAAATATAAATTAAGTAAGATGAAAAACATTGTACGTTGTAGCGTGGCAGCTATATTATGGTTGTAGCAAGAATGGGTCTGCTCGACCTGGTAGGACCACGTTCCCACAGAATACCTGCGTAAAATAACAGCTTAATGCTGCCGTGATTCGTATGGTGAGTGTAGAGAGCCGGAACCTTTTTTTGTTGGAAACGAGACATTCCATCTTTGTCCTAGGCGATAAATGTGACACAGCAATCACTTACCTCAGGTAAACTGTGTACTCGATTGTCACCCTTATTGAAGATGAAGTGAAACTACTTTATCAACGAAGTGGAGTTTGGTACGGTATTTTATAAAAAAGTCACGTTATCTTGTAACGTTTTTTGTAAGCCTTACTTAAACTACTTATGAGAAATATAAAATAAAAGATTTTTATAAATTTAAATACGTTAAAAAATTTAACTTCGAAAGTGTGTACGTGTGTTAGTGAGTATGTGAGAGTATGTACACATACGATATTTTTTATAACAAACAAATAAAAAAATATTCCATCTTTTTAATATAGATAAATAATGTGGTGTTTTAACTGTACCTTCAAATAATATGTACCTGAATATAACAATGTTCATCAAGCGAATACAAAACATTAACTGCAGCATAATTTAATCCTCAAACATTGGAACAAGCCCCTCCTACCGAGTGTAACTTTGTTTGTACTATATTATAGCCTATACATCTTAACACGAGCTGCAACTTTGTAAAATAGAAGATGATTTTAATTTACACATTAAAACATAGTTATAATCTATATACTGAAGTGTTTGTCTGTACTATTAAAATAATAGCCTTTTATTAAATGCTTTAAGAAAGTATATACGATATTTATAACAAACAATTTTTAAAATGGTTCTCTGTCTGTCTGTTTGTTGCGGCTTATAGCTGGCACTGGCAAATAGCTGATGTCATAAGGAGTAATACAGGCTACGATTATTTTAGAAAAAGAATTAGGAATCCGCGCAAAAAAATTAAAACCCATGAAATCAAATTGTAATAAATACTACGCAGGCGAAGTCGCGGGAACAGCAATACGCGTTCATTTCGAGTTTGCCGTCGTAGACCGTTACGACGTCACAGCTGACGGTACCGTAGACGAAAAAAGTCGTCAGGTTTATGTTTTTTAGTATTCATATTTTCAATAAAGTTAAATAATAACGTGTTCGATGAAATAAAATATTTTTTGAATGATGATGATGATGAAATAATAACGTGGTCGATAAAATAAAATTTTCATTTTTACACATATACATTTTTAAATATTCGAAAAAAATAAAATTACTCATTGTAACAGAACAAATTAACGAATATCAACAGAAACAAAAACAAAAAATCAACAGTAACAAAAACAACAGCAAAAACAGTAACAAACTAGAGAACGTACGGGAGCATAAAAAACGGACGTAAGTACACTTTGACGTTGCTATCGGTACTAAAAGGGCGACGCTTGAGGCGCGGAATGAGGGGGCGCGGCGGGAGGTAATGGCATTCTTGAAGTGAACGACTAGTATGTAACTATTATGTCATAATTTGTATTTAACTTTAACTTAATTGTACATTCATTGTAGCTTACAAAGAAATGAAATGAATGTTTCGGTTTTAATTTTTATATCGATAGCTAATCGATAATTTTTGCTTTTTTTGTGTATCATTATTCGCCTTTTTTAATCGATTTAAGAGCGCATATTCAAATATGTCCAAGTCGAAATCTACGCGATCGCTTTGGAACGGCGTAATATTGACGCACACTACAATGTGTCTCTGTGTGCGTGTCAGGGCGAGTGTGAGGCTATAATAGTTGCCTAACGACGACTACGAATCACTTTGATCTTTGATTATATAACTGTCTTTGATACTATTGGAACTAAAATAATAAAAAAATAATTTCCATATAATAACTTATATAGTGTATAGAAATCAGAGGCTAATATGTGGAAATTATTTTATTCTCTTAGTAAATTGAAGTCGGCTTTACATTTTCACCCTATTGAGTATATTATAATATGTATATGTTCTAACTGAAAAATATGTATTGTATAAAATATATATCATTTGATAAACTTTTATTCTGTTTCATAATGTAAACATAATTCATCAAACTAACACTTTCATTAGTGTCGGCGGGGATTAGTGTTGCCAGGTCTAGCCAGTAAAATTTTGGGACGGAAGGTAAAAATAATCGGGGATTTGGTTTTCATATCCGGACAACTAGAATGACTACAAAATATAGGTTTCTTTGTAGCCTTTTTGTGCTTTAGTGAGAGCCGTGGTAGCTTAGATGGTCAACGCTAACTGTAAATATCACAGTATACGAGTAATGCGAGAAATTGTGACTGTAACTTTACTTTATTTTTGTGCTTTATAATTATTATTCGGGTCTGATCTCATAAACGAGTAACTTTTTATTTAAACATCGTAAAAACTGAATTTTTTTCATTTTAGGCGAATGAAAACATTTTTGAACTATTTGTTTTTTTTTTTGCAGTCCCTGAATTTTTCAAATCACTCATTTTAATATAATTCTGTTTAAAATTTTTGTGGTTTTTTTTCGACTGGTGAGACAACGTCGTAGTAAAAATATTTTAATGTGGTAGTAGCTAACAGATATAATCATTTTTGCTGTCAAAATTATGGATTATAGTATAGAATAAGAAGGTTAGTGAAAATCGGGACATTTGGCGTCCCGATCAAGGGTGAATCGGGACGTGTCACTAGACCCTTGAAAATCAGGACGTCCCGCGCAAATCGGGACACCTGGCAATACTAGCGGGGATCGAGCCCGGATTGTTCGCGTTTACGGCGAGCACTACTAGCTTGAGCTACTCAACTCATATGTTTTATATCTGGGGGCACTATAGTGCCCCCGCCAAGTCGAGCAAAACAGCGGCACGGCCGTATCATCATTGCGAGACTTGGTTATTTTACAAGTTATATTTTTGATGGCATGTCTTTGTTTAATCATAACGTTATCTCCACACTAGGAATTTTTCTTAAGTACATCGTTGGGGCAGTTTAAATACATTAATTTCACAAGGACAAACATCCTGACCTGGAACAATTATTTGTAGGTAATACAAATTTTTGTTCCATGTGGGATTCGAACCTATGGCGCTCAGCGCTACAACTCATTACCAAGTCACTCCGCCACGGAGCCAAAGGTGAAAGCCAACGATTTTGTATTTTTACTTGATCCGAATTGCTTACGTTCATTACTAATTTCTAAAAAAAATATGTATGAAATGAAAATTTGCCACCACTTGACATTTAAATATTACAATCATAAACATATTTCAAAATTACTTACTACCAAAAATATCGCTTATAAAAGTCTCATGCCGGCTGTACACGCTCGTCGAGACACCACGAGATATGCCTAGAGGTGAGCATTATTTAACATAATCGGTTTCAGAAACTGCTTACGAGCTTGATAATCGTATACCCAGTTTCGTGGACAAAATCTAATGATTATTTTACGTACGCAGTTGACACACACCACGTCCGGCGCCCGCGTAAGCGTTTCGTTTTGAACAGATTATTATTAAGATGAATATAGGTAGGTACGTAACACGATATACGACTCGCACAACGAGAGTAAAGAGTCCCTTCGGGATAGTTAATGGCTTACACGCAAGATATGGATCATAAAAATTATGTGATGTGATGGACAATAATACTTAGGCACTTACATATTTTGTGACTATAAAATTGTACAAAAGTACTAATATTGACGATGTCACGCGCATATTATAATTATAATACCTATAAAATGTTATATATTCGTAATCGTAATCATAACATAACACAGTTAAACTAATGTTATAATACCTATAACCTGTTAATATTTTCGTAATCATAACCTAGCACAAACACAAAACTAACCTACGCTATACTGTATTGTATACAGATGTATGTAGCGTTGCCAGGCGTCCGGATAAAGCCGGACATAGTCAGGCTTTTTGTTCGCGTGTCCGGCCAAATTAGACGGTGTCCGGGCCTGTCCGGCATTTGTCAGGCTTTTTATATTTGACCATTTTTTTACATTTTTCATGTACTTAAATACATACTATTGCAATTTTTGAAACTAATATTGTAACGAATATTGAATGATTAATAATAAAGAACACTGATTGTTTTAATTTAAGATTTTATGGTAAATGATATAAGGTTAGCATTGTTTTACTTTAAAAAATATATTATCGTGTTATATTAAAACTGAATAATTAAGGGTGTCCGGCCTTTTTACCAAAATGTCCGGCTAAGCTGGATGGTCTGTTCGGCTTCTCGGTTTAAAGACCTGGCAACCCTAGATGTATGTAGCTCATGGCGGCTGAACACGCTCGTCTCGTCACCTCGTGTGCCTCTCATCACGTAAAGGCTCGACACGAGAACACACCATGTACACACTCGTTGTATCATTTGAAGTTTGAACTCCATATGTCCCCTAGATAAAACTGTTGCTGCGTTTTGCCTTTGAACTATTATATTTTTTACACATTTACTAAAAATAAAATTAATAACCCATTGCTAAGAAGGAGATGGTGGATAGTTTCTATTAATTTACCGTAACAGTACCATGTACGGTGAATAGAATAGTGTATAGCTTGCGGCTTGCGCCGCGAAAGATGAACAGTGCGGTGCGGTATGACGACATACGGGGAAGCGAAACCATAGCAACGGGCGACGCGCTAGCCCCAAGTAGTGTCTCCCTGCGTCCAGTCACCCGCGCACATACTTGTGTCGTCTTGCGTACTATCGATATCGAATGTGTTAGCGACTACCTGTTATACAATATTTAAAATTATATATATATATATATATATATATATATATATATATATATATATATATATGCATAAAGTAAATAATTATTCAATAAACCTGGCACTTAAGACCTAAATATTGATATCGGTATTAAGAGTATGAAATATTTTATGAGATTTGAAAAACTTAGCAGGATCTATTGAAAGATGACTGTAATTATGTAAAGAAAAAGAGAGGTTCAACTAGTCCCGGAAAAAACACATGTTTCTTCATAAATTTAAATACATATATAGAATGGGTCCCACATACGAGTATATGCAATAAATGAAACCACAAGTAATACTAGTCCGTAGAAGTGTAGAAAAATTAAATATTAAATTAAAACCCGCAAAATAAAAAAGTGAAATTTTCAAACAAAATAAATATTAAAATAAATTCAGTAAAAGTGAACACTCTGTTTAGACAACGTACTTTGACCCCTTGGAAGAGTGACAACGTTGCACGCGTGTGGCACGCCGACAAAAGACACCGCTGTCGATATATCGCAATACCAATAGTTTGCACTGCGTGGCAACGTCGCTTTTTAATGTTCAAGGATTCATTCAAGTTCACTGAATCATTGACTTAGTGACCCAATTCTATAGAGTGTTCAAATTTGCTTAAAATTAAAACTCTACTTTTTGACCCAATTACTGGACCGGTTTCATTTATTGCATATATTTGGGACCCATTCTGTATATTTTAAATGAAATTAAAAAAAATCAATAATATCATTAGACACTGTATTTAATAAACTTTCTAACAGTGTATTACACTTCTTTATACATTATCATCAAAAAAAAAGTTATTAACAATAAAATCACGTATGTCGTCTTGAGACAAAACAGAAATTACAAATACAAAATATTTTACCTCTTTAACTAAGTGTACACAAAATACAGAATATTATTTAGCAGCAATTAAAACCTAACGATTAAATATAAGTACGTTTTCGTAGAGACTTTGATGTGTAGTTATAATGTCGACCTTTGACTTCTTACATATTAAAATGTCATAATACAGTTTGCATTTTTCTGCTTGGTTATAAATGTTATACACGTTAAGTAATATCATCATTTGCTCTCGGTTTTCATCGCGATACCTACGAGACTCGAGCGCAAAAAACCGACAAGCTTCCGAGAGCGCACGAGGGCCACGAGACGCGACGCGACGCGACGAGAGCACCCTGTATACACTCGTACTCGCCCTGTCTAGACATGGGTCGTAACGTCTTTTGGACGTAATCGGTTGTACGTAGTTTCGTGGATATGAGTAACTAGTTTCAAAACTGCTTATTTTTGTAATTAGTTACATATGTATACAGTATAGCGTAGGTTAGTTTTGCGTTTGTGTTATGTTATAATTACGAAAATACTGACATATTATAGGTACGTATTATAATATTAGTTTAACTGTGTTATGTTATGATTACGAATACGTAACAGGCTATAGGTATTATAACATGTACGCGACATTGTCAATATTAGTACCTTTGTACAATTTTATACAGTCACAAAATATGTAAGTATTTAACTGAGTACTTAAGTATTATTATCCATCACATCACATAATTTTTGTGATCCACATAATACACAAAAATTAACTTAATACAAAAAATATTTATTATTTATTTACACCAATTATATGTCTGTTTATGTACACTAAATATTTATATACACTTTAAATGTTTATTCACAAAGAAAACTATACATGTTAAAATATTTATAAAAAAAAAACGCAAAGTTTTTAAGAACAATGTTAAAATAACGCTCGCCTCTAGGCCTGTCTCGTGGTGCCTCGACGAGCGTGTACAGCCGGCATCAATCGTTTAAAATGCTCGATGGTGCTATAAGTATCTAGTTATAGTACGGTGTAGTATAGCCCTATCGGTGTATCAACGCGATCGCGCGGTGTCGGTGAGAAAAAGTAATACGTCCTGTCGTTGGGATTTCCCGGAGCGTACTGAATCGAACGGCGTCTGCGCATGATGTTTTATAGTATTTTTAAAATAATTATATAAAATAATTGACAAAATAAAACGAGCTAATTTTTTTGGATATTTAACATTACATGTATTTTGATAAAATAATTAAAATAGAAATTTTTGTAAGCAAATACATGGAAAAAATTACATTGAAGTAGACAGTTTTGGTGACTTTATAATATTATTTTATAATATTAAATCGAAATATTTTCGTAATTTAGGTTATTATAATATATTCTATTATAATAACGCTTAAAATAAAGTATTTTAGCTTATAATAATGGTTGTATTCAATCTGAAAGATAACTCTGATGCATATTTTCGTAAAACGCTGTGAAGGGATTGTCTTCGCCCTAAAAAACCGTCATTAAAAACTATGATTTTGCATAGCTATGTACTAAATTAAGACTTCATCTTTCTAAAGCCCTAATTTTCAGCAAATAATCTCCTCACGTCGTTACGATATCGCCTTTGGAAAAACCATAAAACATGTAGTTTTCGACGCGGAACGCAATGCCATCTTAACATTATTCCATCTCTAGACACGCCAGAGCCGTGCTAGCTCAGGTGGTTAACGCTTGCTATAAATGTAACAGAACGCGAGTAAACCGGGTTTGATCCCGCCGGCACTAATGAAATTGTTAATTGCAATTTTAAGTGCTGATATACCACGTGCTTGGCGGTGAAAGAAAACATCGTGAGGAAACCTGCATGTCTGAGGAATAAGTAAAAATATTTCGAAGACATGTGAAGTTCGTCAACACGCATTGGGGCAGCGCGGTGGACACTTCCTTGCCCTAAAACCTTCTCAAAAATGAGGGGAGGCCTGTGTCCAGCAGTGGGACGTATATAGGCTGTAACTTTACTTTAACTTTACTAAACACGTCAAACTGTAAGCTGTCACCCGCACCATGCTATAACGCAAAGACTATTCTAGGCTCTTTCATAAGTCTTTGCAGTATTTTACAATAATATTGAGTCCTTACATATGAAATTAGCGCTTTGTCGTACTGACCACTTTGATCTGAAATATCTTCTATTTGGTTGAGAATTCCAGTTTCAAATTCATAAATTAATTTAGCTGGTGCATTTGAGTTTTGAAAACAGTCATTCATTTGTTTTTTACTCATTATTTTTTTCTATAGCGTCGCTTATTAGCGCACAATGGATAACATGAGACATCGGTATATTTACGAGTACCAGTTTTACCGTGGCACCAGTGCTGCAGAAACAGCTCTAAGGATTAATGATATGTACGGCGCTGGTATTTTAAAAAAAAAGCACGGTACGTTGTTGGTTTCAACGTTTTCGTTCTGGAAATTTCAACCTTCAGAACCAACCCCGTGGACGGCCGGAGAACAAAGTGGAAAATGAAGAATTAAAGGCTATTGTGGAAGCGAATCCTTCACAAAGTACTTCAGAGATAGCTGCAGGCTTCGGGGTAAGTGATAAAACTGTATTAATCCACTTGAAGCAAATCGGGAAAGTAAACAAACTTGTACGATGGGTACCTCATGAATTGAGTGAATTGAACTTACAAACATGCGTCGACTGCTGTGTTAATTTGCTCAACCGATACAAAAATGAATAGATTTTAAACGGAATCATTACTTATTATGAGTGGATACTGTACGATAATCGGAAGTGCTAGTCGCAATGGCTGAACCCTGGAGACCCAGCCAAATCCTGCCGGTACCGGTTACTTGTGAGTGTTTCATTGACTAGCCCCGGTGTCGTTCATTACAGCTTTCTAAAATCTGGCCAAACGATTACAGCAGATATCTATTGTCAACAACTACAAACCATGAAGGTAGAACTAGCTGCTAAACAACCGAGATTGGTCAATAGCTCCAGGCTACTGCTGCTTCACGATAACGCAAGACCACACACTGCACAACAAACAACCACTAAGTTAGATGAGCTACAATTGGAATGCCTGCAACATCCACCGTACTCCCCGGACCTTGCTCCAAAAGATTACCATTTTTTCCGGAATTTGGGCAACTTCTTACAAGGAAAAAAATTCAACTCGGATGCAGGAGTCCAAACCGCCTTCAAAGAGTTTATTGAATCTCTCCCTCATGGTATTTTTAGTAAAGGGATCAATGAACTACTTATGAGATAGCAAAAGTGCATAGATAACAACGGTGCATACATTAATTAAATATATTTTACAAAAAAATATTACCTTTTTATTACTCCCATACAAAACGCCAATTATTTAAGCTACAAGCTACAATGGCTTAAAGTAGGTTAATTAAACTTTGCAATACCAAACTAGGTGTAGGCGCAACAAAATCTCATTTTTTAAAATAGCATATAGCATCATTCTAATAACCACTCGAAAATTATAAAAACTTGCGATTGGCAACCCGCTTGTCTGGTAAGCCGTGGAAGCTCAGATGGTTAACGCTCGCTGTAAATATAATAGAACGTGAGTAACCCGGGTTCGATCCTCGCCGGCACCAATGAAATCGTTATTTGCAATTTTAAGTGCGAATTTACCACGTGTTCGGCGGTGAAGGTAAACATCGAGAGGAAACCTACATGTCTGAGAGATAAGAAAAAAAATTCGAAGACATGTGAAGTTCACCAACACGAATTGGGGCAGCACAGCGGACACTTCCTTGCCCTAAATACCCTCTCAGAAATGAGGGGAGGCCTGTGCCCAGCACCGGGACGTATGTAGGCTGTATCTATTTATTTTTTTAACTTTATATAAATGTAATGTGTAGAGGCTGTGTAAGACTATTCATTGCCCCATATCGACTCCTTCTCTTCGTGGGTATCGTAAGAAGTGACAGAGGAAAGCAAACCCGAAAATGGACGACAGCGTTTCCCTAATTATAACTAGAAATTTAAAAAAACTGCGGTTACCAGTCCGCTCACGAAGTGTGGCAACTGTAGCAGATATCCTCTCCATGAGACAATCTTTGGAAAGGCCTATGTTCAGCAGTGAGTATTGATAGGCTGTACTGATGGCGATGATGATGCTGATGACGA
Organism: Parnassius smintheus behrii; assembly: GCA_036936625.1. NCBI lineage: Eukaryota > Metazoa > Arthropoda > Insecta > Lepidoptera > Papilionidae > Parnassius > Parnassius smintheus. The sequence goes on from JAUPFT010000017.1 coordinate 29,984,279, forward strand.
TAATGATGATCATGATAATGGTAAAAACTATAAGTATTCAAAGTGATGATAATAATAGTAAGTATAATTATTGTAAGTTTCATTCCGTACCTTCCTCACTAGCATATAAAGTCAATGGCTGAACATGGGCATCTCATTGCAGGGAGGTTTTGCCGTAACGCTACGTTTGGTAGGCGTAGCAGTCGTCTCACAACTTTGCTACTTCTCCTCATCCAGTCGCTTTCTTCGTCTGATGTAAGCCGGATGTCCATACCAACTTAGAAGTAGTAATGTTTTTAATTCTGTTCCCCATAGACGACACCCAAGGTGACGAATAGTGATTCTAGGTTCTCACACGCCACCTCCCGTAACATCTGTCTCATGCATAATATATTAATATTTAGCACCAATTCATAAGTTATAGATGATCAATGAAGTGCCACATCTTGTAATACGTAATTTAGTGAACAATATCAATAATTTTCTGGTACTGACGTTGCGCATTCGTATCGTAAAGTATGTCACAGAGACAGTAGTTTAATCGTTTATGAGTAGAGAATTATAAGTTCAATTTCCTCATTCATAGTGTTATTAATTAATTCTAACAAACTCTGGCCGCAATTTCTTGATAATTAAACAATAATCATATTTAAACATGTTTTACTATTGTTTCCAAATATCGCGAGGAATCCTGCATATTTCAGAAACATGCATTGGGGCAGCGTGGTGGACATGTACATACATACATACATAAGCACTCACGCCCGTCACCCAGGGGGGTAGGCAGAGGCTACAGACTTCCATTTGGTACGATCCTGATACACCTCTCTCGCCTCTTCCACATCCATATACCTACGCATACATGCTCGTGGGTTAAGGGTACTCTTAATTTGTCCCCTTTTCAATACATCGCCTATTTGGTCGACAAACCTTCGCCTAGGGCGTCCCTTACCGACACTGCCGTTAACTTTTGCTACATAAATTTGATTTGTCACTCTTTCCACATTCATTCTATCTACATGACCCAGCCACCGAAGCATTCCTTTCTTAATCCTCGTCACAACATCATCTTGCATACCGCACTCTTTTCTCATTACACAATTTCTCACCCTGTCACTCACATACTCGTTAACTACCGCATTTCTACTGCATTTATTCTACTCTCGTGCTTCTTTTGCCATACCCAGCTTTTACTACCATACGTAAGTACAAGTAAGAAATAATACAGCAATGTGAATTGATATATATGACTTTTTTGACACATTCCGACTTTCCACAATAGAGAGTAGAGCCCCACTATTTCATGTGTTCACTCGTTGTTCTATATCATTATTATATATCCCATCCCTGCTAAATAAGCATCCCAAATATACAAACGCATCTACTTGCTCGACCAACTCTCTTCCTATTCTTATTTCACATATCGTATTACTTTCTTCTCTTTCAAAAACTATAACTTTTGTCTTACTTGTGTTCACTTTCATTCATTTTTCTTTTTACGACTTGTTCATTAAGGTAACCATCATTTGCAACTCAGCCGTCGACGATTGCATTTGACGATTACCTCACCCATTCTTAATCCGCATTCGACAACTTTCAAATTTTCCAAACAACTGTCCATAAATAGGTTGAACAGCCACAGGGAAGCCACACAGCCCTGTAATTTATGGATGTCCGAGTAGACAGTAGATCCTAGACTATTTGCTTACATTTAAAAGCCTCTTAGTACGGGATCTTTAGCAAGTTTTGATTATTGGTATCACTACGTTGGTTTTACACGGTTTTTCTTTAAATTACTTTTTTTAATGCCGATGGTCTACATTAACGAAATGCGGTTTGAGTTTAAAGATGTAATGCCCATTTTATTATTTTAATCTCTCCGTTTGTCTTGACTAACTATGGCAACATAACTTCTAATTTTTGACTGTATTATGTTGCAAAAAATTTTTATTCTTTCAGTAATGGTTTTAATTTTATTTAAAGTTATAATTTAAATGTAAGACCTATCATGGGGCTTCCAAGTATAAACAAAATATTTCTCTCCCGTCTCTTACTGAATGCTACCCATGGGTTGATATGGATGATCCCACGGGATGATATGGGGCGGAAGTAGTTTGACTTACAACGCCACTACACTGCTAGCAAGGATATGCTAGCAAACACAACTTTTGTATTAGCTATAATAATTATTTTCTACACACACCAAAAAGGGGGTGGTATTCAATTCGCGTGTATGTTTTTTGTATGTGTTACCTCAGAACTATATTTTTGGTGAACCGACTTGGCGACCTCGTGTAGTCCCATATTAATGTAATCAAGATCTGACAAGTCGTTTTTGAGTTATCCTTAAATAACGCGTATTTAATTGACTTCGAATATATTGATGATGCTCTCAATTTGTTTATATTGAAGTCAGTTGTACAAAATTTTTAATTTCACCACTTGTTAATTATTAAGAAATAAAGCTCTGAGATTTATTCTAAATTATAACGTTTATTAAACATAAACTCACGATATTAATTACTTTGTATGGTCTCAAGCATTGATATAAGTTTGTTCTCCATTTTCATAGTTTGTGCACATAGAAGCAGTTGCTTGTAAATTTAATTTTGTCTTCCCAAAGCGTATCTAAAGCGTACAGTGGCGTAACATACAAAGTGAGTGATAAAATATTTATTAATGCTTTCAAACACAGTGTTTATTTACCGATTTCAAAAACGAGGAGGTTCTATATTCGTTGTCACCGATTTCTCGAAAACGGCCGAACAGATTCAAATGATATTTTTTTTCTTAAATAGGTAATAATACATCAGGAGTGACCTAATAAGAACTTGAAAACATTTTTACACTTATGGGTAAATTTTCTTTTCCAACTTAGATTATTTTTTTAATATTTTTATTACAAAAAATAATCTAAGTTGGAAAAGTATTAGATTATTTTTATCCCTTCGGAGTAGAAGTTTATTTATTTGTTTTTAAGTTTTTAATCTGTTTGGACGACATTTTAGTTGTTAATTTATTTTTTTATATTCCCTAGTCCAATTCAAGTTTAAGTCATAAGTAAAAACTGACTTCAATTATATAAATTAATAAATCAATTACCACATAATAGTTTTTGAAGTCGGCACTTTAGTTCGTCGATACAAATTGTTTTAGCAATTAAAGATTGTGGAAAAAATTCAAAGCTTTTTTATAACATGTAATATAATGTTACTAGATCGTAAATGTTTTGCATAAGACTTCTTTAACACTACTTTAATACCTACTTTAAGTTTTTTATCATGGTAGGTATATTTGATTTATTAGTATTCCGGAATCTACAATGACCGTCTATAAGTGAAAAAGTAGTGTCCCTCTGTGAGTATAAGTGCTGCAAAGCATCCGGAATATCGGGAGTTAAAAGTAATTAAAGACAAAAAGTAAAGTTACAGCCTATATATACGTCTCATTGTGAGCCCACGCCTCCTCTCACCTCTCAAAGGATCATGGAGCAGTAAGTTCGCCGCGCTGCTCCAGTGCGGACTTCACAACAAGATGAATGATGAAGCTTCCTAAAATATTTCAAAGAATTCTTGTGGTAAATATTTCGAAGACGTCTTTTAAAATAGCAACGAAAGCATTACAGCATAGGTATATACTGCCTCACTCCTCAGTACAGGCCTCGTCTCATTCCTGAAAGGATTATGGAGCCATTAGTTCGCCGCGCTTTTCCAGTACGTGTCAGTGTTCCAGTACACATGCCTTCGAAACGTTTACTGAATCATCCGTAATGTAAAAATAATACTAATTTATTAATATTCAAGTTAAAGGAAATTATTTTAACAATTTAACTTAGTTTCAAAAATATCAAGCATCAAATTGACTTGCAGTGCCCACACATCTTAGTTTTAGACAATTTCGTCACCCATGTACCTACAATAGCACCTCACTTGTTACTGTCATTGTTAAATTTATTAAAATCCACTGCTGAATATAGGCCTCCCCCTTTTATTGCCTTATAAGGGGGATATTTGCCATAGTTGCCACGCTTGGCAAGCGGGTTGGCAATCTTAGTTTATTTTTATTTTTGGTCGTTATTAGGAAGATAATTAGTTGCCCTCTGTCACCTCTTACTACACCCACACTGTGAGTCCCACAGTATGATATGGGGGAGTGGATATTCTTATATATTGCAAAAATAAGTGATATTTATTCTGTAAACACTAGGAGCAGACACAAGCTAGTAATTCATTCTTGGGGCGACGTATACGCTTTTACAATAAAATCCCAGAAAATATACAAAATTTGACATACACAAAGTTCAAAAACTCTATTAACCTAAGTTGGTATAAAAAGATTTATTATTATAGAATTTTTTTTAGAAATTTACAGAATTTATGGAAGTTAATAACCCCTGGTAAGGGTGATAAAAAGCTATTTCTAATTTGTTTTGTGTTTTTAATTGTAACAATACACGGGTGACCGAGGTTTGCTCGTTTTTTTTTAAAATTACATTTGTTAACTACATACTGATGAAACATAAATAACATTTTTTGATCTTATTGACAGAATAGAAAAAACTGAACTGGTTGTTTGAATAAAAAATCATGAGTGCAATTAGTTTTATTAAAATTTTCGTATTTTTGAAAAATACTAAAAAAGGGCTTGAAATAATAGATTTTCTCACAAAAGAAGGAAACTGGACTATTACGATCGTTATTGTTCTGTCGAAATTTACCTTCTTATATTGTAGCAGTTTTTTTATTGCCTGAAAACACGGATAAAAGGACATTTTCTAAAGGTTTTTTTGCGAACCAGTGGTAAATGAAAAAAGTGACTTACAATAAGTATTATACATAATCCATATTGAATAAAAAAATCTGTTTCTTTACATTGTTAAAAAAATGATTTTAATTATTACCACCCTTTTATGTTTTTTATAACAGTACAATGAAAAAAGAGGTTTTAAGAGCTCATATCTGCACTTTGTACGTTACATAAAGAGGTTCGTAAAATGATAATAATACTATAAACAGACACTACATTAACTACACAGATGAGTTAGCCAATTAAAAAAAATTGGTATGTTCCCCAAAACACGATTCGCAATTTTAAGGTATTTTTTTTTTATAAATCGATTTTCTCCAAAACTTTCAGAGATAAGAGATAAAGTTAATTCAAGAGGTTCGCAAAATGACAATAATACTATAAACAGACATTACATTCACTACACACATTTAGCCAATTAAAGAAAAACTTGGTATGTTCCCCAAGAACACGATTCGCAATTTTAAGGTAATTTTTTTTAAAAAATCGATTTTTTCCAAAACTTTCAGAGATAAGAGATAAAGTTAATTCAAGAGGTTCGCAAAATGACAATAATACTATAAACAGACACTACATTGACTACACACATTTAGCCAATTAAAGAAAAACTTGGTATGTTCCCCAAGAACACGATTCGCAATTTTAAGGTTAATTTTTTTTTAAAAATCGATTTTTCTCCAAAACTTTAAGAGATAAAAATATAATTTAATACCATATGTTTGTTAAAATTGCAAACCTAAAATGATTTTATTTAATTTTTATTTATTTTTAAAGTAGATGTATGGAATATTCATCAAAGACAGAACAAAACAGGCAGAGAAATATTGACTAAAAAGGGTTATTTATGTCTTATAACATGTAAATTACCCCCTGAATCTAATAAAAGCTAGTTTTTCGATATTACACATAGAAACTTAAATTTCATTTATACGTAATAGTACATGTACATTGTAAGGTAAGGGTGACATAACAATATAATGTATTAAAAAGTAGGGAATAGTAAAATCGTTTGTTGCAAAGTGTTTCTTGCGGCTTTATAGACGTAACATTGTCTTTAATATTCCACAAGCCATTAGTTGCGATTTATGAACTATGACACGCGTCGTAAGTGTTGCTACAGTGCGATTGCTTCACTCTGGTGAGAAACGTTGATGGCTTGGTTTTGTTGTATTATGTAAATCTATCACTTTATACTATAAACCGGTGCCTTTTCTTAAACTTATGTCCTATTTAGGTTACAAAATACCATCAATATAAAAAAAACAACGCAGTTGCGAAGTGATTCCACAAAAGAGTTATGAAAGAGTGAGGTAACACGAGATTGGATTCTTCTGTAACCCGATTATCTGTACATAACAAAAGTCTTGTTGTTTAATGATTTATTAAACAAGCATAAACTATTTAATACAAACTGATAGTTTTAAAATTGTCAACATAATTAATATTACAATACTCTTTATTGTACACCAATGAAAGATAAACATAGCAACCTCTTCCAGACAACACAGATAAAAAAATTAATAAAAATAAGGAAAAGATTAACGGGTAGGGTGCACTTAATTAGAAGAAAAAATAGTAATAAAAAAATACAAACTTATGTACTAAAATGACAACATACTTTAGGTAGATCAATGATCATTAATAAGACGTGGAAGAAAGAGGAGTAAAAGGTATAAGTATTCTTTTATATAAAGAGGACTTGATACATTAAACAGGAAGCAGTAGAGAGCAGAAAGTATATGTGTATTCCGATGGAGACGGATTGGGAGCCGCTTAAGCTTAGTGCGGTATTCCAAGAGATGATCATATTTATGAAGCCCAAATATGAACCGTATATAGAGATTTAGGAGTCGCTCAAGTTTGTTAAGTTGCTCCTCAGTGATATTTAGGTAACAAATGTCACCATAGTCGAGGATAGGGAGTAGCAAAGATTGTGCAAGCGTAACTTTGGTGGAAATGGGTAAAAAGTAGTTAAGCCTCCTGAGTGAAGCATATGCTGCAAATGTTTTTCGGCTCTCTGCATTATGTAATTTGGGGACTTCATTAAAAAGGATAAAGATACCATTAAATACAATGGATTGAAGTTGATAATTTCTAATTTTGAAAATCATTCTTGAACTCCCAATAATTATAGCTTGGGATTTTAAAGGGTTAAGCGTAAACCCACAAGATCGTATCCAGTCGAGAATGCAAGCCAGATCCTTGTTGATACATTTAATAGCTTTGTGAAGATCTTCAATGGTTGTTTGTAATTATATTTGAAGGTCATCTGCAAACAAGCAGTAGAAAGAAGATGTTTGGGATTTAATCGTATTAATAAAGTAAAGATTACGAATAAAAAAGGAGATAAGACCCCACATTGTGGAATGCCAGCTATGGTATCAAGCCACGAAGAAAGTCTATCTTGGACACGAATACGCTACCGGCACCCATACAAATAACTATGAAACCAGGAAATTGCAGTTGGAGATATGTTAAGAGAACGCAGAATACCTAACAGGATATAATAATCAACAGTATTTAAGGCATTGCTGAAATCCAGTAACATCAATACTGTGACTTGATGATTCTTCGTACCGTGGTGAACGTTACTTAACGTTTGCTACCGTGGCTTAACGTTTTTAATAACACTGTAGTCGTACTATGACCACATCTAAAGCCAGATTAGAGAGGACTGAGGATGCTATTTCTTAAACAAAAAAAAATAATTTGTTGTTGGAAAGTTGTTGTTGAAAAGGCGTTCTAAAAGTTTGGAAAGGAAAGGAAGAATTGTAATAGGACGATATTTAGAAAAATATTATACGATATTTTTTTTAGGTAAAGGTTTAAGCGTCCTTCCATTGGAAAGAAAAAGAGTGTAAGGATATGGAAAAGTTTAAAATATGAGTTATAATAGATGTTAAAATGTCTAGCTTGGGAATGATCATTATATGACTGACATCATCACAACCGACAGAACGGATAGAGGGTATGTGTTTCCTAACATCATATCTGCAAATTGCCTAAACACAAATGGAGAAAATTCAGGAGTGGAAAACGATGAAAGGTGAGCAAGTGTTGTTGATTTTGCAGTATTGTCCAAGCAAGAAACAGAAAAAAAATGCTGATTGAGCAAATTTAAATCGACGTAATATTATCGCCAACAAAAGATAAAGAAATTGAAATTGATCAAAATTACTTGATTTCATAGAATAATAATTTAAAGCAAGATTTTTTTTGTAAAATATAGCGCATCACTTTGCACATTTTATTATTCCATTCGGCATATGTTTAACCAAAACGGTAATTCTGAACGAAACATTTAAAATTATTTTAATATTTATTATTTTCAATTCCACCTGATGGTTATAAGTGGATGATTTAGTCGATAGTTACTTACGAGTATTCTTGACCAAGAATATCAAATGCAGATAAAATGCAGATGCGTCATGCGTCACCCTTAAGAACGAAATGCCTTGTTAAAAGGACAAAATAATGTTTTCTTATTAGCGTGATGTCAGATTAGTGTGATCGTCATTTGTAAATTAATTCCTGAATCTTTACAAGAATAGTATGTACTAAGTACCTATTTTCAAATCGCTGGGCAGATATGTAGTTGAATAGAGAGTATTGACATTAACGCACTTGCATATATAACTTCCTATAATATTTAATAGAGGCTTGTTTATTCTCTCGCCCAAAGAGTAAGTAGAGCCAACCAGGGAGGAAACGCACGCAGCGTTCTTCGCACTATGCCGTGGCAAGAGTATGATATGTATGATAACTGATAACTTTAGTTTTTTTTTTAATAATAAATAGATAGATAGATAGAAAATTCTTTATTGCACTCAAACAAAACAATTTGGTACAAAGGCGAACTTAATGCCGAAAAGGCATTCTCTGCCAGCTAACCTTTTGTAGTGTGGTGAGAGCTATGGGTAGAGCCGCGAGAGAAAGAAAAACTAACTTATTTATTCATACTATTCAAAACGCATTATATAATATTATGTATATGTTAGTTTATACATATATACACTCATACACATACATATATATATATATATATATATATATATATATATATATATATATATATATATATATATATATATATACATGCATACATATATATTTAAATAAAATATATACTAAACCAATAAAGCATACAATATAGTATACGAAATTATAATAAACATAATCAATAAAATTAATCAAGTAGTTTTAAATAATATGCCTCAAGCTTACGTTTAAATGTATTTATTGAAGGAGCATCTTTTAAATCTCGTGGAAGGTTATTCCAAAGTGTAATTGAATATACCGTGAAGGAATCCGAGTAGTATGCAGATTTATGCATAGCGATAGTTAGAGTTTTGTTGGTCATCGAACGGGATAAGCTTAAATATGAAAAACGCTCTTTTAGATAAACTGGGGAACAAGGATTGTGAAGAATACCATACAAAGTGGTTAGAAGGTGTGTGTTCCGGCGAAAACGGATGTCGAGCCACTTAAGTCTTGAGCGAAATTGTGATATATGATCAAACTTACGCAGGCCAAAAATATAGCGTATGCACAGATTGAGCAGACGGTCGAGTTTGCTAAGCAGCTCCTCAGTTATATCTGGATAGGCAATATCGGCATAATCAAAGATAGGAAGCAACAGAGAGTTGACTAGCGTAACCTTGGCCGTCTGAGGAATAAATTTTTGCCAGAGCTTTAATGAATGCATAGTTCCAAAAATACGTCTCCTGACCTCAATAATATTGAGGTTATATAAATATTGCATATAATAATGCTTTATGAGGGTGAGTTCAGTATTTAATTTTTTAGTCCGTTTTTCTGGGTTAGAAACAGGAGAAATCTTTCGACAGGCAATGTTTTCAACCTGCGGAGCACCCAACACTTGGTAATAATATGGAACTTACGTATTTTTTGGTGTTTGGGTTTTAGGATCCGGTTTTTGTTCGGTCTTAATAGGAGATGTGTGTTAGGACAGATTACGAAAGCTGTTGTTGCGGCAATGTGACCGTGCAATTAGTTCCATGATGTAAACCATCATTATTCTACGTTTCGAGTTGAGAGATGAATTTTCTGATATCGCTATCACTACCTATTACTACATTATGGTAATGCAATCTTTTCGAGAGCTATAAATTCTCTATAATGTATGAAGTTATCAACTGTGCAGCACTATAAGAGTATGCGTTCACATAGAGGCACTCGCCTCAACTTACCTGTGGGGTCAGCCAAGTTGATTTGAAATGCGGTAAAGACAAGCTGCAGCTACATTATTATGGTTGCAGCATGCAATGCATGCACTCTCACAGAATACTAACGTAAAATAATAACTTAATATTGCTGGTTTAGTACGGTGAGTGAAGAGAACCAAGGACCCTTTTTACTAACAACGGGGCATTCCACCTTAGTCCTCAGGGCTGTCAACGCATCAGCATTTTGATTTTTATTCGAAGATTACTTACAAGTCTGTAGGTGCAAGGTCTGGTGAGTACGGCGTATGATTGAGAGCTTCCGACGCTAGCTTCTTTAACCTGTAAGTTTCTTATGTAGTATTAGGCTAATGACGAAAGCTGGTTGGATACGTGCGAGCTTCTCGATTATTGTGTTCAGTTCTTCAAATTACACATCTGCAATAATAATATAATAATAATAATAATAATAATAAATAGGCGTAGGGAAGTGACGACCCCATCGCCCGCTGACGTGACGGTTATGTGACAAAACCGCTACGTCCGCGCAGTCAGTCAGCACCCTGCCAAGAGGTGTGAGCGCCGTGCCTCGGCAAAAATTGATGGTGCAAGGGCGCGCTTGTGCATGTAGCCTCACCATGAAACGGCGCCGGGTTTGGGCGTCTCCCGTTAAATGACGCCCTGTATGGATGATGGAACACAGAAGATTGCGCAAAGGGCCGCTACCTGGAGGTCGCTAGGGCGCGTCTGGAGCTGGCGCTGGACGCGACAGCATGCGAACCGCCAGCCGAGCGTGAGGTGCTGCACGACCACCCAGCAGCCCCTCGCATCCATTATCCCCACCAGCTTGCTTGGTGTCGGCAGGGTCTTCGCAGACCCAGGAATCAGCACCCGCCACTGGTGGAGTACGCCGCATGCGATGGACCATCAATATGAATACAAACGCATTGCGGACGTATTTTAGGGCGAAAGGGGGGAAATTGGAGGTTTCGCGTATCGGGCTAGGATGCATCGTCTTTTTACTGAGCTGGAGCAATCTATTACTGTCACCGAGCAAAACCTGGCAGACCGAGTTCGGTATATCTTACGCTCAAATATATTTGATGGCGCCGAACTCGAACGGCTACGACGCGAGGCTGTTCCCTCATCAAATGAAAACGCTACGACTGAGGGTGCGGTGCCACAAGTTGCAGAACAACCCGCATCCACGTGGATGCCGCCGTGAATACCCCAGTGGTTGCTGATTCAAATGATGATGGAACATTCACCCAGGAACTAGAAATAGAGCAAATGAGGAGTACATTGGAAGAGGCGACTATGAAAACGCGCAGTACGCCTCTCGAAAATCGACCGCGACTTCCCCGTATAGCCCTAAGCAAGCGGAATCGGGCTGTCGTGAGGGCTCTGAACCCAATGTTGGTGACCTATTTGGAAGCCAGCCGGGACCTTTGCGAGACGGACTCAATTCTCTGCGGCGCCGCACTGGCAGTCTGCCGTATTTTAGGCGCCAAACTTTCCACGGCTGGACGCACTACTGGACAAAGTAGTGCTATCCCAGCCTGGAGAACAAGAATTGAAGAACGTATCGCAAAGGCTAGGGCCCTCATCGGCAGACTGATATGCTTCAGGTCAGGCAATACCAGGTCAAGGATTGTGCGCACCGTCAGGATGACGTTTGCTGGGACAAATGTTAGTTTGTCCCAGCCGGATATAATGCAAAAACTGACGTAGCGCATAGACGACCTGAAGCAGAGAATCGTTGCTTGGGGAAAGCGAATTCGGCGATATACCAAGAGGTCAACACGGTTCAACCAGAATCGTCTATTCCAGAGTGATCAGAAGAGGCTCTATAAATCATTGGAGCGACCAATGGTAAGTGGAACGGGCCCAGTACCGAATCAGGCTGACACGGTCGCATTCTGGCGCGGCCTGTGGTCCCTTGGACGGAAGTTGTGGCGAGTCAGTGTGCGGGGATTACGCCCATGGACCCCGTCACCATAACGCCGGATGACGTAGCTGAGGTGGTCCGTAGGGCCCCGAACTGGAAAAGTCCGGGACTCGACGGGCTGCATCACTACTGGCTGAAGGGGTTCGTGGTGTGTCACACTGTGCTCGCCCGACAGTTTCAAGAGGTTCTCAACCAGAAGTCGCTCCCGAGCCTCTTCACTACTGGGATAACCCATTTGGTTTCTAAAGGCCAGGGTACCACAGACCCGAGCAAATACCGCCCCATCACGTGTCTACCGACCATATACAAGACACTAACATCCATTTTGAGCGCGAGAATCACTCGTCACCTGGACTCAAATCAGGTGATAAAAATATCCTTGACTGTGCCCGGTCCATCAGCTGATGTATTTTTGGTCGACATTACCATTCCGTGTGACGAGAACCTCGTGAAAGCCGAAACAGATAAACAAAATATCTGGACCTGGCTCACGAGGTGACCGACATGTGGGGTGGTCTGCCGGCCGAAATTATTCCTGTAGTCGTCTCTGCAAACGGGCTAATCCCAGTCAGCCTCTCGGGTCATCTGAGGCCGCTGGGACTACGTGGCGGACCGCTCCAGGCTCAAATGCAGAAGGCGGTGCTCCTCGATACCGCCCGCATCGTCCGCCGGTTTCTTTCCCTTTCCCCCTAACCCTCGGCCGTTTGGTCTCCCCTGCCGAGGGCCTCCATCTGGTTGGGCTTTTATTTAAGTATGTATTTTTATATTTAGTTTATGTTATTGATATTTATGTATATTTATCTTTTCATTTCCATTTATAATTATATATTTATAGAACCCAACCAGATGAGAAAACTATATTGATACCCCCACATAATAATAATATTCCACAACTATCACACAACGCCATCTAGTCCCAAGCTAAGCAGAGCTTGTGTTATGGGTACTAGACAACTGATAAACATACTTATATATTTCTAAATACATAAATATTATAGATAAATTACACCCAGACACAGAACAAATGATCGTGCTCATCACACAAACAATTGTCCTGGTTGGGAATCGAACCCACGACCTCCGGCATAGCAGTCAGGGTCACTAACCGCTAGACCAACAGGCCAGTCAAACTCATCACGTTTGGTAAGAAGTTGTAATGAATCATACCAGTGCTAGACCACTAAACAACGATCACCTTTATCGGGGTAAGTTTTCGTTTAAGGTATGCCAGGATCCAAGCAACTTTCTGAGTGCTTGTAATTGTGAAACAAAATACATTTTTTGTTGCAGGTAATAATGCGATTCAAATTTCTTTCGTTTGTCGATTGTCTGTTTCGTTTTTCGTTTGGCACGTCGTGGCACGTCGTCGTCGCACGTGCTGGCACTCTTTTTTCACGCTTTTTTACCTTGCCAACTTGATGCCAATGGACCAATATTGTTTGGATGCCAACAGCTGTATAAAATGCCGCTTATTCATTCATATATTGAGTGTCATCAGCTTTCTCAATGGCCTTTAATTCGTCATTGTCAATGCGATGGTATATAACGCTAATCGATAAACAAATGACTAATTTTGAAAAACAAGATTCAATATTTTTAAAATATTTACAATTAATATTTATTACACACAATAAAAAAAAGAAACTAAAATAGGAAAACTAAAACTAAAAATTTAAATTGTCAAAAAGTCCCGCTCCCTGTGGTATAGTGCCAAGAACGCTGGCTGCGTTTTCTCGCTGAATAGCTATACTTAGTCTTTGAGCGAGAAAAGAACCAGCCGTCTTGTCACTAGCAGCGATGGCCAGTCGCGGATATAGTTCTTTTAGGAACTTCACTGTACGTGGAACCCACGGACCGATAGTCCCTACAGCAAATGGTACAAATATGTAGTCATTTTTCAAAGACTCATATTTGCCCCATTTACTAAATTCAGCTGCCTGTGATGCCGCCCAGGCTCTAAAAGAGGTACCCTTGAGATGAGAGGCCACCAAATTGTCAACGCAAATAGCATCCCTCACAAGGGCTTTACCTATCTCCCAAGGGACCAAAATCATACCGTCGGGTCTCTTGCCATCGTCTCTAAATACCCCGCAAGGATCTAAAACCGATGATATATTTATGGTGACAAGAGCCCTTCGTATGACTTCGTTCAAAGAACCGTGACGGTGAAACCTACCTGCACTTTTCTTACATGAGTGTCGTAAGAGGTGACAAAGGAAAACTGAAACATAAAATAAACAGCAGCATTTTCATGTCAAGAGGTCAAATACTCGTAATAATAAATGGTGCGTCTTAGCTCCGACGCGCGACTGGAGTTTACTGCTTAAGAAGCTGTGAAAACATTCTAAATTGTTCTAATTGTTCTAAAATATTCTTAATGAGATAAAAATAATGATATTTTTATCGCATAGGGTCATGTTATTAGTTTATATTGAAGAAAATAAATTATATTTACAATCACAAATCGTTGAAAATTACACACACATAACAATATCAACTAAATCTTTGTGTTTAAATAAAAAATGAACAAATATTTTTAACGTTTAAATAGTAAATAACTTTAATAACAAAAACTTTTAACTATTAAAATAATTATACCATTGTCGCCACCTATACACGCGTTGCACGAATGAGTCGGGCGGAGGGGCAAAATAACGAGTCCACTTTCTTGGATTCGATTTCACATAAGGTTCTTAAGGAGTAAACTCAAAAAATAACGATTGCCAAACCGTGTGCCAAGCGTGGCAACTATGTTTAAAATCCACCCTATTAGTAAAATTATGAGGGAGGCCTACAAATATGGCGAACGTATTGGACGACTATTTCTTAACTTAAGGATACGTATTTGTATTACTTTTTTATTTAACTGTGCTTACTCTGTGAAGTTTAACACAAAATCTATTAACGCTTAATTTTTTCCTACAAATTTTTTTCCCAAACGAATTCAATAAAAGGCTTGTGGCCATAAAAGAAAAGGGGAGATCTCCCGCCGGGCAAGGTGTTCTGCCCAGGGAGCGGTCAACATTCCGTGTGATAGTTCGGAGCTGTTCTATATATACTGTTTATGATTCGGAATGTTAATAGCGCGATTTACGCTTCGGTGTGTTTCGCTAGTGGCGCGACAACAGCGCCACCACAGGCTTATTTTTTATTTTATTCTTTTAATATAATTCCAAAAGACAAAGTTGAATAATGCTAATTCTACTTTTTATCTTGTAAATTTATAACTTCAATAGATAGATAGGTATCCTTTTGAGAGTCAATGTTAATGAAGCTACTCTTGAACAAGTGTACAACAACACACGTTTGTGGTTGTTTGTTGTTTCAGATACAGGAGAAAATCTAAGATAAATAAGCAAATTAATCAGTGGCAATGAACGGTGAAAATAAATCAGTGGGCTTTTTACTAGTAAGAGCCGTATCAAATATAGGCGGTCTGTGTCCTTTGATGTACTATAAAGTACATAATATCTCGATGAGTATAAACGATGTTTGAACAGAAATATTTGAAAAGGACCCTTAGTATTAGTACCCGTTATGTGAGATAGGTCTGAAGTTTGAATCGTTATAATATTAACTATTTTATGAAATTGAATTTAACACAGAAAAAATATCAAGAATTCTATTCGTTATCAATCTTATGTACCTACCTACCTTACCTACTTCAAAGTTGTTTTATGTTAAGTATTTTTGTATCCGTGCTAATATTAGCGATGAACAAAACTTACGTAGTTGGATAGTCGGATCTGTCTGGCACAAGCGATCTTCTTTAAAACTATCCACAGTAATATTTTGCATTTAGTGTATAGTCCAAAAAGGCTTATAAGGAGGATTAGCCTTAATCAGGATTGGCAGGCGCGTTGAAGAACGTAGCAGCAGACGTTATCGACGCTGCTTTCCGCCGCCGGCATTTTACGTCTGGTGTAAACTAGATGGTGATACCGCTATCTATAGCCATTAGATCTTTCTGGTATTTCTCATTATCGCCTCTTACAACATCCACGGTGTGATGGATTCGCCTACGCCACCATCACAATTAATTACGGTTTTAATTACGGTATTAATTACGGTTCGTTTGTGTTTTTAAATTCAAAAAAATCTATTTAAATGTGACTGCACTTAGTAAAACTTTTCTACGTGGCTGAGCCATGCTGCAGCTTTAATAAAGTTGTTGTTGCGTCGGCTCGACAGGGGGAAGGACTACGCTCCCATGAAATGCCAGCGTAAAATGGCAGCTATTTGATGCTATGTTTCGCATGGTGAGTGTAGGGAGCCGGGTACTCTATTTTTATAGAATAAAGGGTACCCGGCTCAACACTCAACACACAACACGGTGACAAACGGGCACATAGCCACCCGATGGCAAGTGGATGCTGTGGCAGATAGAATTTATCCTCAATTAAGAATTAAAAGTCAGATGCGTTGTACCCCTTAGAACTAAGATGGAATTCCTCGCTTTCTACTAACTAAGATGGAAACAGAGAGTATTAATCTGCTATTTTATGCTGGTATTCTGTGAGGGCATGTTCCTTCCTAGGTCGAGCCGACACATTCGTGCTACAACTGCAATATAGCTGCAGCGTGGCTCTACTGTATACGAGACATTCCATCTTAGACCTCAGGAGTGATAACGCATCTGCATTTTGAATCCAAAGATATTTTGACCTAAAAAACATCTTTGTTTGAATCATTGCTCAAGGTTTTCACGGATGGCTATAAGACAAATGAAGGTGTGGGGTCTGGGGCTTTCTCTGAAGACTTTAATATCCACATATGCACACCGCTGGGTACCCACAACACAGTTTTCCAGGCTGAATGCATGGGTATCATCCAAGCGGCCATAGCAATAGATGCTAGGAAGGCGAAAGACTTCTCCATCAGAATACTGACCGACAGTATGGCGGTACTACAAGCTCTGAATTGCAATGTGACGAACTAGGGACTGATATACGAGTGCCATCAACGATTGAATGAGGTATGTAAGCACAACAATGTGACTCTGCAATGGATCAAGTGACACAGTGGATCTAGAGGCAACTATGTAGCTGGTGAACTGGCCAGAAGGGGTTCGGCTCTGGCAAGTGTAGGATTGGAACCTATAATACCGATCCCCTTTGGCTATGTTCGTTCACTGGTACGTAATAAAGTAAAAAGTAAAGTTAGAGCCTATATACGTCCCACTGCTGGGCACAGGCCTCCCCTCATTTCTGAGGGGGTACGTAGATATTCCAATAATTTACACACTCAACTTTGGAAAAATTTAGTAGACTGTAGACAGTCTAGGGAGGCCCTGCCTGAAATAAACAGTCGTCTAACCAAGGTTCTAATGAGACTGAACAAGCTACAGAAGAACAAGTAACAAGTGCTATCACAGGACATGGTTCTTTTAACAAATATTTGTTCACCATAGGTGTTACTGATAGCCCCCTGTGCAGGGCATACATGGGAGAGGAAGAAACGGCGGCTCACGTGTTGCTGACATGTCCAGAAGTCTTCATACATATCTCGACATGCCGAGATCGCTCCCCGAAATTGCTTGCAACATCAAAGGACTGTTGAACTTCTTCCGGGAATAATAAATACGCGCTTCGACGTGGAGTTGCGAAAAACAGCCCGTCGTAAATTAAACTAAACTAAACTAATGATAACAAATGGCACAAACACATTCCGTAGTGGTAGCGGGTGGGGCGCTAGTAGAGATAATAGGTCACGTATGACAACGTTCTTATTAGTTTACATTATTTAATTGCTTTTGTAGGAAAGTAAAAACAGGGTGTTTTCATTAAAACTGAAACTACCTACAATGTAAAGTTTTGTTACAGTTTTATGTATCATGTATGTTGCATTGTGCTTGGTTGCCTCGTTAACTATGAACTATCAGCTATAATATGGTTAAGAACGGTAAGCAGTTAAAATGAGTAGGGAAAAGAGTAGCGAAATTCTTATTTTAAAAGCATTTGCGCAATATCACAGCGATAACATACATTTAAAGGCAGGGAGGGAATGTTATTTTCATTGCGTTTCTAAAGAAGTTAATAGTTCGTTTACAACTAGAGTATGCCTGCCTATGTCCTTTATATTAATATACATTCAGTCAAAAAAGTATCTGGAATGGATGATTTGTTTTTAGTTCCAAATTCAATTTTTGTTTTTTACGTTGTTGTTGATTTGATTGAGATTGGCACATTTGTTTTCTATTTTGGCGCGGAATTTGAGTTTCATTTGTGATTTAGATTAAATACAGTGCTGTTTTTATTTATATCATACTGAAAGTGTATTACGAATTTCACAATGGACAAAAACATCGAACAACATGTTTGTCTTAAATTTTGCATCGCCAATGCAATTTCGTGTTCGGAGTCACTGAAAATTATACAGAAGGCTTACGGTGAATCGACTTCATTCAAAAAACATAAACAAATCAAAAACCGTGCTTATGAGTGGAACGAAGCGTTCAAAAGCGGTCGAGATATTGTGGAAGATTTGCCTCACTCTGGTAGGACATCAACGTCTGCAACTAAAGTTAACATCGCAAAAGTGAAGGAAATAGTGGCTGAAAATCCTCATTCTCCTATGTCTCACGAATCAATCTGCATCAGTTAATATAATCACTTGGGTATGAAACATGTTGCCGCTCGGCTAGTCCGAAAAGACCAGAATTTTTTCCAAAAACTCAATCGCATAAGAGTTGCTGAGGACAAGCTAAAACGAGACAATACCGAACATTCATGGAACGCATTGTTACTGGTGACGAGCCGTGGGTTTACGAGTTTGAGGTGCAAACTAGTCAACAAGCTTAAAATCTGTTCTATTCCTTCGCAAAGGTGGAGCAGAAATGCAATACTGTCATTATTCAAGAAGGACGACGTCACTCTATTGATGAACTGCAGACCGAAGTTTTCTTCAGAATCGTCTGTACGTAATGGTTTTGAGAGTCATCACGAATCGTCTCCCACGCAGGCTTGATGACTTCCTGCTACCAAAGCATGTCGGTTTTTGAAAGGTTTTTAGTATATAGAATACGTAATAGTATACACCTAACATACACCCTCTAGCAAATTTAGAAGACCAATCAATTCAACCGAATGGAGCCGTGGTAGCTCAGATGGTTATTGCTCGCTGTGAATTTACGTACGTACGTGAGCAAAACGGGTTCGATCCCCAACGGTACAAATTAAATTGTTAGTTGCAATTTGCAGTGATGATTTACTACGTGCTCGGCGGTGAAGTAAAAATCGTCAGGAAACATGCATGTATGAGCAATAAGAAGAAAAAATATTTCGAAGACATGTGAAGATTACTAGCACGCATTGGAGCAGCGCAGCGGACAATTGTTTAATCTAAAACCCTCTCAGAAATGAGCGGAGGTCTGTGCCTAGAAGTGGGACGTAAACAGGCTGTAACTTTAATCAATTCAAAAAACTTTCTGTAACTATGTCTCGCTTTTGATTCCGTCAAAATTTATGCGATGACACTGCCCCTGCAGCGTTTCAGAAATGCGGATTAGCGAAATGTCCGCGACTTTTGACTTTGTTTCTCGTAACGAAACGTTTGTTTTTTATACGTGGTAGAGCCATGCTGCAGTTATATTAGTAGCATAGTTGTAGCACAGCAGCGTAAAATAGTAGCTTAAAGCTGCTGTGTTTCGTATCGTGAGTGTAGAGAACCGGAGACCCTTTTTACTGGAAACGAGGCATACCGTCTTAGTCCTTACGGGTGACAACGCATCTGCATTTTGATTTGCAATCGAGGATAGATCTAGATGTCTATGGGCCGCAGCAACCACTTACCATCAGGTGGACTGTGTGCTCGTTTGTCACGTAGGTTGTTTTTTTAAAGGATAAGCCTATAAAAAAGAAAAATCTAGACATTTTACTTCTACGGACACCATAAGATATTTCTGGTTTTCATCCCATAATAGCCTCTTTTGGTATTCTCGGGTCGAAATTAGTGCATAGATTCTTGTACAGTACGTTCATATGTTGACGTTTGGTTTTATGTAGTAAATTATTTTTAACATACTGAACAAATCCACTTATAAATGGCTAATTATATTAGTCAGACTTTAATTACACAGCTCGTATGAAAAGAACACGTTATCAAACTTGTGAAAATATCAAACTTCTTCATATTGTATAAAGACACATTACGAGTTTATGAGTATTATTGTGTATAAAGGGCTAAGCAGTATATTCATTACATATATTACATTCATTGCATATTCCTTACCTACAGTCCATCCTCGTCCACTTACCATCCGGTGGAGTATGTGCTCGTTTGTAACCTTATTCTATAAAAAAACTATACTTTCAAGTGTAAAATTGCCAAACTTTTGGTCGATTTCTCCTGCGCCAACAACATCATATATTTTCTAAATTCAAGGTCCTGGTGGCTCCAGAAAATATGGGGCCAAAGGTAGGCGCTGACTCGATTTACCAAACACAATTTAATTTCCATGCTGAAAAATTGTAAAACCGAAGCTAAAATATTGTATCAAAGATGTTCGTGTAAAGAAAATACTACATGCCATTAGCGCTTTTCTCACAGGAACCAGCGATTGCAATTCTAAGTCTGATTTAGCACGTCCTCTGTTTTAGAAAGAAAACATTGTGAGGAAGTCAACATTTCTGAGAAATTTTAAATATACCGCGGAAGTCGAGTCCTCCAACAGATATTGCGACAGCGCGGCGCATTCTTTTCTGCTCCAAAAACTTTCTCAGTAATAAAAGTAGATTTGTGCCCATCAGAAGCTCTGCATGCTATTATTTTGAAAGTAAAAGCACACTTTAAACATTTTATCAATATTTTAAATTGTTTACTCATGGTAGAACATCGCTCAGAGCCGTGGTCACTCAGATGGTTAATGCTCGCTGTAAATATAACAGAACACGAGTAACCCGGGTTCGATCCCCGCCGGCACCAATAAAATTGTCAATTACAATTTAAGTAGTGATTTACCACGTACTCGGTGGTGAAGAAAAACATCGTGAGGAAACCCGCATGTCTGAGGAATAAGGAAAAATATTTCGAAGACGTGAAGTTCGCCAACATGCATTGGGGCAGCGCGGTGGACACTTTCTTGCCCTAAAACCCTCTCAGAAACTAAGTAACTTTACTTTCTTTACTTTCTCATAGAAGATGAGAGTACTTCTATAAAACCGTCTGTAAACTGTAAGCTCGCAGCTACAAACGTAATAAAAGAAGGCGTCTTATCTCACCCGTGTTAACTACTTTCTTACAACTATCTACTATTTATGGTACAAGGACTCTTGTAGGGTTCTGGCATACATCACAAACACAAAATCTGTATTAAATAGAAAAATATTTATGTTACATCGAAGTTCAATAACTCACATGCAATGGCGTACATACACACAAATGAAATGTAGAGAGTATTGTTGTGTCTCTTATGCTTATATGCTTGGCTTAATTGTTTTATACGGTCGGGGAAAAAGTTTCTTCGTATTTTGTTTGTATAAAATGGAAGCAGAATCTCTTTGGTTGTACTGTTTGCATCTGCCTGGTTTTAATATCAATATATATAGTACGTTAAGAACAAAAAACACTTTCCCGCCATTTTTCAATTGTCTTTTGTTCACCAAAATGTGTGAATCTTACGAAGAAATTCGATACATTCTGAAGTTTAATTACAAAAATATAATGCGACAAAAGCAGCAAAAAAAACGTTGGTGACGTTTACGGACCTAAGACAATGTCAGTTAGGGTTATAGTAGCACAATGTCGGTTCAAGCGTTTTTAGTCCGTGAGTTTTGATATCAAAGATCCAGCTCGCTCTGATCGCCGTCATACGGATAAAGTCGAAGCCATTTTGGAAAAAATGAACCAAAATCGGCATATTAGTAGTTACGAATAGTTAAGACTATACCGAAACCCGAATTAACACGCAATAAGGTGATGCTGTGTGTGTGTGGTGGGATTGAAAGGGCATCGTTTATCTTGAGCTTTTACCGCCGGGCAAAACCATCGATTCGGATCTCTGCTGCCAACAACTAATGACACTCAAGCAAAATTTTACTACGGCTATGTTAAAAGTTATAAGCCTATATACGTCCCACTGCTGGGCACCGGTCTCCCCTCCCTCATTTCTGCGAGGGTTTTAGAACAAAGAGGTGTCCGCCGTGCTATCTCAATTTGTGTTGGTGAACTTCACATGTCTTCGAAGTATTGTTTTTTCTTATTTCTCAGACTTGCAGGTTTCTTCACGATGTATTCCCGATGTATTCACCGCCGAGCAAGTGGTAAGTCAGCACTTAAAATTGTAATTGACAATTTCATTGGTGTCTGTGGGGATCGAACCCGGGTTGCTTGCGTACTGTGAAATTTACACCGAGCGCTAACCATCTGAGCTAACCACTCTTTATAATATGGTCCTTAACAAAAGTTTACCGCAAATTTGCGAATATCAATTTATTGGTGTTTTTGCTGAAGTATAAAGTATTTAACAAAAAGAGAATTATTTATTTCGGTTTACAATAACTGACGTGATTATGTACCCTTTTTTATTCATCGACGTAAGAAAAAATAAAGAAAAAAATTTTTTTGTCAAACTTTATTATGATTTATCCGGAGAAGAACCAACAAAGGAAACACCGCAGGTTTCTTATTAGTGATCGATGACCGCAGGAATCCAACCAAATCAAAGTTAAAAAGGAATAGACGTACGCAATATAAGCATGTTCAAATTTAAAATTATACAAGAAAAAATATTAAAAAAATATGCGTGTAATTGTGTACCCACGTACGAAGTGAAAACTAAGTGCCATTTCATAATTCACGATGATGGCTGATTATAATCCACGTTATTCAAAATTCATGTTTTCTTATATACACAATGTTTGCATATATAGAATAGATTTGCACGTAAAATACATTAAAAAATTGCAGTTGAAATGAGAAACTTTTTTAAGAACACAATTATTTTATTTATTTTTAGATGTAATGATGACATTTTACTACATGCCACTGTTCTTTTGTACAACAGCTGTTGTTAAAACAGGAAATTATAACTGGACTAATTGATCGAATTCAATTTTGATTGTAAATGTTCTTAGATTATGGCAGTCTTGCACCTTTTTTAATGTCAATCGCCAGCCAGATTATAAAATATTTATAATCAAATAAATCAGTTAATGAGTGACAAGTAGCCACGCTGCAACTATATTCTGGTTGCAGCACGAACGGGTCAGCTCGATCGGGGTAGGACCATGCTATCATAGAAAACCAGCTTAAAGTAGTAGCTTAATTCTGCTGTGTTTCGTATGGTGAGTGTAGAGAACCGGAGACCCTTTTTACTGGAAACGAGGCGTTCCTTCTTGTTCCTCAGGGTGACAACGCACCTACATTTTCATACATAATTGAGGATAAATGTAGATAGATGTAAACGGGCCACAGCATCCACTTACCGACAGGTGGACTGTGTGCTCGTTTGCCGTCCTATTATATAAAAAAATAAACTGAAAAAAGTGGAGTTTTACTAAGAGACGAGAATAGCAAGTATGACCTAAAATCAAATTAATAAACTAGAATAAAGTTAGAACCTGACCTAAAAATCGTGTGTGCGATATGCATGCAAGCATGAATATTTTCTGAAAGCCCCAGTTTTCACCGCCGTGACAGACCGTTCTCAGCGTTACAAAATTAAATTTTCAAACAACTATTCTACAGACAGAAATCTGTGTAGACCGGTGACACAATCATTAACAAAGTGCTGCCGCAAACACAAAATATACATGACGTAACAAACGTAACAAAGACGTAATAAAGTAAATTTTGCTTTTATTCCACAAAAGTAGTTGTTTGATATTTGGACCAATTACAACAAAGTATGTATTGAAAAATCAAATATTTGGTAAAAGGTTCAAACATTTTATGTTGAACCTTTTACCAAATATTTGTGTTTATAATTCGATATCAATAAACTTATGGCCAATGTATCATCTGATTATGCGGCGAGCCATAGATTTGAATCTAAAGTTAATTATTTAAGTTCCGTCTTATTTAAAACTCTTTATGTCAAGATTTACTGAAATCCCAATAGAAATCAACATATGTGCAAAAAAATCAGTTTTTGGATTTGGATGTATTGTGATTGTCCCTTCTGAAGATATGTGTTTCTCTTATACATATACATAAACACTCACGCCTGTCACCCAGAGGGGTAGGCAGAGACTACAGATTTCCATTTGGCACGATCCTGACACACCTCTCTCGCCTCCTTCACATCCATATACCTACGCATACATGCTCGTCGGTTAAGGGTACTCCTAATTTGCCCCGTTTTCAATAAATTGCCAATTTGGTCGATAAATTTTCGCCTAAGACGTCCCTTTCCGGCTCTGCCATTCACTTCTGCAACATAAATTTTCTTTGTCACTCTTTCCTCATTCATTCTTTCCACATGACCAAACCACCGAAGCATTCCTTTCTTAATCCTGGTCACAACATCATCTTACAAACCACACACTTCTCTTATCACACAATTTCTCACCCTGTCATTCAGATTCAGCCCTAACATACTCCTTAACGACCGCATTTCTACTGCATTTATTCTACTCTCGTGCTTCTTCTGCCACACCCAACTTTCACTACCATACGTTAAAGTAGGGACCAACACAGCATGGTGAATTGCCATACGTGCCTTTTTCGACACATTTTGACTCTTCACAATGGAGTGTAGGGCCCCATTTTTTATATTGCCTGTATTCACTCGTCGTTCTATATCCTTATCACATCTCCCATCCCTGCCAAATACGCTACCCAAATATACAAACTCATCTACTTGCTCGATCAACTCCCCTTCTATTCTTATTTCACATATCGTTTTACTTTCTTCTCTTTCAAAAACCATATTTTTCGTCTTACTTGCGTTCACTTTCATACCCCTTTCTGTTAGTGATCTGTTCATTAATGTAACCATCATTTGCAACTCGGCCGCCGATGACGCTAGAATAACTTGATCATCGGCGTACAAAAGCATTTGACGGTTAACTCACCCATTCTTAATCCGCATTCTTCAACTTTCAAATTTTGCAAACAACTGTCCATAAATAGATTGAACAGCCATGGGGAAGCCACACAGCCCTGTCTGACACCTTTATGGATGCCAAGCCAGTCCGAGTAGACCCCGTTGATCCTAACACAAGCACTAAAGTCTCTATAAAGAGACTGCAATGTCTGTATCAAGCCAGCGCTCAACCCAAATGAGTTCAGTGTTTGCCATAACATATCCCTATCCACTCTATCATAGGCCTCTTCCAAGTCCGTGAAAGCACAAAAAACCTTTTGGTTTTTGGCCAAAAACTTCTCCGCGATGCGCATGGAAAATACTTGATCTGTACATCCCATTCCCTTTCTAAATCCCGCTTGCACATCTCAAATTTTTCCATCAGTCTCTTTCATGACCCTTTCAATCAGTACCTTAGCATACAGTTTTCCCACAATGCCAAGAAGGCTAATACCACGGTAGTTTTTACGGTCCTGCTGCGACCCTTTTCCTGTGTATTTCTTATCTTTTTACGAAAGGGAAGATCTGATAAGGACATATCTAAATAGGTATGTCTTAATGTACCAAGCAGCGCCGCATTTCTCCAAACTTTCAGTGGACTGGAGATTCCATAACATCTGGCATAAAAATGTTGTAATTACTCTGCCACCTATCACTATGTCAAGACTTTACGTGTTTTTCCTTTAATCGTCATCGTCATTACAACCTATTATAAGTCAATGTACTACCTTTTAAAAGGGGATATTTGCAAAAGTTGCCAAGCTTTGTGAGTGGGCTGGCAACTGAATTTTTCATGATTTTGAGTGGTTGTCAAGAAAATAATGCTGCCCGTCTTCTGTTTTAGGTTCTGTTTTTCGCTTCTTACGACATGCGATATTTTGGTGCAACAATCGTAAAAATTGGGTTATTAAAAAATAGGTATTAAGTGTCATTATCGTAAACTTCACACAATTAATTATTTTTTCTAACCCCATCTCATAGAATATTGTGATACTAATATGTTCATTATGGCCGTGAGTTAGTTATGTTATTATGTGTCCAAACGAACTAAATTTAGTTGACCTCCTCACTTGTGCTTCATAAATTAAACATAAAATAAACTATTTATACGACGCAATTTCGAAAGGTACTAGTTGTTGATGGGTGATAATATCATGTTTATAATAATATTCATACAAAGACAAAATTTGATAATTACAGAGAAAAAATGTATAGAATTAGAGATTTCAGATTACGAAATCCTAAAGCTAAGTGATAGTTTAGGCAGCTTAACAAGTTTGAATTACGAACGGACGTGGGGACGCAGTATATTTCGATGTGCATGTTGATAATCCAAGCATCACAACTATATGATCATACAAGAATAAATGAAACCTTAAGATGCTTTTAAACCAACCTTCAAACAATTTAAAATTTATTGTACTCCTCCTGTTATAAAATTCAATACCGCGAGCATAAATTAATTCCTTAATGGTAGACCATAATTTAGCACCAAAGACTAAATTTAGCAAGCATTTTCAGAATTGTAAAGCAGCGCGATTAGAGACCAGTTTGAATTATGCTTCAGAAAATCTTCGTAAAGAGTTTCGTTATTGTTCAACAAGCATGCTTTTGTACCCCGGTATTATAATATTAAGAAGAAATCATTCTCCTTTTAAAACGTATGCTAGGATTGTTTTCTTACAGCACTATTGATTAAACGCTCATTTCAATATTTTAATGGAAAGGCTAAGATTTATTTTAAGGTCGCTTGAATCTCACTTACATTCTGAGTTGACATTAAATAATATTCTGTACCTGAATCGAACTGAACGACCGAGCATTGCTCGACGTAAGTAGACTTTTTTCTTTGGGATACTGTTATATAAATCTATCGTAATGGTCCGGAAAAATAACTGGTAACAGTATATTCCTCAGTTTGGTCGATTATTCCGCGTAAAGCTTGCAGTAGTGGACCCAACCATCGAGATGATAAGGATGGAATTTCGAATGCTGTCGTAGTGTACCATAGTGAAATTCAGCAGCTGAAATTAATCTTAACTATTCCTCTGCGCAATCCCCGTAGTATATGCGTTAGAAGATGCATAGAATAACGTCTCTTCACAAGGCCAGTGTATTAAGCCGATCGGAAAGAACTTGATCGTTGAAGAATCCGATCGCTCTCCGTTAAATACGGTAAAGTGGAAGGGGCTCATACTGGGGTACCACGGCCCAGAGATGAGAAGAGTATTTCATAGGATGCCAAATTAGCGCTTTGTATAGCTGCGAGCGGTGATGCGGCATTTTTTTTTTTTTTTTTTTATAGAAGAGGGGGCAAACGAGCATGCGGCTCACCTGATGTTAAGTGACTACCGCCGCCCATGATCAACCGTTGCGGTTGACCAGGAGAATTGCGGGTGCGTTGCCGGCCCTTTAGAAAGGAGTAAGCTCTTTTATTGAAGGTCCCCAGGTCGTATCGGTCCGGAAAAATCGCCGGTGATAAACTATTCCACAGAGAGGTTGTACGTGGAAGAAAACTCCTTGTGAAACGTACAGTGGTGGACCGCCAAGCATCCAGATGGTGTGGATGGTATCGGGACGTTTGCCGTGTAGTGCGTTCACGAAATTTGGCGGCTGGGATTAATCCGAACAATTCCTCAGAGCACTCCCCGTGATAGATGCGATAAAATACGCAAAGAGATGCAACATCTCTTCGCAACGCCAGTGAATCGAGCCGATCGGAAAGCACTCGGTCGTCGACGATTCGAGCCGCTCTGCGCTGGATGCGGTCAAGTGGAAGGAGCTGGTACTGGGGAGCCCCAGCCCAGAGATGGGAACAGTATTCCATGTGCGGCCGAACCTGCGCCTTGTAAAGTTGCAGGCGGTGTGCCGGCATGAAATACTGTCCCGCTCTGCTGAGCACGCCAAGCTTTTTAGAGGCCAATTTGGCCTTCCCTTCCAAGTGACCACGAAACTGCACGTCACTCGATATGTCGACGCCTAGGATTCCGATACTGGCTGAGGCAACAAGGGGAGTGCCTTGAAACTGAGGGGATACGACAAAGGGGTTCTTTTTAGCGGTTAACGCGCAAACTTGTGTCTTCTGGGGGTTAAACTGGACTAGATTTAGTCGTCCCCAATCCGAGACTCTGTTCAGCAAAGACTCGACTTCAGACACAAGTTTGTCCCGGCACTCGGAGACATTTTCCCGAGAAATATTGGCTCGGCCGGTGTAAAGAGCATCACCAGTGCTGTCATCCGCATAGCAATGAATGTTACGGGTATGCAACATATCATTGATATGCAGAAGAAACAGCGTTGGCGATAGCACGCAGCCCTGTGGAACACCAGCATTAATAGGCTTGCAATCGGAGCTTGCACCGTCTACAACGACCTTGATGCTCCGATCTGCAAGAAAGCTGGTGATCCAATCGCACAATTTCTCGGGAAGCCCATAGGAAGGGAGCTTCGAAAGAAGCGCTTTGTGCCAAACCCGATCGAAGGCCTTCGCAATGTCCAAACTAACGGCCAATGCCTCACCCTTGAACTCTACTGCCTCCGCCCATCTGTGAGTGAGGTAGACCAGAAGATCACCAGCTGACCGACCACGGCGAAAACCGTATTGGCGGTCACTAATCAGCTGGTGATCCTCAAGGTACCTCATGAGCTGGCAGTTTACAATGGATTCCATTGTTTTGGAGAACAAGGAGGTGATGGCGATTGGCCGGTAGTTGGACGGGTCTGAGCGGTCGCCTTTTTTAGGGATCGGGTGGACGAAAGCCGTCTTCCATGATTTTGGGACTACGCCTAGGGAGTAGGAGTACCGGAAAAGACGCGTTAAAACCGGTGCCAACTCTGGAGCACACGTCCTCAGCACAATTGGGGGGATTCC
This sequence comes from Parnassius smintheus behrii, assembly GCA_036936625.1. Taxonomy (NCBI): domain Eukaryota; kingdom Metazoa; phylum Arthropoda; class Insecta; order Lepidoptera; family Papilionidae; genus Parnassius; species Parnassius smintheus. The sequence goes on from JAUPFT010000017.1 coordinate 30,013,090, forward strand.
GTCAGGCCCACTCGACTTGTGGATGTCCAGGGAGAGGAGTGCTTTGCGAACCGAGCGCTGTGTGAACTGCACTTCCGGCATGGAGCACTCACACCGCGGGATGGTCGGCGGCGTACTCCCCCCGTCATCGAGAGTCGAGTTAGACGCAAAGAAGGAGCCTAGAAGATCGGCTTTCTCCTTTGCAGTATGGGCCAGTGAGTCGTCCTCCCTGTGCAGAGATGGAAGAGATGGCTGACAGAAATTCCCCTGGACAGCCTTGGCGAGAGACCAGAATGCACGGGTTCCAGAAGGAAGGCGAACTAGTTTCTCGCCAATTCTGCCTATGTGCTCTGACTTTGCCTTGGCAATGACTCTTTTGAAGGACCTAGAGGCGGAATTATACTTCTTTTTTAGAGCGCTGGTGTTTACATCCCGGGACGCTGATGCATCAACCCAGGCTTGATAGCACTCCTGCTTATAGCATGATGCTATTTTACAGGAGCGACCAAACCATGGCTGAGATTTGCCTCCAATGGGCACCACAGAGGAAGGAATAAAAAGTTCCATACCCTGAAGTACCACATCAGTAACAGAATCCGCAACAACGTTGGGATCATCCGGCGAGAAGCAAACCCGCCCCCAAGGGTAGGATGCAAAGAAAGACCGCATCCCATCCCAATCGGCTGACCTAAAGTGCCAAACACGGCGGCAGCCTGCAGAATGCAACCGCGATTTCAGCGTGAGTGGCACAACACTCCGGACCAGACAATGGTCCGAGGAGCCTAAAGGGGCGTCGACGGAAATCTGATATCCGTCCGGGTGAGAGGTCAGCAGAAGGTCCAACAGGGAAGGTGCATGATCCTCCACATCTGGAATCCGCGTAGGCGAAGTAACCAGTTGTGTCAGATCATATGCCAAGGCAAAATCATGAACAGATCTCCCCGCATGATCGGTTAAACGTGAACCAAGCCATTCGGCGTGATGGGCGTTAAAGTCGCCGAGGATCACGATCTCTGCGGAGGGGATCTGCTGTAGCAACGAATCTGCAGCCATTTGGACGTGGTCGAAGAGTCGGTCTGTTTCGGCATTACCGCTATGGGACCTATAGAGGCACCCGTAGACGCGAGGATGGTCGTCGCTGTGTACGCGTAGCCAAAGGATGGACAGGTCCGAACCTTCAAGTCTGCCGAGGCGTCGAGAACAGATGTCCTCTCTGACGTAAACGCAAACTCCAGCCCGAGGCACAAAGGAGTGTTCCAGTCTGTACCCCGGGTAGGAGAGATACGAGACATCAGCCGGAGAGGACACCTGCGTCTCGGTCAGAAAGAGCAGAGCCGGCCTCGTCGTCTCGAGATGGTAGTGGACGGCGTTTAGGTTAGAGTGAAGTCCCCTGATATTGCAGAAATTCACGGACAGCGTGGCAGGGGTCGCCTTAGTCTTGTTGCTCCGTTTGCCCCGAGCAGTTGTAGTCTTGAGCGGAATTTCGCCTCCCCCAGAATACGCGGGGCAGCCTGAGCACCCACGCTCAGAAGTGGAGAAACATGGTCGTGGATGCTCAGCGAGGGATTCTCCAGGGGTGCTGGTACCCTCCTGGGGTATCTTTATTTAATTCCGCTACCATGTTGATGGAGGGGGGGGGGGGGATTTGGGCCTCCGGCCACCTGCACTCACCAGACGAAACGCGGAAGCAGAGCTTCCACTTCACGCCGGTATTCTGTGAGGTCGTGGTACCACCCCGGTTTGAGCCGGCCCATACGTGCAACAGCAAAGCTGCCGCATGGCTCTACCACTGTTAAAGCATGACGGCATGAAATACCGTCTCGATTTACTGAGCACTCCAAGATTTTTTGATACCAGTTTTCCTTCCTTTCCACTTGGAACTACAGAACTGTACGTCCGCCGAAATGTGGACGCCAATGATTCCAATGCTGGCTGAGGTAACGATGGGAGTGCCCCGAAATCAAAGAGGTACGACAATGCGTTTCTTATTTGCGGTAAACGCGTAAACTTGTGTCTTTTGGGGGGTTAAACTTTAGTCACCCCCAATTCAAGACTTTGTTTAACAAAGACTCGACATCAGACACAAGTTTGTTCCGACACTCGACACGTACACGGCCGGTGTATAAAGCATCGCCAGTACTATCGTCTGCTTAACGATGAATGTTACTAGTATGCAACAAAACATTGATTTGCAGAAAGAACAGGGTAGATAGCACGCCGCCTTGTGAACCACCAGCATTCACAGGCTTGGAGTCTTTTTTATAGAATAGGGTGACAAACACAGCAGTATTGTGCTGATATTTCACGTTGGTATTCTGTGAGAGCGTGGTCCTACCCGGTCGAGAATAATCATTCGTTCAACAACTATAATACAGTTGCAGTGTGATTCTACTACGTAAAGTCGGAGCATGAATCGTTGAATAAGACCTTAATACTCCAGTCTGTAAGAAAAATGGGGACCCTATTGTATGATTTCTCGGAAAGCTTTGAAAGAAACGCTTTGTGCTAAATCCCGTCGAAGGCCTTCGCTATGTCCAAATTAAGCGCCAGGAAGAAATCGAGACCAAGAAGAAGGCATTGCCTTCTTCTTGGTCTCGATTTCTTCCGTCAATCAGTAAGTAAGGTAGACAAGAAAGTCACCAACTGAGCGACCTTGACGAAAACCGTATTGACGGTCACTAATCAGCTGATGCTCTTCAAAGTACCGCATGAGCTCGCAGATAATAATGGATTCCATTATTTTGGAGAACAAGAAGATGATAGCGACAGGCCTGTAGTTGAACGGGTCTGAGAAGTCACATTTTCTAGGGACCGGATGCACTAAGGCTTACGGCTAAGTCTTCCATAAGCCTGAAACGATGCACATCTTCAGCACAGTTGGGGGGATTCCATCAGGTCTACTCGACTTGTTGACGTAAAGGGACAGGCTGTGCTTTGCGAACTGAGTGCTGTATAATGCCTGACTGAGAAAATTTAACCTGACAGTAGCCGTTGTTAACTATGACATTGGGACGTCTTACCTCATTCACCCGTGACCATGGGTGTTGTCATAAAGCACTCGAGACGTTGGCAATACAAAATAAGTTAACATATGCGATAAAATCCCTAAAAATTAGTTGCATTTAAATGTGTAGTGTTCGCATAAGCAAAAGAAATCATTTACAAGAGAGAGGGTAAGGCCTAGTAATAGTGTAGTAGTAGTAGTAGTGTTTCCGTGTTCTGGTGCCTTGTGTGTCTCAAAAATAAATATTTTTTTCTTTTTCTTTCTTTCTTTCTAGTATACTCGCCTGACGAACACCGAAAAGAACTTCCGCTTCTTAAATATATAGCCCCCAGTCTTCACTTGTTGCTTCCAGTTTCGCAAGTTGTCCTCAAATGATTTTAATAAAGCCCAATTGCCTTGAGTTTACGCATGATGATGGGAATAGAGAAAGTATCAAGTGCTTTTCTGAGGTAAAAAAAACAGTTACGCATTTTTGACCTATTTGGTATAATTGTTAAATAATAAAAGACGTTAGAGGTAACAACAATCATGTCTACTGTAGATTTTCCTTGTCAAAAGTCTAATTGAGTTTTCGATATCGAATATATTTCTCTAAGTAGTTTATTAAACGAAGGGATATCTGTTTCTCAATCATTTCTGAGATGACCGATTATACAAAAAATGTCGTGTAATAAGCTGACGTCCGTCGTCTTTATTCCCAATCTTATACACCAGTGTTACCTGCTACAGATTTTTTGAGAAGTGATGAAAAGTCACCTTTATGGAAGCAAAGATTGGCCAAATGACTAATAACAAGAACTACGAACCACTCGTACGTGAGCTCTTGCTAGTTTGAGAAATTGAGTGGAAATATTGTTCCAGCCAGGAGCACTTCTACTATTAATATATTAATTATATTAATATAGATAGATAGATAGATAGAAAATTCTTTATTGCACTCAAACAAAACAATTTGGTACAAAGGCGAACTTGATGCCGAAAAGGCATTCTCTGCCAGCTAACCTTTTGTAGTGTGGTGAGAGCTATGGGTAGAGCCGCGAGAGAAAGAAAAACTAACTTATTTATTCATACTATTCAAAACGCATTATATAATATTATGTATATGTTAGTTTATACATATATACACTCATACACATACATATATATATATATATATATATATATACATGCATACATATATATTTAAATAAAATATATACTAAACCAATAAAGCATACAATATAGTATACGAAATTATAATAAACATAATCAATAAAATTAATCAAGTAATTTTAAATAATATGCCTCAAGCTTACGTTTAAATATATTTATTGAAGGAGCATCTTTTAGATCTCGTGGAAGGTTATTCCAAAGTGTAATTCAATATACCGTGAAGGAATCCGAGTAGTATGCAGATTTATGCATAGGGATAGTTAGAGTTTTGTTGGTCATCGAACGGGATAAGCTTAAATATGAAAAACGCTCTTTTAGATAAACTGGGGAACAAGAATTGTGAAGAATACCATACAAAGTGGTTAGAAGGTGTGTGTTCCGGCGAAAACGGATGTCGAGCCACTTAAGTCTTGAGCGAAATTGTGATATATGATCAAACTTGCGCAGGCCAAAAATATAGCGTATGCACAGATTGAGCAGACGGTCGAGTTTGCTAAGCAGCTCCTCAGTTATATCTGGATAGGCAATATCAGCATAATCAAAGATAGGAAGCAACAGAGAGTTGACTAGCGTAACCTTGGCCGTCTGAGGAATAAATTTTTGCCAGAGTTTTAATGAATGCATAGTTCCAAAAATAAGTCTCCTGACCTCATTAACCTGTAGCACCCAACTTAGATCGTCAGCCAAAATTAAGCCAAGGTTCTTACTGCCTAACATATTCTAAATCTACACCGTTTAGAGTGACCTTAGGTAGGTATTGATAGTCAAGTCGACATGTAATTTTTCTGCTCCCTATGATTATAACCTGTGTTTTGGCAGGATTTAATATTAGCCCATGACATCTTGTCCACTGATGAACTGCAGCAAGATCAGAATTCATTCTGTCAACAGATGAATTTAGGTCATTTAAACTAAAATGCTGATACAGCTGGACATCATCTGCGTACAGGTGATACTTGCTGAAATTTATTACGGAAACAAGTGCATTGATAAACACAGAAAAAAGCAACGGAGATAAAACACCGCCTTGAGGAACACCAGCAACAACGTTACACCAATCGGAGAACTTATCATCAACACGTATGCGTTGCCGGCGTCCCCGAAGATGGGAAGTGAACCATTGTAGAACTGACGATGTTAAATTCAGGGATTTCAAAATTGCTAACAGGATGTCATAGTCAACACAGTTAAAGGCGTTACTGAAGTCCAGAAGGACAAGAAGAGTGAGTTGACGATTATCCATCGCGAAGCGGATATCATCAGTTATTTTAATTAAGGTCGTGGAAGTACTGTGCAGAGATCGGAAACCAGACTGATAAGGATTAAAGAGGTTGTGTTTGTTTAGAAATTTTGAGAGTTGGCCATGAACAACCTTTTCAAGAATTTTGGAGATGAAGGAGAGGATATATATTGGCCTATAGTGGCTGAAATTAGTAGGAGAACTATTTTTGGGGACAGAAATCAGGAACGCTTCTTTCTACATGGTAGGGAAGGTACTGGAGGCAAAGGAGAAATTTATTAGGTGAGTGATATGGGAAACTATTTGGTCCAAAATCGGCAAAACCATGTCACGTCCAATATTATCTGGGCCGACAGCTTTGCTGGATATGACGGATGCAATTTTTTTAACTTCATTATCTGTCACTGGTTCAAAACAGAAAGGAGTACAACATAGTAAAGAGAAAGAAGTGATATCTTTAATAGTATCGCTTTTGACTGTTGAGTCCAACGAAACTGGTAAAGAGCAAAAGTGTTTGTTGAGCGCTGTTAAATCAAGGGACTGACTAACATTCTGTTTGCTTTTACCAAAGCCTAGGCTACGCAAAAACTTCCATAAATTCTGGGTTGTGCACGTCTCAATAGTATTGTGAATATGTCGGCGTTTGGCATTTCGTATCACACGGTTGCAGCGATTTCGTGCTTTTTTAAATCTTTCCCAGTTCTCATCACTGGGCGAACGTTTATGTTTTCTTTTAAGGCGGTCCCTACGTGCCATAAGAGATCGAATAAATGGCGTTAACCAAGGTGCTGGTGCCCATTTCATTCTTACTGGTCTTAAAGGCGCTACTTTGTCATAAGCTTTTGTTATAATGTTATTGAGTAACTGCGGTTTATTGCCAATATTATTAGTGTTATAAAAGTCTGCCCAATTAGCATTGCGTATCTCATAACTTAATAGCTGGCGATTCATACGGACAAGGTTACGCTGAAACATAATTTTGGGAGATGATTTAGTGGATTTAAGAGCATATGATGCGAAAATTAGATCATGATGGTGTGACGGCCCAATATTATTATTAATAGTTAAATTCAATATAAAGGGGCGTCAAAAATAGTCTTAAAAGATATATAATAAGCAATTAAGTCAAATTAATAAACATAAAGTTAATATATTTCAGACATTATCCCAATAACATAGCAAATTAAGGGCAAAATTATTGTTTCTCGTAATAAGTAAATTTATTATAAAAACTTGTAAAAATATTTAAAATAAGATAAATAATAGAAATACAAGTCAAAAAATATTATAAAATTAAGTTAAATAACGTTTATAAGATAATTAGAAAATCTGTTAAAAATTGTTTAAGTCATGGGAGGTGTTCGTGTATAAAAGATAATTTTCCTAAGTTGTGGAAGGAGTTCACGTATAGATGAAATTTCCTAAGTTGTTGAAGGAGTTCATGTATTAAGGAAAATTTTCCTAAGTTATGGAAGGTGTTCACGTATAGATGTCTTGTATGGATGAGACGCCGGAGATACATTCCTGCAGTTCTACATATATATGGGGTGGTCGGGAGCCTGACTGCCTGAAGTACTGTAGCACAATGACTAGTCCTATATTAGGGACTTATGATATTAAACTCAATGATACAAAAGCAATACTATAGAAGGTCTCCATGATGAATTTGCATTACAATAGTAGGGTCGTGGGTTCGAACCCTATATATGAATGACTTATGAAAGTAAGGTCTATGATTCAAAAGCAATACTATAGAAGGTCTCTGTGATTAATATGCATTACAATAGTAGGGTCGTGGGTTCGAACCCTATATGTGAATGACTTATGAAAGTAAGGTCTGTGATTCAAAAGCAATACTATAGAAGGTCTCTATGATTAATATGCATTACAATAGTAGGGTCATGGGGTCGAATCCTATATATACATGACTTATGAAAGTAAGGTCTATGATACAAAAGCAATTTTATAGGAGGTCTCCTTGAAGCAAAAGCATTGTATGGGGTGGTCGGGTGACTGACTGCTCCTAGTACTGTAGCAAAATAACTAGTCCTTATTAGGGACTTGAAAAGGAATATTATGGTGGCGTGTGTGCTGCTTCACGAGCAATTGGTCCGAGGTAAACTTGGACTCGCTAACCGATGTGTCCTAGACATATCATCTTAGTGCCGGTGGTAAGCGGGTTTGTTGTAGCAATACGGCTTTCCTGTGGACATCGCACACCCATACCGTTTGTGGGCGGCGTAGTAGCGCATAGCGATGCGTCGTCTATATTTCGGATTGGGATGATGAGTGTGTTTGGTAGCACTTTTAAGTGTAACAAGCATACTCAACTTCATGTCTTAGTGTCATTAGTAGTCATTTCGGATTGGGATGATGAGTGTGTTTGGTAGCACTTTTAAGTGTAACAAGCATACTCAACTTCATGTCTTAGTGCATTAGCGCTATGATACGTGAAGTTTTGTCCACTGGCGTCTTAGTAGCGTGCTACTATGATACGTTGGTGCAGTTTTATATAACAACAATCTTAGTGCCGGTGGTAAGCGGGTTTGTTGTAGCAATACGGCTTTCCTGTGGACATCGCACACCCATACCGTTTGTGGGCGACGTCGTTGCGCATAGCGATGTGTCGTCTATCTTTCGGATGGGGATGATGAGTGTGTTTGGTAGCACTTTTAAGTGTAACAGGCATACTCAGCTTCATGTCTTAGTGCATTAGCGCTATGATACGTGGAGTTTTGTTCATTGACGTCTTAGTAGCGTGCTACTATGATACGTTGGTGCAGTTTTATATAACAACAATCTTAGTGCCGGTGGTAAGCGGGTTTGTTGTAGCAATACGGCTTTCCTGTGGACATCGCACACCCATACCGTTTGTGGGCGACGTCGTTGCGCATAGCGATGTGTCGTCTATCTTTCGGATGGGGATGATGAGTGTGTTTGGTAGCACTTTAAGTGTAACAGGCATACTCAGCTTCATGTCTTAGTGCATTAGCGCTATGATACGTGGAGTTTTGTTCACTGGCGTCTTAGTAGCGTGCTACTATGATACGTTGGTGACATTTTTTATATAACAACAGTACTAACTTTGTTGCCAAAGTCGATAGGAGTCATGTGGGTGTGTTGTGAGGGTGCGCCGCCCGTATGATAGTTGCATTGATGCATACTGCTACTTGCGGTATTGCGTCTTGTGATAGATCTGCGGGTGTGCTGCGCCTGATTCGACGCATTCCTGATGTTCTGGTCGATGGAGGTATAAAATTACCATCTTAGTGTCGGTGGTAAGCGGGTTTGTTGTAGCAATACGGCTTTCCCGTGGACATCGCACACCCATACCGTTTGTGGGCGACGTCGTTGCGCATAGCGATGTGTCGTCTATCTTTCGGATGGGGATGATGAGTGTCTTTGGTAGCACTTTTAAGTGTAACAGGCATACTCAGCTTCATGTCTTAGTGCATTAGTACTATGATACGTGGAGTTTTGTTCATTGGCGTCTTAGTAGCGTGCTACTATGATACGTTGGTGACATTTTTTATATAACAACAATACTAACTTTGTTGCCAAAGTCGATAGGAGTCATGTGGGTGTGTTGTGAGGGTGCGCCGCCCGTATGATAGTTGCATTGATGCTTACTGCTACTTGCGGTATTGCGTCTTGTGATGGATCTGCGGGTGTGCTGCGCCTGATTCGACGCATTCCTGTTGTTCTGGTCGATGGAGGTATACAATTAACATCTTAGTGTCGGTGGTAAGCGGGTTTGTTGTAGCAATATGGCTTTCCCGTGGACATCGCAAACCCATACCGTTTGTGGGCGGCGTCGTAGCGCATAGCGATGCGTCGTCTATCTTTCGGATGGTTATGATGAGTGTGTTTGGTAGCACTTTTAAGTGTAACAGGCATACTCAGCTTCATGTCTTAGTGCATTAGCGCTATGATACGTGGAGTTTTGTTCATTGGCGTCTTAGTAGCGTGCTAATATGATACGTTGGTGATATTTTTTATATAACAACAATACCGACTTTGTTACCAAAATCGATAGGGATCATGTTGATGTGTTGTGAGGGTGCGCCATCCGTATGATAGTTGCATTGATGCTTACTGCTACTGGCGGTATTGCGTCTTGTGTTGGATCTACGGATGTGCTGCGCCTGATTCGACGCTCTCTGTGGTTCTGGTCGATGGAGGTATACGGGTGGTGATGTCTGCTGGGATGTATGGGGGACCTTGGAATGGTGTAAGCCCGACGATAGTCGTATTGATGCTTGTTGCGTTCTGCAGCATTGCGTCTCTGCGATGGTTGTTTGGTGGGACGCTATTCTCAATGGCGCTCTCTGCGTCTTGGTTTGACTCACACCTAAGTAGCTTTGCCCAAGTCGGGTCCCTTCATTGCGGGGCTGCAGACTATCTGCCCTCCACGATGTTTTATATAACAACATAATATTATCTCTCTGTAACTTTCCCACCTTTGAATGATTGAAGGCAACTTGTTGGTGGGTGAGACAAACATGATCGAAAATGCATTTACTCAACGTCAGTGACACAAACCGAATTGATGGCGAATTATTACTCTTATCTTATAACTGCCTTTTGGCTATATCTGCCGTTGTATTGGTTGGTGGAGCATATGTGTCGACCTCATGCGGGTGGTAGCTGGTGGGAGGATCTGAGGAGACTCTCAAGGCTGCGGCCGAAAGCCGCACAACGTGGGACCCCATTCCCTTGAGGTGAGCAGTAGTCTCATGACACGCTCTGCGGCTAGTAGCCGTGCTGATCATGCAATTGGTGGTGATGCCATACACTTACATCACGTCTGCAGGAGCGGCGGTCTGGCAGGTGGTGGCGCTCACGGAGGGTTTACGGCCAGTGTGCCTATTTGCCTAAACCGTGTGACGTACATTCACTGTGGCTGGATTCGTTCGTATTCTGTATGGTGTTTACACGCATTGACATGCGCGACTTCGGTCGATGTTTGTGCTTACGCACTAACAAGGGGCCAAGCCTCTTTTACTGGTTCGCCAGTTATTTTGTTGTGGACTACGGTCCAGTTCCCGAATTAGCGTTCCCTTCGGGGGGAGTGCATCAAAATGGTTGGCGCTCACCGTGCACGGCGTGTGTGGGGCCGTGTACCTCCCCTACATTTTTTTAAATAAATGTAGGAGAGCGAAGCCCTTGTATCGGGTATTTTTTGTATAAATATATTGTGAGCCTTTTCCAAGCGGGAAGGGATAAATGATAATAAATTAATCATGTCAACCTGATACAAGTGGAATAGAGACGTTTATGTTCTTAACCTTTTTCGAGCCCTGTCTTCGTGAACGGGGTTCACTTAGCTTATAAGGCACTACCAACAGCTTTCAATTGCTCTAGTGAATATTCATTCTTCCAAAAGACACCTAAAAGAACTAAGTTACAAACAAACACAACGTAAATAAGGGTCCTAACTAAGACGATCACGCAAACATATTACAAACGGCCTATTATTAAATCTTTAGAAAGATCATTTAGAAAGATCAAAACATAATTTATTAATCCTGGTCAAATATATATAATGTTATTTAAAAGGGGATATAATTAATATTTAATATTATAAAATTTTTATACAGTAGAGGGGGGGGGGGAGCGTTACAATGGGAAAATCCAGAAGCCACGAATGGACCATATAGAGATATACGATCAGGATCAGATGTAAGGATTAAATCCAGTAAAGAGTTAGTGTTATTGACGTGATAGGTAGATTCGAGGTCAAGAATTTTAATATTGCTTGATGCACTTAAGCGTTTAAGCTTATTCGATCTAGCATCATTTCGAATAAGGCAGGTGTTAAAGTCACCCATGAAAATGGAGTGGGAGTAGTTTGGGAGATGCATCTCAATCAGCTGTTCCAATTCATTGAAATAATTTACAGAAGGAGGTGCATAAAATGTTCCTAGTAAGAAAGGTGTGTTGCATACCATTATTTCAATAAGAATGTATTCCAATGATTTAGAGTAAACCTCGGGCGATCTGGAAACGATCGTGTATGGTATGTCTGACCGCAGGTATATGGCAACACCTCCGCCACCTTTGTTTAATCTGTCATTCCTGATGAGATGATAGCCCGGAAGACTAAACAAAGTGGATGGTAAGCTAGGTTTAAAAAATGATTCTGATATGAGACAGGCATGAATAAGACTGTTTTCGAAAGTTGCAAGAAGATCTGAAAAGTGAGCTGGAACACTTTGTGCATTAATATGACATATATTCAAATTCCTTCGGTAAGGCTCAAGGGCATTATTTAATATGTCCCTAAGTTGAGGTTCTGGGGAACCCTGACCCGGGGAAAACGATGATGGTGAGGAACTTGTAGAGTTAAAATAATCAGATTCTATGGAAATATCCATCGCAAGTTTAAAATAAAATTTATAAGTTTATTCGTATACTACTAAATAATAATAATAAATAAAAACAGTATACACATATATATTATAAATGTTTAATAAAAAAAGCAAAAAAAATAAATAATATTTTTTTTTATATAGAAGAGGGGGCAAACGAGCATGCGGCTCACCTGATGTCAAGTGACTACCGCCGCCCATGATCAACCGCAACACCAGGAGAATTGCGGGTGCGTTGCCGGCCCTTTAGAAAGGAGTAAGCTCTTTTCTTGAAGGTCCCCAGGTCGTATCGGTCCGGAAAAATCGCCGGTGGTAAACTATTCCACAGAGAGGTTGTACGTGGAAGAAAACTCCTTGTGAAACGTACAGTGGTGGACCGCCAAGCATCCAGATGGTGTGGATGGTATCGGGACGTTTGCCGTGTAGTGCGTTCACGAAATTTGGCGGCTGGGATTAATCCGAACAATTCCTCAGAGCACTCCCCGTGATAGATGCGATAAAATACGCAAAGAGATGCAACATCTCTTCGCAGCACCAGTGAATCGAGCCGATCGGAAAGCAGTCGGTCGTCGACGATTCGAGCCGCTCTGCGCTGGATGCGGTCAAGTGGAAGGAGCTCGTACTGGGGAGCCCCAGCCCAGAGATGGGAACAGTATTCCATGTGCGGCCGAACCTGCGCCTTGTAAAGTTGCAGGCGGTGTGCCGGCATGAAATACTGTCCCGCTCTGCTGAGCACACCAAGCTTTTTAGAGGCCAATTTGGCCTTCCCTTCCAAGTGACCACGAAACTGCACGTCACTCGATATGTCGACGCCGAGGATTCCGATACTGGCTGAGGCAACAAGGGGAATGCCTTGAAACTGAGGGGATACGACAAAGGGGTTCTTTTTAGTGGTTAACGCGCAAACTTGTGTCTTCTGGGGGTTAAACTGGACTAGATTTAGTCGTCCCCAATCCGAGACTCTGTACAGCAAAGACTCGACTTCAGACACAAGTTTATCCCGGCACTCGGAGACGTTTTCCCGAGAAATATTGGCTCGGCCGGTGAAATTTTAACAGTGGTAGAGCCACGCGGCAGCTTTGCTGTTGCACGTATGGGCCGGCTCAAACCGGGGTGGTACCACGACCTCACAGAATACCGGCGTGAAGTGGAAGCTCTGCTTCCGCGTTTCGTCTGGTGAGTGCAGGTGGCCGGAGGCCCAAATCCCCCCCCCCTCCATCAACATGGTAGCGGAATTAAATAATGATAGACTACCCCAGGAGGGTACCAGCACCCCTGGAGAATCCCTCGCTGAGCATCCACGACCATGTTTCTCCACTTCTGAGCTTGGGTGCTCAGGCTGCCCCGCGTATTCTGGGGGGGGGCAAAATTCCGCTCAAGACTGCAACTGCTCGGGGCAAACGGAGCAACAAAACCAAGGCGACCCCTGCCACGCTGTCCATGAATTTCTGCAATATCAGGGGACTTCACTCTAACCTAAACGCCGTCCACTACCATCTCGAGACGGCGAGGCCGGCTCTGCTCTTTCTGACCGAGACGCAGGTGTCCTCTCCGGCTGATGTCTCGTATCTCTCCTACCCAGGGTACAAACTGAAACACTCCTTTGTGCCTCGGGCTGGAGTTTGCGTTTACGTCAGAGAGGACATCTGTTCTCGACGCCTCGGCAGACTTGAAGGTTCGGACCTGTCCATCCTTTGGCTACGCGTAGACAGCGACGACCATCCGCGCGTCTACGGGTGCCTCTATAGGTCCCATAGCGGTAATGCCGAAACAGACCGACTCTTCGACCACGTCCAAATGGCTGCAGATTCGTTGCTACAGCAGATCCCCTCCGCAGAGATCGTGATCCTCGGCGACTTTAACGCCCATCACGCTGAATGGCTTGGTTCACGTTTAACCGATCATGCGGGGAGATCTGTTCATGATTTTGCCTTGGCATATGGTCTGACACAACTGGTTACTTCGCCTACGCGGATTCCAGATGTGGAGGATCATGCACCTTCCCTGTTGGACCTTCTGCTGACCTCTCACCCGGACGGATATCAGATTTCCGTCGACGCCCCTTTAGGCACCTCGGACCATTGTCTAGTCCGGAGTGTTGTGCCACTCACGCTGAAATCGCGGTTGCATTCTGCAGGCTGCCGCCGTGTTTGGCACTATAGGTCAGCCGATTGGGATGGGATGCGGTCTTTCTTTGCATCCTACCCTTGGGGGCGGGTTTGCTTCTCGCCGGATGATCCCAACGTTGTTGCGGATTCTGTTACTGATGTGGTACTTCAGGGTATGGAACTTTTTATTCCTTCCTCTGTGGTGCCCATCGGAGGCAAATCTCAGCCATGATTTGGTCGCTCCTGTAAAATAGCATCATGCTATAAGCAGGAGTGCTACCAAGCCTGGGTTGATGCATCAGCGTCCCGGGATGTAAACACCAGCGCTCTAAAAAAGAAGTATAATTCCGCCTCTAGGTCCTTCAAAAGAGTCATTGCCAAGGCAAAGTCAGAGCACATAGGCAGAATTGGCGAGAAACTAGTTCGCCTTCCTTCTGGAACCCGTGCATTCTGGTCTCTCGCCAAGGCTGTCCAGGGGAATTTCTGTCAGCCATCTCTTCCATCTCTGCACAGGGAGGACGACTCACTGGCCCATACTGCAAAGGAGAAAGCCGATCTTCTAGGCTCTTTCTTTGCGTCTAACTCGACTCTCGATGACGGGGGGAGTACGCCGCCGACCATCCCGCGGTGTGAGTGCTCCATGCCGGAAGTGCAGTTCACACAGCGCTCGGTTCGCAAAGCACTCCTCTCCCTGGACATCCACAAGTCGAGTGGGCCTGACGGAATCCCCCCAATTGTGCTGAGGACGTGTGCTCCAGAGTTGGCACCGGTTTTAACGCGTCTTTTCCGGTACTCCTACTCCCTAGGCGTAGTCCCAAAATCATGGAAGACGGCTTTCGTCCACCCGATCCCTAAAAAAGGCGACCGCTCAGACCCGTCCAACTACCGGCCAGTCGCCATCACCTCCTTGTTCTCCAAAACAATGGAGTCCATTGTAAACTGCCAGCTCATGAGGTACCTTGAGGATCACCAGCTGATTAGTGACCGCCAATACGGTTTTCGCCGTGGTCGGTCAGCTGGTGATCTTCTGGTCTACCTCACTCACAGATTGGCGGAGGCAGTAGAGTTCAATGGGGATGCATTGGCCGTTAGTTTGGACATTGCGAAGGCCTTCGATCGGGTTTGGCACAAAGCGCTTCTTTCGAAGCTCCCTTCCTATGGGCTTCCCGAGAAATTGTGCGATTGGATCACCAGCTTTCTTGCAGATCGGAGCATCAAGGTCGTTGTAGACGGTGCAAGCTCCGATTGCAAGCCTATTAATGCTGGTGTTCCACAGGGCTGCGTGCTATCGCCAACGCTGTTTCTTCTGCATATCAATGATATGTTGCATACCCGTAACATTCATTGCTATGCGGATGACAGCACTGGTGATGCTCTTTACACCGGCCGAGCCAATATTTCTCGGGAAAACGTCTCCGAGTGCCGGGACAAACTTGTGTCTGAAGTCGAGTCTTTGCTGAACAGAGTCTCGGATTGGGGACGACTAAATCTAGTCCAGTTTAACCCCCAGAAGACACAAGAACCCCTTTGTCGTATCCCCTCAGTTTCAAGGCACTCCCCTTGTTGCCGCAGCCAGTATCGGAATCCTCGGCGTCGACATATCGAGTGACGTGCAGTTTCGTGGTCACTTGGAAGGGAAGGCCAAATTGGCCTCTAAAAAGCTTGGCGTGCTCAGCAGAGCGGGACAGTATTTCATGCCGGCACACCGCCTGCAACTTTACAAGGCGCAGGTTCGGCCGCACATGGAATACTGTTCCCATCTCTGGGCTGGGGCTCCCCAGTACCAGCTCCTTCCACTTGACCGCATCCAGCGCAGAGCGGCTCGAATCGTCGACGACCAAGTGCTTTCCGATCGGCTCGATCCACTGGCGCTGCGAAGAGATGTTGCATCTCTTTGCGTATTTTATCGCATCTATCACGGGGAGTGCTCTGAGGAATTGTTCGGATTAATCCCAGCCGCCAAATTTCGTGAACGCACTACACGGCAAACGTCCCGATACCATCCACACCATCTGGATGCTTGGCGGTCCACCACTGTACGTTTCACAAGGAGTTTTCTTCCACGTACAACCTCTCTGTGGAATAGTTTACCACCGGCGATTTTTCCGGACCGATACGACCTGGGGACCTTCAAGAAAAGAGCTTACTCCTTTCTAAAGGGCCGGCAACGCACCCGCAATTCTCCTGGTGTTGCGGTTGATCATGGGCGGCGGTAGTCACTTATTATCAGGTGAGTCGCATGCTCATTTGCCCCCTCTTCTATAAAAAAAAAATAGGTGAATAGGCCGGTGATAAAAATAAGTGAACTGTTTTGCTATACCGTGGGTTCAGCAAAAATAAAATTGTTATTAGCTTGCCACATCTACCAGTTAGGACATTACAACCATGTCAGGAGGAAGTACAATTTATTATAATTTGATAAAGAAAAGTGAAAACAGTACAAGTATGCCGATTAAAAAAAAAATACTCTAAAGAAAAAACTGTAAATGCGCACTTTTAAATTCTTACGGTGGTAACCCTGCGTATATATTGATCGCATTACCATAGTAAAAACAGAACTTCTGATCTGTCTTTACTATGACATTTTAATTATTTGACATTGTCATTTCATACCTATTGACTTTACAAACCAAAACAAATAAAACATAACCAATAAACAAACAAAAATAAAAACTTTGAAGGTTGCAAAAAGTTTCAATTCAATGTTCTATGAGGTTTGTTTCAAATTAAATTATATTCAAGTTTAATTATAAAGCAGGTAGTTTGGGGTAATAAGTCCTACAACTACCAATGATAAGAGTTGTTCGTATTTATAAGTAATGATACATAATATAATTATGCCCTACAAACAAAAGAAATGAATAATTGCATAAACTCCAATAGCGGTAAGTTAAATATCATTTTAAGTAAAATATGCAATTAACTACAGTAGTGAGATTCTTAATAATAGAGAAAAAGAAAAATTTAATATATAAAGAGACTAATTTTACAACTTTTTTCCAGGTTTAGACCGTTGTTTGGAGGCCACAGCTTTGGAAGTTTCTGAATTACTCACAGGATACTCAGCCAGTTGGTCTAGAGCTTTAGATATATGTTACCATCTTGTGTCCAACACCTGTGCATACCATGTAGGCGTCGAGCTTCTTTGAAAACTTCTCTTCTATGAGGAGTAAGAAATTCAGCAATAGAAATATTACTTCCTTTCAAAGATAGCTTAGCACGCCAGATTTCTTGACGAATGGTATAATCTGTAAACTTTACCAGCAGTACACGAGGATTTGCTGTTGTGTTTTTTCCCAAACGATAACATGAATGAATCTGAGTTGATCTAAATGTATGTATTTTTAATTTTGATGTCACCAGATTTACAACAGTGTCAATGCAGTTTTCTGTATCAGACTCTTCAATGCCTCGAATTAAAAGAAATTTACGCCTGCTCCTGTTGTCAATGTCATCAGTCAATAGTGTAAGGGACTGAACTTGCTTTTTTAAGATCTCCAGCGCAGTCTTCATAGTCTCTTTGAACATGATAAAATCATTAGTGAGAGAAGTGATATTAGGTTGAGAACTTTCCAACCGGGCTTGAAAAGAAGACATACACTCTTCAAAGTTTTTTTCAAGTGTTTTGACAGCATCTTCCGGTTTAGTTTTTTCAAGATTTCTTCTTCCAGCCATAGTGCAGTGTTGAAGTGTAGTACTGAAGAATAGTATTTGTAGCAGATGCGGTGCAAACTAATACATGTGCTATGGTATATTAGTCAAGATTTAAGATGAATAAGTTTTAATGGATTTTATTAGAAAATATACCTAAAACTTGTAAGTTTTACTATTTTAATTATTTATCAAAACAAGACCCAAAAAATATGTTGTCACTGATTGTGCACCTACCCCCGAAAAAAAAATACTTCATAATGATTACATCAACTTGCATAGTATCAGTATCAAGCAGAACAAAGAGGGCTCCGATGTTAGAATATGAAATGCATTTTTCTCCTGTAAATCAGGATAATTTATTCGTACTTCTCCTTATTTCATCCATTGTTAACAAAAAGGCCACGGCCGCGGGTTCGCGAAGCGGCAGCGAACTGCCGATTTTGCACAGATAATTACCAAAGCACACTTGCCCGGTAATTTTCTATATCAATCTGTTATTGAGTCTTTCTGCCCGTCTATGAATCAGGGCTTCGAAGTGTCAGAGAGACGAGCATGCCAAGCTGCGAATGCGTTAAGTCGTAACTGCCACTTAGCCCCCTCGAACGCCTCATCTGGCTCATTTTTGACGCTCTGGATCCGATCATAAACCCTCGTGTCCTGTCTGCCAAAATGTCCAACGGTGGAAAGCGAGCCCGGATTGTCACCGTCTCAGAGAGTATTGTGCGGTCTCGTCGCAAGATCCTTATGGCCATCCTCAGCTGCTTAATGCAGATTTTAGTAAAATAGTCCCCTGTAACACCATGCAGGAAGGCACCTGATGAACCAACCTAACCTAACCTACAGTTCTCGTTACCGTTACAGCCTGTCAAAAGTCCACCGTGTCCCCCCCCCCCACCACCGTACATTGCCTCAGGGATATTTACCATTGTTACCATGCTTGGTTGACGGATCCTAACCTTTTTTACTTTACAATTCAAGAATGATTTTTAACTTAGGTTTATAATAAATATTACGCCAAAGACTCTTTAAAGCATATTTAGAATAGTATGTGATTTCACGTCAAACAGAACTAAAGTTTTTCATTTATTGTGTGAAATGTGACAAATTTACACCCTCATTTAAAAGTTTTATCAGTCGACTGAGTTCTAAAATGCT
The DNA here is from genome assembly GCA_036936625.1 of Parnassius smintheus behrii. Taxonomy (NCBI): domain Eukaryota; kingdom Metazoa; phylum Arthropoda; class Insecta; order Lepidoptera; family Papilionidae; genus Parnassius; species Parnassius smintheus. The sequence continues at coordinate 30,031,753 of JAUPFT010000017.1, forward strand.
TTTGAAAAATGTTTGTGACGGCCTTTTTGTCGTATAATTTAAGGTACTTGGTTTATTTAAATAAAAGGTTACCTCCAAAGTATGTTCTACATCGTGGAAGGGTTTTACGTTAGCATAAATAAATGCTAACGTAAATGTACATGGAAAAACATCCAGACCAAATAGATGTTGTTTCTGCGGACAGTACAAATATTTGTTTCATTTGGACTTTGATTGGTTTGAACCCCTGGTCTAGCAACCACGCAACCAAAAAGCTTGGTGTGCTTAGCAGAGCGGTACAGTATTTCATGCCGGCACGCCGCTTGCAACTTTACAAGGCGCAGGTTCGGCCGCACATGGAATACTGTTCCCATCTCTGGGTTGGGGCTTCCTAGTGCCAGCTTCTTCCATTTGACTGTATCCAGCGCAGAGCTGTTCGAATCGTTGGCAACCGAGCTCTTTCCGATCGGCTTTACTCGCTGGCACTGCGAAGAAATGTTGCATCTCTTTGCGTATTTTATCGCATTTACCACGGGGAGTGCTCTGAGGAATTGTTCGGACTAATTCCAGCCGCACGATTTTACCATCGCACACCGCTACAAAACTCACGATACCAACCATACCATCTGGATGACTGGCGGTCCACCACTGTGCGATTTAAAAGAAGTTTTCTTCCTCGCACAACTTCGTTGTGGAATCCACCACCACCAGACCACCACCAGACCACCACCAGAGATTTTTCCGGACCGATATGACTTAGGGACCTTCAAGAAAACAGCCTACTCCTTCTTAAATACTGGCAACGCATCTGCAATCCCCCTGGTGTTGCAGATGTTCATGGGCGGCGGTAATCACTGACCATCAGATTAGCCGTATGCTCGTTAGCCCCTTTTCCTATTTTAAAAAAAAAAAACAAAGAAATAGCCGTTGCGCAACCGAATTGTCAACAATTCTTAGCAATAAAATGCCCTAAGTCTTGTATCGGTCACATCCACTTTAAATTAAAATTCTACGACGGTGTCTGACCAATCACTAAATAAGTATCCGATAATTAGGGAATTTACTTAAGTGTTTTAATTTACACTGGCCTGCTATTCGTGACAATACCTCTTTTTTTGTCAGAATTTTTCGGGGGCGTGCACACAACAACTCATTTTCATCGTAATCGGATGAATAAAAAGAGAAAGGTATAGATAGATACGTTTAAAACAAAGGAACATTCATTTTTATAAATTACTAGCGATCCGGCCGGCTTAGCACGGCTGATTTCTGGATCTTGACAGCAGCGCCACCTACCGGGTCCAATTGTCCGGGTTCATCCAAGGAACCACTCAAACACATAAAACGCTCCATCGAAATTGGTTCAGCCGTTTTGGAGTTCATTGCCAAACACACGTAGGTACAGAACAATTATATACTCGTATAATATAAAGATAGTTAATCGAGCGTATCACATTGGAAGTCAATAACGCGATTTAACAGACGTAATGTGAAACTTTTGGTAGCCTTTTTATGTGTTTAATTTTATTAAGTTAATGTTACAGGCCCTTTAATTATTTTAAGTTAATGTTACAGGCCCTTTACGCCCCACTGCTGGACACAGGCCTCCTCTCATTTCTGAAAGGGTTTTAGAGCAAGGAAATGTCCGCCGCGCTGCCCCTATGCTTGTTGGCGAACTTCACAGTCTTAGATTTTTTTTTAATTTGTAACAAAACTTTATATGTCAATGATATACTTATTTAAGAAAATTGCATTTACAACATTTTCAGAATTGTGTTCGTGGAACAGTGTTGTTTATTTATTACTTAAATGCGAAAACAACATATTATAAACATCGGATAGTAAAAAAGTTTATCTAGATATAACCTAATTATAATATATTTCTTAAAAAATTCATTTTAAAATTTTAATCTCTTTTTGTACATTTTATTTAGTACATCACGATGAAAATGCCTATAGAGTAAGGGATTAAGAGAGGCTGTAAAAGGTAAAAAAGAAGAGTATTCGTCGATCATTATATGTTACTGCTTCGTGTAATTTAGATTGATCGGATGGTAAGACCCCTATGGAATAAAATTAAAAAGAGAAAAGAATTTTTGTGTATTCCATGTAATTTGACGAACGGCCTGTGGTCTCAGAAACTTCCGAGCTTTTGAAATTTATTAAGATTTTATCCGTGTTTAATCGGTGCTTTGAGTACGTATCGCTTCTGTCGGGCAAAGGGCATTCGATTCTAACGACCCTCTCAAGCCATGAATCTCCCTTTAATGTGTTTATGAAGGATCGTATTCAAGCCGCAATCTGTTTTCGTTATAATTCCTTTCGTTTAGTCTTTTGAATTAAATAAAACGCTTAAAATAAATAAAAGCTATAATATCTATGGTTATTACTGCCTTCAAACGAGTCACTGAAGTGGAATCGTTTACTATTTATATCAACCAAATTAAATTCTAAAAACGTCATTTATCAATTTAAAAATATTATAATGATAAAGTACATACTAAAAATCCAATTTGCCTCATAGTTTAGTTGGAACATTACAACATTATACTTTAACGTCTTCGACTAGATCAAATACCAATATTTAAAAGAAATACAAACGACCCCACAGTCCACCTGATAGTAAGTTGATGTGTGATCCCAAGACATCAATATTTATCCTTATTTAAGAATCAAAATGCAGATGCGTTGTGATCCCTGAGGAACAAGATGGAATGCCTCCTTTCCAGTAAAACGGGTCTCCGGTTCTCTATGCTCACCATACGAAACACATCAGCATTAAGCTGTTATTTTACGCAAGTGTTCTGTGATTATATTTTATTTTAGCGAATCTTAGAAAGCTTTTTACACAATTTATTACCGTTTTCAAATGTTTTAAGTACATTTATCACTCATAGATAATGGATTTAGTATTTTTTTACTTCCACACTCCTTTATATTTAACATGAAAAAATTATACTAAACAATCAATTTTCGAAATGAAAATGTTAAAAAAGATAAGGTTGAAAATGGGATGGCCCATTCATCATAAGGATAACCGAGAACGGCGACAACCCATCTGATTGGTGCTTCAAAGCTTTGAAGTATGCTCGTGAGCTTTAGTGTCTTCTTCATGGTTCAGCCCATTTCTGATCATTTGTGCCCTTCATAAGTAACGTAGCTCTTAGCAAAACGAAGATATCTTTAATGTAAAATAAGAAAGAAATTAAATCAATCAAATGATTACATAAACAATTAAGTATTATATGTTTTTTTTACATTTGTTCTTGGTAAATATGGGTTCTGTGTAAATAGTACAGTGTTAGAATTTAGTGATTGCAGAATATATGTCTCCTAATATTGGCTCGTTTAGGGGTGAAATAACTATCATTACTAGATGGTACGGCAGTGTGTATTCTTAAATCTAATCTTAAATGTGGTGTTGGGGGTAATGGCGATTGATAAACTTTAAGAAAAAGGAGGGTTCATGTATGTTTTGTAAGGCCACACACTTTTTAGAAGTAGAGTTGTAGTTAGTTGATAAGCACGTCAAAAGGATAAGATCACCAAAGTTAAAAGTTTAATTCAAAGTAAAATAGTTATAAAGTTAGAGTGGCAAATCTTTCCTTGAGTAGTTGCTGTTTAGAAGGATGGTTGTTGACGTACTGCCGATCGTCAGCTTGCAATTAAATAGGTAGGTAAATATAAATACACGCGACGCCCGGCTAAAGTAGGTTGCAACGTTTATTAAATAAAAATGTGTGGTGTAACCATACAGTTCAGTTACAATTACAATTATATTATTAGAATTACAATTAATAATATGATATGATAACCCACATAATAATAAATAACTAAGCCTCTCGGGTCATCAGAGGCGGCTGGGACTCTGTGACGGACCGCTCTATGCTCAAATGCAGAAGGCGGTGCTCCTCGATACCGCCCGCATCGTCGTTTCTTTCCCTTTCCCCCTAACCCTCAGCCGTTTGGTCTCCCCTACCGAGGGCCTCCATCTGGTTGACCTTTTATTTATTTACGTATTATTAATTTATTTATGTTAGTATATGAAATTTATATTTATGTATATTTATCATTTCCTTTTATATATTTATTCAGCCAAATCAAATGAGAATACAGTATTAATACCCCATAATAATAAAATAATTTCTCTATTTGCTTAAAACATGGTGTTTGTAGGTGGTACAGTAAAATAAGTTCATATGTATTGCTTACTATTGGCATGCAAATTTACGTTTATGTTACAAACATTTCAGGTAACATTTATTTCATAAAGGGTCAAACACATTCATTAAAGTCAAGGTCAATAATTATTAAAGCCTAATGTCAATAATATTTGAATACCTCCGTTATATCTTTGAACCATTTCACGACACCAATCAACACGACGAATTTTTTGGGCCTCTGTCAAATTATGAGGTATCCACCGGGCACAAAGCGTCCTGACCGCTAAATGTGCATGGAGGATTTTGTGCACTTGACTCATACCGATGCCTAAGCTTGTCCGAATCTGCTGTAACTGGCTGATAACTGATAAATCACTTGTTTGTCAGTCTCTATCATACGCCGCACAACACTTATGTTATCTTCAGTCGTCGCCGTAGAAGGCCGTCCCTTACGCAGATAATCGGTTAGATTGGTGCGACCACGTTCGAACTCATTAAACCAGTTCTAAACAGTGACACGAGATGGGGCTTTATCGTGAAGGGCCTAATCAAAGTCTAGCAAAACTTTCTTGCTGAATTAAACGACATCGAAAGTCATAAAAAATCGTTGTACGAAAATTTTCTCGCGTTAAATTCATGCTGACGTGACACAATTTTCAATTTGCCGCCAAATCGTAATCATTTATCATCATTATCATTACAGCCCTTCACAAGTCCACTGCTGAAGATAGGCCTCCCCCAAGTAATGCCACAAAGCACGGTCCTGAGCCACCTGCATCCATCGACTTCCTGCATATCTTACCAGGTCGTCACTCCATCTAGTGCCACATCGTAAACGAGTGACAAATTAATAAAATACATACACAATAATATAAGCAGAGTTCCATTTTCAAAATTTGAATTTATTTTTTATTATATCGTTTACAAGCGGCCAGTTCGAAAAACTTTCAGTTCGCCCTCGTACATTGACACGCTCAATTATTTAGATATTTTTGACCAATTTTCAGTTATTTTATGAATTTTATTTATCTTTATTATTATAATACTTTCGACTTCTATTTCTATTATTTAAAACATTTCAATATTTTAACAAACTTTTAATAAATTTATTGATTTTGAAAGGCAACATTAAGCCTTTAGTTTACTATAATACTTAATGTCCGAAATTTATTTATTTTAACTTTATGCTTATTAATGTATTTTATTGTTTAAAATATTACTTCTAAGATAAATATAGACGCCTTTATATATAATAATTTTTTTAGTTAACAATAATAATTTTTAGGTAACAATAATAATGCGTCTTCACACTATCATCATCATTTAACCATATAATTATTACATGAGTAAAGGAATGGAATTTCTTTTTAAATTTAATTGGGATCATTCATAAACCACCCAATATAATTCAAATACGAATAATTTAAATCAGTTTAGCTAAAACGCAGTTATTATAGGTAATATTCTCTGGGTTCGGCTGTTTCCAAGAAATCAGTGAACATTCATAAAATTATATGCTTTGAACGTTTTTACCTCCTCGTTTTTCTCGGTTATATAATAGCAAATATAATTCGAAATTTAGTCATAAATTGTTAAATGTCAATACATCATTATTTACAATGGATCTTAGCTTAAAGACGCTAAATCACACAAGCTTACTTCAACTTCAATTACTTCAAATCCTTTTGAGTTCACCTCTTAACGTCCTGCTTGGTCTTTACGACTGGTATGTAAGTAATAAACGAAACAGATATTGTTACATTTGATTGATTTCTCGTTTTTACTAAAATTAATAAATTAAACTAAATTTATTAATTAAGTCACATCCTTACAGGAGAATCCTATTTATAGAAATTTTAATTTATTAAAAATAATAAACAGTAAATATTTTAATCCGTTAAGCAAAATAATGTAAATAAAAGCCTACCCCTATATTTAATTATTTTTAGTATTATCTGATAAGAGCACACTGCATTTGTTGATACATTTACACAGAGAGACTGGAGTCAGCATTATTGAGTAATCCCTTCTTTGTTTGTTTTTGTCAAAAGGAAACTGCGAAATCCAACGAACAAATCGCTACTTATTTCCATGTGTTTAAAGTTCTTGCTGACACTACCCGTACAATACTATTCCGACAGAAAATATTCAGTTGTTGTTTTTTTTTAAAATAAGGATGACAAATAAGCACGTAATCCACACGATTTTATGTGCACATGTGGCCTATCAACATGTTGAGGCATAAGAAGCCATCCGCGTATAGCCGTATACAGTCCACTTAGTATAACATCTCGCACAGAACCCCCAGGCCCGCCACCCAACCAAACTATTATCACTCTTTCATCTTTTTATAACTTTAGTCGCAGTACGATGTTTATTTGCACTGAATTTAAAAACTTAATTTTTTATACCCACACAAAATATAATTATAAAAAAGCTTTTAAGAGCTTATATATGCACTTTAATTAAAGAAGTGCGCAAAATTATAATAATACTATAAACAGACACTACATTCAATACACAGATGAGTTAGCCAATTAAAGAAAAATTTGGTATGTTCCCTAAGAACACGATTCGCATTTTCAAGCTCAAATTTTTTAAAAATCGATTTTTCTGCAAAACTTTAAGAGATAAAAAATATAGTTTAAGACCCTTTTTTGTTAAAATTGCAAACCTTAAACGTTTTATTTAATTTTTATTTATTCTTAAAGTAGGTGTATGGAATATTGATTAAAGAACCATTTGTCTGGTCAGCGTTCAGCAATTCCGAAGACTACCTGCACCGAGAACAAGACCGACAGACATAAATATTGATAAAAAAGGTTATTTACGTCTAATAACATGTAAATTATCTCCAAACTCAATTAAAACTAATTTTTCCGATATTACAGATAGACACTTGAATTATATTTATACGTTATAGTACATGTATATTGTAAGGTAAGGGTAACATTACAACATAATGTATTAAAAAGTAGAGGATAGTAAAATCGTTTGTTGCAAAATGTTTCGTGCGGCTTTATAAACGTAACATTGTCTTTAATATTCCACAAGCCATTAGTTGCGATTTATGAATTATGACACGGGTCGTAAGTGTTGCTACAGTGCGATTGCTTAACTCTGGTGAGAATCGTTGATGGCTTGGTTTTGTTGTATTATGTAAATGTATCCCTGTTGATTGAAAACTGTTGCTTTTTCTTAAAATTATATCCTATTTAAGTTACAAAATACTATTACTATAAAAAAACTACGCAGCCTAGAAGTGACTCCACAAAAGAGTTACACAAGAGTGAGTTATCACGAGATTATTCTCCTGTACTATTATACCCTATTATCTGTTCATAACCAAAGTCTTGTTGTTTTAATAAATCACAAACGTAAAACTACTTAATACAGACTAATAGTTTTAAACTTGTCACCGTAATTAATATGCCATCAAAAACATAACTTGTAAAAATGTTTATATAATGTCTACACCTATTATACATATACACTGATTTATTCACTGCAAATGTAACTTTGTATTTCTATATATTTATATGGGATTACAAACTTATTTATGCAGTTGGTATATCTAGAAAACTGGACCGAAATTAAAAAATATTTTAGTTTTTCTTTAATTTATACATTAAACACTAATTGTATTCCAAATTTGAAGCTTCTATTTCTGCTAGAAGTGCTGAAGTGAATAGTGAGTGACAAAATTAAGAAATTTTGACTGGTTATATTTCTTACACTACTAGTTCAAATTGAATGAAATTTGAAAAATGCCATGTTTATATAATGTCTACTCGGTTACTGAAAATTCAGGCATCTAGTTTTATTCACTACGAAGTTATAGAGGGCCGAAAATGGCCTGAATTGCTTCTAGAAATGTACGGTACGGCCGTGCCGCTTTTTTGCTCGACTTGGCCAAGAAAAAATATAGAAATGAGGATTCTTGATTTCATAGAGTTGTAAATAATTTAAAGCAAAAGTTTTTTTGTAAAATATAGCGCATAAATTTGCGCAACTGCATTATTCGATTCGAAATTTATTTAACCAAAACGATAACATTGTGAATGAAACATTATCATAACGGTAGCATTCGAGTGGATGATTTAGCCGATAGTCACCTACATCTATCTGTAATGTAGGGTAAGCTTATTGTTAGTATAAGGAAGGTAGTTTGTGATCTCTCTCTCTCTCTCTCTTTCTCTCGCAATAAATGGTTGAACTGTACGGACGTGTTTTCCTTTGTCTCACTGGCGACGAGGATTTTAATGGTGAAAATCGGCGAAAAATACGTGAAAATAGAATATACGGAAAATTTTGACTGCAAAATGTCGGTCGGAAAGATTTGTGAGTTTGTTGTGAAAACCGGTAACTGGACTGCTTACGTGGAGCGGCTAGAAATATATTTTGTGGCAAATTCAGTGAAGGACGAAATTAAATTGCCTATCTTGATCGCGGCTATGGGTGAAAGTGCGTATGAGCTGTTATCCACCCTCGCGAGTCCTAAGAAACGCGCGGGACTTACGTATTTGGATGCAGTTGTACTATTACGTAATCATTTGCAACCGAAACCATCTCCGATGGCGGAACGTTATCGTTTTAGGCAAAGAAGACAAACAGACATTGAATCGATCAGTGATTACGTGGCGGCATTAAAGAAACTATCTAGGCTTTGTGAATTCGGTGCAGTCCTACAGGACAATTTACGGGATCAGTTGGTGTACGGACTGCGAAGTGACGTCATACGGCAGAGATTATTCGTGGAAGAAAAATTATTGTCCTATGACAAGGCAGTGATTTTAGCAGGATCACTGGAGGCAGCGGAGCGGGACGCGGCGCTCGTGGAGTCTGGCGCAGCGGTAACGTCATCGCAGGCAGCGGGTCAGCTGCGCGGCGAGGGCGGCGGCGGGGCAAACGGGGGCTGAACGCCACGCGCGTCGGCCAGCGAGCCCGCCATACCCGGCACAGCGCAGCGGCGGAGGGCGGTGGCGGCGGCGTCGGCGTAGGCCGCGCGGATGTGCGCGGTTCGCTATGCGGAGCTTGCGGAGGTGTTGACCATGTTGCCAGCGAGTGCAAGTTCAGAACCTACATATGCAGCAAGTGTGGCGTGATGGGCCACCTACGACGCGTGTGTTTCACAAATAACCAGTCGGTGGCGCCGGGCGCCTACAACGGAAACGCGGCGAATGTACAGGGCTTTGGAAAGAAAAGCCGCAACAGCGGTCGCGGAGGACATAATCAGAGACCGAAAACAAATTATGTCAATGCAGACGATGGGGCGGCATTGAGTGAGTACCACGAGGCACCCGAGGAAGAACCGGTGATGCAAATGTCGCTGTCACAGTACAAGCCGGTGAGTTTGTGTTTATTAGTGAGTGGACATAACTTAAACATGGAAATAGACACTGGCTCGGCGTTTTCGTGTATTAGTAAAACCACGTATGAAGATACATTTAATCATTTACCATTATTACCATGTGATTTAGCACTAACCTTTTATGATGGAACAAAAATAAAGCCACTAGGTTACTGCGAGGTTAATGTGACATATGGGCGGTCTAGCAAAGTTTTAGACTTATATGTTATCAATAACGGTACTACACTTAGGCAGACAGTGGTTGTCAGAACTTGATATCAGTGTACCAAAATTTAATGTAAACATGTTAAACGAATCAGCCATGAATGTATCTCATGCCGTAAATGAATTGTTTTTCAGCTATGCTGAGTTGTTCGACGGCGGGCTGGGGCGCTTCACGGGCGGGCGGGCTCGGCTGGCGGTGCGCGCGGACTCGGCCCCGGTGTTCTGCCGCGCGCGGCCGCTGCCCTACGCGCTGCGGGAGCGCGTGGACGCCGAGCTGGACGCCATGCTGCGCGCGGGTGTCATTGAGCCCGTCGAGTGCTCGGACTGGGCGACTCCTCTCGTTATTGTCAATAAATCGGATGGAGCTATTCGAATATGCGCGGATTACAAGGTAACCCTCAATCGTGTCTTATCTGTCGACAAGTACCCAGTGCCTAAAATTGACGACTTATTGTCGCAATTAGGGGGAAGAAAATTTTTCAGCAAAATAGACTTATCACAGGCATATAATCAGATCGAGCTCGACGATACCAAAAAGTACACAGTAATTAACACCCATCGCGGTTTGTTTATGTACAACATAAACAAACCGCGATGAGACTTGTTTTCGGCTGGCTTAGCATCCAGTCCGGGAATTTTTCAAAGAATAATGGTTAACTTGTTAAAAGATATCGAGGGGGTTGTAGTATTTTTGGATGACGTTTTGATCGCTTCGGATACTATCGAAAACCATATACATACTTTACGTAAAGTACTAGATAAATTGAAAGAGTACGGTCTTAAATTAAAAAGTGAAAAATGTGAATTTTTTGTAGAAAAAGTGAAATATTTGGGTTATGTAATTAATAAAGAGGGAATCCACCCCGATCCTGACAAGATAGAATCGATTCTGTTGATGTCACCACCCAAAGATATTTCGGAACTTCGGTCATTTTTAGGAATGGAATTTTTATAGCCGTTTCGTGACCAATTTGAGTACCATTTTACAGCCACTTTACGAACTACTAAAAAAGGACTCGACATGGAAATGGGGTAGATTAGAACAGCAGGCTTTCACTGTAGTTCAGAGACGTTTGAGTGACGCAGTCGCGCTGAGCCACTACGAGCCGGGCGCGCGCGTGGTGACGTGTGATGCCAGCGCGTGCAGGCTCGGCACCGTGCTGGCGCAGTGCGACGCGGCCGGCCGCGAGCGCCCCGTCATGTACGTGTCGCGCGCGCTCACCGCCGCGGAATGCAACTACAGTCAGATACAAAAAGAGGCGTTAGCTATTGTATTTGCTGTGAAAAAGTTTCACCACTATATTTACGGGCGACTGTTTACATTGCGGACGGATCATAAACCGTTAGTCACAATATTCGGTCCACACCAAGGTATTCCTAGCATGACGGCCAGTAGGTTACAGAGATGGGCTTTAATATTAACAGCTTACGATTTCGATATCGAATACGTCTCAACTAATGATAATGTGGCGGATGCATTGTCGCGAATGATTTCTACCTATAAAGAGAGTAGGTCGGAAGAAAATCGAGAATTTCCGGAACAAACTTATTTACATTTCGCGTCAGAGGCCTTATTAATAGACAATAATAGTTTAAAGCGGGAACCCGCGAGGGACGCGATATTCGGGCGGGTCCTCGGTTATATACGGGTGGCTGGCCGCAAGATATCGAAATAAAAGATATCAAACCATACTTTCACAGAAAGAAAGAGTTATACGAGGAACTGGGTGCGTCATGTGGGGTCACAGAGTAGTGGTACCTTCTAGTTGCAGGGAGAAAGTTCTCGCGGAGTTACATGAGGCTCACATGGGGATCACTAAGACGAAACAGTTTGCTCGCAGCTACGTGTGGTGGCCGGGGATCGACGAGGCGGTGGAGGCCATGTGCCGCGCCTGCTCGGTGTGCGTGCGCGTGGCGGACGCGCCGGAGCGTCACGAGCCGCGCCCGTGGCTGTGGCCAGAGCGCCCGTGGTCGCGAATGCATCTCGATTTTTTAGGGCCGATAGGGGGCGCTACTTACTTAGTCACCGTGGACGCTCATTCTAAATGGGTCGAAGTCACTGCTATGAGTTCCATTTCGGCAAAAAATTTAATAAGCAAATTAAGGGAAATGTGAGCTAGATTCGGTCTGCCAAGACAGTCAGGAATTCCAGTTATTCTTATTTCTTAAACATAACGGTATAGAACACATATTTTCAGCACCCTATCACCCGGCTTCGAATGGCGCAGCTGAGAATGCGGTTAGAATTGGCAAGCGGGTTATAAAGAAGGCACTGGTACAGGGTGTGAATATCGATATCGCTCTTAATAGGTTTCTACTCGTATATCGTAACACCGAACACTGTTCTACCGGTGTGAGCCCCGCGAAATTATTACAAGGTCGTTCACTGCGCACACGCCTCGACTGTCTGAAGCCGGAGCTGGGGCGCCGCGTGCGGCGCGAGCAGGCGCGGCAGGCGCGCGCCGCGGGCGGCAGTCGCGGGCAATTCGCGCCGGGAGACCGCGTGTGGTACCGCGATTATCGTAACTCAGTTTTAAAATGGTTAAAAGGAGAAGTACACTCCAGACTAGGAGAAATGGACTATAATATTCTAGGGGCTGATAAAGTCTTTATTCATAGACATGTCGACCAGATAAGACCACGATCGGGGGAGCCGGATAGGGAAGGGGAAGACCGGGATGTTTCAGAAGGAGGAAGAGGTTCATTATCACGTTCCTATCTAGTGTATCCGAATAGCTCCTCTCCGGTGGTGGAGGAAGAGGCCAGTTCGAGTGGCAGAGAGGCCGCGGCCGGGTCCGCGCCCGCCGCGACGGCCCGAGCCCCCCGCCCGGCCCGCAGCCGGCGCCCGCGGCTCCGAGCCCGGCGAGGGAGCGCCCCAACCCGCCTAGAACTCGTAGGGCCCCGCGACGTTATGTATTTGATTTTGATTAGTTGTAAGTTAGTTAAGTGATATGTGTTTTATTTTATATTAGTTTAAATACGTTTAGAATAAGGGTGGAGGTGTAATGTAGGGTAAGCTTATTGTTAGTATAAGGAAGGTAGTTTGTGATCTCTCTCTCTCTCTCGCAATAAATGGTTGAACTGTACGGACGTGTTTTCCTTTGTCTCACTATCCTTGGCTAATGTCAATTGCTGATAGAATCACATACAGATAAAATGCATATGCGTTGTCAACCATAAGAACGAAATGCCTTGTTAGAAAGACAAAATAATGTTTTTTTAGCATTTGTAAATTAATTGCTGAAGTCTTTACAAGAATAGTATATGTACCAAGTATCGATATTCACATCCCCGGGTAGATGTGTAGTTTGAATAGAGAGTATTGATAGTATCGCACTTACATAAACTCGTATAACTCTAAATAATCTTGTTTATTCTCTCGCCCATAGGGTAAGTAGAGCTAATCAGGGAGCAAACACACGCAGCGTTCTTGGCACTATGCCGTGGCGAGAGCACTGTATGATAATTTTAGTTTTATTTTTAATAATAACTATTGCATATAATGATGCTCTATGAGGTTGAGTTTAGTATTTTCTTTTTTTTTAGTCCGTTTGGCTAGTTTTGAAACAGGAGAAATCTTTCGACAGGCAATGTTTTCAACCTGCGGAGCACCCAACACTTGGTAATACTGTGGAGCTTACGTAGTTTTTAGTGTTTGGGTTTCAAATCTGGTTATTGTTCGGTCTTTACATGAGATGTGTGTTGGGACAGATTACGGAAGCTGTTGTTGCGGCAATGTGACCGTGCAATCAGTTCCATGATTTCAATCATGGAACTGATTGCCATACCATAAAATATCAAGAGATGATATTATTTAAATGCGGTAGAGCTACGTTGTATCTGTATTACGGCTACAGTATGACTGGGTCGCCTCGAGTGGGGAAGTTCCACGCTCTCGCAAAATACCTACGTAAGATAGTAGCGTAATACTACTCTGTATCATATGGTATTCATTTATTTCTAATTATTAAAGTAATTACCCATGCTATCGATGCATACGATGCAAACGTTGTGGCAGTTTATTGTTGCCCATCTTGAAGAAATCAACTGGACGGAAGGCAACAAATTCTTCAATGGCATTTTGTACTGCCTTTCGGGTATTGAATTTTTTCCCGTCACAAAGTTATACGAATTCGCGAAATAATATAAGTCTGCAGGTGCAAGATCTGGTGAGTATGGCGTTTGATTGAGAGCTTCCAACTCCAAGTGTTGTAACTTGGAGACCGTTTTTGTGTAGTATGCGGTCGCGCGTTGTCGTGCAGTAGCAGCGGGGACGAGCGATTGATCAAAGCTGGTTGGATACGTGCGAGCTTCTCCATCAGTGTTCAGTTCAGTTCTTCACATTTACACATCTACAATAATGCTCGTCCCGTTTGGTAAGAAACTGTAATGAAGTACACCGGCGTTAGACCACCAAACAATGACGATAAGTTTTATAGGGGTGGGTTTACGTTTAGGACATTCCAGGATCCAAGCATCTTCCAACTTCAAAAACAAAATCCATTTTTGTTGCAGGAAACAATGCGGTTCAAAATTCCTACGTGTGTGTGCCTTTTGAGATATGTAAGGCACGTCTCGACGCGTACTTTGCGTTTTCGATCATTGCACCAAATTTATCAAGTTTTTTAGCTAGCCAATTTGACTCAAACGAACCAGTATTGTTTTGATGCTAACAGCTGTATAAGTTACTGCTAACTCGGCCGTAGATTGAACGCGTGAACCTTTATTAGCTCGGCTTTCCCACGAATTCTCTTCGATGGGGCGTGCGTTTCATTGGTCGAAAGAATCGCGTCACCTTTTAGACCCCCCCCCTTTCCCCTTTCAGTGTACGGAAGGCACATGAGGCTTAAGGAAAGGACAAACATTTCGCTGCAATATACCCTCGAACAAAATTAAAATACACAAATTATTTCCGCGTAACCATAGTTATTTTTTCAACAATGTTCCACCGTGCAGTGGCGGTGTAAGAAAACGAAACAGAAACAAAAGCTTTTTTTATTTAATATGGATTATAAACAATACTTATTGAAAGTCATTTTTCTCATTTACCTACCACTGGTTCGCAAAAAAGCTATGTCCTGGGAAGAACCGGCAAGAAACCCAGCGGGACTTTTTTTTAATAATAGCTAACAATCATGTAGGTCACAATTAACAAAACGAAACAAATTAGAAATAGCTTTTTATCACCGTTCCCAGGGGTATGTTATTATAATAACCCTTTTTATACAACTTAGTATACTTAATATAATTTTTGAACTTTGCGTATGACAAACTTTGTATATTTTCTGGGATTTTATTGTAAAAGCGTATACATCGCCCCAAGAATGAATTACTGACTCGGTGGAGTCGAATAACTGGTACTACTAGCTTGTGTCTGCTCCTAGTGTTTACAGAATAAATATCACTTATTTTTGCAATATATAAGAATATCCACTCCCCCATATCATACTGTGGGCATAGTAAGAGGCGACAGAGGGAAATAAATTATCTTCCTATTTACAACTAAAAATAAAAATAAACTAAGATTACCAACCCGCTTGCCAAGCGTGGTAACTATGGCAAATATCCCCCTTATAAGGCAATAAATGGGGGAGGGAGTAACCGTAACAGCTGAGGTACTGTTGTACATGGGTGACAAAATTGGCTAAAACTTTTAAATGTATTTTTTTGTAATTTTTGAAATTAAGCTTAATTGTTAAAAGATTTTCTTTAACTTGATATTTATTAATACAGTATTCTCTTTACATTACGAATGTAAACGTTTCGAAGACATGGGAACTGGAACACTGACACGTACTGGAAAAGCACGGCGAACTCGCTCCATAATCCTTTCAGAAATGAGACGAGGCCTGTACTGAGGAGTGAGGCATATATACCTATGATGTCATGCTTTCGTAGCTATTTTAAAAGACTTTTCGAAATATTTACCACAGTAATTCTAATTGAAATATTTTTGGAAGCTTCATCATCCATCATGTTGTGAAGTCCGCACTGCAGCAGCGCGGCAAACTAACTGCTTCATAATCCTTTGAGAGATGAGAAGAGGTCTGGGCTCCCAGTGAGACGTGTGTTTGTGAGGTTATAACTTTACTTCCTTATAATGATTTCTGATATTTACGCCAACACTACATTTTATCGAGTTTAATTTTAATTATTTTAAGCTTTTGAAGGCTTTGCAGCACTGATACTCACAAAGGGACACTACATTTTTACTTCTTCCTTCAACATATTAGAATAGGCAGATATTTTCATTTATTTATTTATTTTATTCTTTATTGCATCCTTAAACAAAAGAATACAAAGGGATCAAGAGTGATTCAAAATTATATAGGGTCATTGAGATTCCGGAGTAGGTACTACAAAACCATATATGTGAGAGCGTGGTCTTTCCCGGGTCGAAACGACCCATTCGTGCTACAACTATACTAATAATATAGCTGCAACATGGCTCTTCCACGTAAAAATTATTTTATTCTTTTATATAATTGAAGTCGGTTTTTACTCTTAACTTCAAATTAAATTGTTTACCCTTTTGCTTGCACTACGGAATAGCAAAAGTTCAAGATAGCAAACTAAAATGTCATCTTAAAGTTAGATTAAAAAATTTGAAAGAAATAAATAAACTTCGTCGCAAAAGTGTAGATTAGAAATAAAGAAAGAATAAACTAATTTGAAAACTAGAACTTTACCCAAAAGTGTAAAAAAAATTCAGTTCATAATAGACCACCCCTGATGTATTATTACCTATTTAAGAAAAAAAATATCATTTGAAACTGTTTGGCCGTTTTCGAGAAATCGGTGACCATACATAAAATCATACGCAACGAATATAGAACCTCTTAGTTTTTTGAAAACTGTTAGTAGGTATACCTGTATTTGAAAGCATTAATAAATCTTATTGCTCACTTTGTATGTCACACCACTATTCGCTTTAGATACACTTAGGGAAGACAAAATTAAATTTACAAGCAACTGCTTCTATATGCACAAACTATGAGAATGGAGGACAAACTTATATCAATGCTTGAGACCCTACAAAGGAATTAATACCGTGTGTTTGTTTAATAAATGTTTTAATTTAGAATAAATCTCAGAGCTTTATCTCTTAATATTAAACAAGTGGTTAAATTAAAAAATTTGTAGAACTGACTTCAATATAAACAAATTGAGAGCATCATCAATATATTCGTTATTTAAGAATAACTCAAAAACGACTTGTCAGATCTTGATTAAATTAATATGGAACTACACGAGAGCAACAGTATTCAGATAAAAAAATAATCATAAAAGTCGGTTCACCGAGAAAATAGTTCTGAGGTAACACACATAAAAAAAACATACAGTCGAATTGAATACCACCCTCTTTTCGATGTGTGTAGAAAATAATTATTATTACTAATACAAAAGTTGTGTTTGCTTGCATATCCTTGCTAGCAGTGTAGTGGCGTCGTAAGTGAACCCACTTCCGAGCCATATCATCCCGTGGGATCATCCATATGAACCCGTGGATAGCATTCAGTAAGAGACGGGAGAGAAACATTTTGTCTATACTTGGAAACCCCGTGATAGGTCTTACATTTAAATTATATTTTTAAATAAAATTAAAACCATAACTGAAAGAATAAACATTTTTGCAACATAATATAGTCAAAAACTAGAAGTTATGTTGCCATAGTTAGTCAAGACAAACGGAGAGATTAAAATAATAAAATGGGGATTACACCTTTAAGCTCAAACCGCATTTCGTTACTACAGACCATCCGCATTAAAAAAGTAACTAAAAGAAAAACCGTGTAAAACCAACGTAGGGATACCAATAATCAAAACCTGCTAATGATTCCATACTAAGGCTTTAAAGATTTTTAAATGTAAGCAAATAGTAAAATACAAAGTGAGTCCTAGGCCTGGGGCTCCTCTCATTTCTGATAGGATTTTTTGGCAAGGACATGTCCACTAAGTACAGATCAACATACAAATCAAGTATTTTCCACCCACATGATCGCAGAGAAGTTTTTGACAAAACACCAAATAGTTTTTGTGGTTCATAGACTAGCAAAAGGCTTATGACAGAGTGGACAGGGATTTGTTATGGCAAACACTGAACTCATTTGGTTTGAGTGATGGGTTGATACAGGCATTGAAGTCTCTTTTTGGTCCGATTTAAATTTATGTTGCAAAAATGAACGGCAGAGTCGGTAAGGGATGCCCTCGGCGAAAGTTTGTCGATCAAATTGGCAATCTATTGAAAAGGGGCCAAATTAAGAGTACCCTTAACCGACGAGCATGTATGCGTAGGTATATGGATGTGGAAGAGGAGAGAGAGATGTGTCAGGATCGTGCCAAATGGAAGTCTGTAGCCTCTGCATAACCCTCTGGGTGACGGGCGTGAATGCTTATGTATGTATGTATGTACATGTCCACCACGCTACCCCAACGCATGTTTGTAGATTTCACATGCATACAAAACTTGTTTTACCTATTTCTGAAATATGCAGGATTCCTCGCAATATTTGGAAACAATAGTAAACGGAAACGGTTGACTGACATGTTTAATTATGATTATTGTTGAATTATCAAGAAATTGCGGCCAGAGTTTGTTAGTATAAATTAATAACACGATGAATGAGGAAATGGAATTTATAATTCTCTACTCATAAACGATTAAACTACTGTCTCTGCGACAAACTTTACGATGCGAATGCGCAACGTCAGTACTAGAAAATTATTGACGTTGTTCATTAAATTACATATTACAGGATGTGGCATTTCATTGATCATAAGTAAGTTATGAATTGGTGCTAAATATTAATATATTAAGCGTGAGCCATACGTTACCGTGGGGTAGTGGCTTGAGAGAATCTAATAGAGAATTTTTGATATGTAAAAATCCAATGGTTGCGCGGAAACCCATTCGTATTTATTTTATATTGGACGGTAGGTGCCAAGTCGCTTATTCCTTTCCGAAACGATATCATTCATACCCTCCTATCGACACATCGGGGTGGTGGGGTGGGAGGGGCAAGAAGATGATTCTAGAATGTCACGTAATCATCGGAACCGAGGATATATAAGGCACGCGCGACCGATGCGCGACCTCTTCCCGTCGCAGTCGTCGTTGAAACCACACAGCTCTCTTCCCGTCGCAGTCGTCGTTGAAACCACACAGCCTCTTCCCGCCGCGCTCGTCGTTGAAACTACAACGCTTCTCTCCCGACGTACCCCTGGGGCCCCAGAGTGTCTGTCCAGAAGAAGTTCCGGAAGTCGCCGCTATAGTGCTCTACAGGATAGAAGAAACCCCGGTGAGTCAATATTCCTTTAATTACTGCCTGATTAATATAATTGTTTAACCCGCTCCAATTCTGTGTTCTCCTAATCAGGCAGGATTCCTTTTCATCGATTTGGCACAATAATAGTTTTAGTTTTAGGGAAGAGCGAGTGCATTGTACCGCATGCTATAGTAGTCGCTTTTACGTAAGCGTAGAAGCAATCGCATATACAGTCCACTTTAGTTAATATCTCGCGCAATAGGTTTAAGGTTCGACCGGGGAATTAGATTTTCGGCAGCCTTAGACACGTGGCTCCACCATTTTATGGTCACTTCGGCAGGATTTGGACTGGGTTTAGTGGCCGTCCAACTATTTCTGGTGCAATTATTAAATTAATTATTTAGATAATGCACTCTAATTTATGGAATAGACTTAAATAGTGTTCGTTTAAATTTAAATTTTGATTAGGCACTCGCAAACAGAATTATTCGTTTTATAGCGCTCGTATTTGGTTAAATTTAAAGCTTATTAAATAATTGAAACAGTGTAATAGGAACCGTTTGATACGCTTACCCCACAACTTTGATAAAAATATTGAGTTCAGCGAACGACGCGTCGCCTCGACTCGCTGTGCAGGTGTTCGATTTAATTACGTAATACGGCATACCGAGTGTCCATCCTTCATTGTTTGTGCGTTGTGAGATTATTGTGATTAATATAACTTTATTATAATAATTTAAAATGGCAGTTAGTGGAAGTGAAATCAAAATTAAAACGCTTTATGCTAAGAGGGACATACTTTTTTCGCGTATGCAAAATATAAGTGATCATATAAAGAACATTAATCTAGAAGCAGTGCGGGAAACCTTTTTTAATGAAATCGAAACGGTAGATTCGTTGCGGACAGATTACGAAAGAATATTAGACCAAATTAATCATTTGGAATTACAAATCGACCCGAAATACATAGTGAACTACCAACCGCTGCTGGCATTCGAAGATATGTTGTGTCGCGTGAAAAAAACTGCGAAATCCCTACAATCTCAAAACGAAGCAAAGCCGGAAATGCAGGTACGTCCACGTGACCCAATTAGGTTGCCGCCAATAGATATTCCGGTATTCAATGGTGATATTAAGACGTGGCCCTTCTTCTTCAGTAGTTTTCAAAACAATATACACAATAACCCATCGTTATCGGACGCTGAAAAATTATATTACTTAATTAGTAAACTTAGTGGCAGGGCACGGTCGATCTGCTCTGGTTTTACACCTACAGCAAACAATTACTTGTTAATACTCGAAACGCTTAAAACTAAATATGAAGATAGGAGAATGTTAGCTTCCGAATATTTGAACCAGATCATCATCATCATCATTACAGCCCTTCACAAGTCCACTGCTGAACATAGGCCTCCCCCAAGTAATGCCACAAAGCACGGTCCTGAGCCACCTGCATCCATCGACTTCCTGCATATCTTACCAGGTCGTCACTCCATCTAGTGGGGGGTCGCCCTACACTACGCCTACCGGTACGAGGCTGCCACTCGAGAACCTTTCTTCCCCATCGGTTATCGGTTCTTCGAGCTATATGGCCGGCCCATTGCCACTTCAGTTTACTAATCCGTTGGGCTATGTCGGTCACTCTGGTTTTACTGCGGATATCCTCATTTCTGAATCTATCACGCAGAGAAACTCCGAGCATAGCCCTCTCCATAGCTCGCTGAGCGACCTTGAGCGTCCTCATACGGCCAGCAGTGAAGGACCACGTCTCAGATCCGTAAGTCATCACTGGCAACACGCACTGGTTGTACAATCTAGTTTTTAGAGATTGAGGTATACCTGACGAGAAGATATGTCGTAATTTCCCGAACGCTGCCCAGCCGAGTTGAATCCGTCGAATGACCTCTCGGTCGAAGTTGGACTTACCTAGTCGGACTATTTGTCCCAGGTAAACGTACTCGTCAACAACTTCGAGCATAGTGCTCCCAACAACTACCGGCATAGGTGTGACATGGACATTAAACATGATCTTTGTTTTGTCCATGTTCATCTTAAGACCTATCCGTTATGAGACACCATTGAGGTCATTGAGCATAGTGCTTAAGTCCTCCAGCGATTCTGCCATAAGGACTATATCGTCGGCAAATCGAAGGTGAGTGATGTACTCGCCATTGATGTTAATACCGTATCCTTTCCAGTCCAGTAGCTTGAAAACGTCTTCCAAAGCAGCGGTGAAGAGTTTCGGGGATATAACGTCACCCTGTCTTACACCTCTCTGCAGTTGGATAGGTTTCGAGCTCTGGTTCTGTACTCGGATAGCCATCGTAGCCCTACTGTACAAACACTTCAGCACTTCGATATACCGACAGTCAACTTGGCACCGCTGAAGGGACTGCAGCACCGCCCAAATTTCGACGGAATCAAAGGCTTTCTCATAGTCCACATACGCCAGGCAAAGTGGCAAATTGTACTCTTCAGTCTTCTGTACAATCTGCCGCAGGGTATGTATGTGGTCTATGGTACTGAAGCCTTTTCGGAAACCGGCTTGTTCGGGAGGCTGGAAGTCGTCGAGTCTGCGTGCGAGACGATTCGTAATGACTCTCGAAAACAGCACGTAGACGCGGCTCAGAAGGGAAATCGGTCTGTAATTCTTCAAGAGATCGTTGTCGCCTTTCTTAAAGAACAAGACCACCGCACTTCTGCTCCACGCCTCTGGAGTAGTGCCACCATGGAGGACGGAATTGAAGAGCTTCTGAAGGACTTCAAGTACCGGTGTTCCACCCGCTTTCAGAAGCTCCGCTGTAATTCCATCCTCACCTGGGGCCCTGCCGTTTTTAAGGTGCTGGAGAGCCATTCTAATCTCGCTTACACTGACGTCCGGGATATCATCGGAATAGTGTCGGATAAGACTTGCTCTTGGATCGTTACTCACACTTGCGTGTGGCTCCAACGATGATGTGTACAGCTGCCCATAGAACCTCTCAATCTCACTCAAAATCTCAGGTGTCCCGGAAACGATGCTGCCACACTCAGTCTTCAGCTTTGACAGTTGGCTCTTACGGGCAGACAGATTTCTGGCAAAGACTTTGGAGCCCTGGTTCCGCTCGATCGCTTCTTTAATACGAGCAGTATTAAAGTTGCGTAAGTCTCGCCGCATGCATTTGGAGATCTGTCTGTTCAGTTGCCTGTATGCTGTCAAATCTGTTGACGATTGCAGCCTCATCTCCCGTCTAACAGCCATGAGATTAAGAGTGTGATCGGAGAGTTTTTGTGTTCTTCTGCGGCGGGTCTTGCAGAACTTAGCTCCGACCGCATGGACAGTTTCCACGAGCTTGTCATTCATATCGTCCACTGCATTGCAATCTTGTAGGCACTGAAAGCGGTTGTGTAACTCGAGCTGAAAGTTTTCGGGATTCTGGATTAGAGCACGAGGGGGACGGAGCGTTGACTTCATTAGACGAGACCTCTCCAACTTAACGTTTAGGTTCAGTGTGCCTCTAACCATTCGGTGATCGCTGCCAGTTTTCACCCTTGCGATCACTGAGACATCACTGAACAGCTGGCGTCTGGTCGTCATAATGAAGTCAATCTCATTTTTTGTCGAACCGTCGGGGCTCGACCAGGTCCACTTTCTGTGGGGCCGCTTCTGGAAGAAAGAGTTCATCATAAAGAGTCCCTCTTTCTCCATAAAGTCGGCCAGCTGCTGGCCCCTTCGGTTCCGTTGCCCTACTCCAAATTTCCCTACCTTCAGCTCACCGCTTTCTCTTGTGCCTAGTTTTGCATTGAAGTCTCCCATCAACACCGTGTAGTGGGTTTTGGAGGAATGTATGGCTCTGGAAATATCCTCATACATTTCCTCCACCTCCTCATCGTGATGTGCCGAGGTTGGTGCGTAAACCTGAATGACCTTCAGCGAATACCGTTTGGTGATTCTGAGTATCAGGTACGCGACCCTCGTCGACACACTCCCAATCTTTACAACGTTGTTGACGAGAGACTTGTGGACGATAAATCCGACACCTCCTTGGGACAGATGGTCGCCCTCCCGGTGATAGAACAAGTTGCCGGATTCGAGAATCACCGTGTCCTCCCCCTCTCTTCGGACCTCGGATAATCCTATAATACTCCATCGCAACTTGTCTATCTCTTCTTCCAGCTCCAGGATCTTCTCGTCAGTCCTCAGTGTGCGTGCGTTAAATGTTGCCAGGTCGAGTCGTCGTAGGTGGCAACCGAACCTCCACCGGAGATTCTTAGCACCCCCTGCCCCGCCGTTACCATGGTCGCCACCGTAGCCAGGAATAGCGGGGCCGCCGGGGACTGGGGGCCGTCTGTTTGTGTTATTGTTCATGGGGGGTATATTGCCATAGTTGCCACGCTTGGCGAGCGGGTTGGCAACCGCAGTTTTTTTTTTGTGTAATTGTTGTTATCAGGAAGATGCTGCTGCTCATCTCCTGCCTGTTTCCCTCTGTCGCCTTTTACGACACCCACGGGAAGATATGGGGTAGTGGATATTCTTAACCGCCACTACACGGTGAACCAGATATTCGATCTTAAACCTATATCATCCGCGAACATCAACGGCTTAGAGCAGCCTTTCATTCATTAGCATCGTTCGTGCGAGATCAAATAAAGGTGATGCAGCGCTCTCCGAACGTTAAACAGGAGATTAA
This sequence comes from Parnassius smintheus behrii, assembly GCA_036936625.1. NCBI lineage: Eukaryota > Metazoa > Arthropoda > Insecta > Lepidoptera > Papilionidae > Parnassius > Parnassius smintheus. The sequence goes on from JAUPFT010000017.1 coordinate 30,055,406, forward strand.
AAGGTGCGTCGACCGTAGACACACTCAACCATCTAAAATAGCAGGGTCGTTAACTTACGTAACCGCTACGTCAACATCACTCCAGCATACTTGTATCGTATGTAAAGATAAACACGGTAATAATTGTGCGACTTTTCGTAAATATTCACCAAGCGAACGTTATAAATTAGTAAAGACAAACAACCTATGTTTGAACTGCTTAAGCGATAAGCATTTAGTTGCAAAATGCAATTCGAGTTCCGTATGTAGCAAGTGCGCCAGGAAACATCACACGCTATTACATTTTGAAAATAGCAACATAGCGGCGTCAAGTAAAGCGGACAAGGAATTCACCCCTACTAAGGTCAACGATGCTACCGGTCGACCTGGTGATGTCGCTCTGTGCTCATTGGCAAATATGGGAGCACAACCTCCTTCAACCGTGTTACTGGGTACGGCACGTATTTTGGTTAGGGATTCGCGTGGAAACGAACAAAGCGTCCGTGCACTGCTGGACAGCGGAGCCCAAAATAGCTTTATAACGCGACAATGTTGTCAGCGCTTAGGTTTAGTAATAAATAGGTCACTTTCATGTCCTGTAGTTAAAGGCATCGGAGGTATTAGTAAAGCTACCCAGGGATATATAAATTTAAAATTTTATTCTCGGATAGATCGTAATGTTAACTTTGATATAAATGCACTAGTAGTAGATAGGGTCACTGAACGGTTGCCAACCGTTTCGGTTGACACCTCGGCATTGATTGAATTTAAAAATTTGACTCTAGCGGACGACACTTACGCCGTTCCTGGAAACATAGACATGCTCATTGGAGCATCGTTTTTCCCTCATCTTTTGTTAAACAATAAGGTCAGGGGCAACTCCTCGCATACCGTGCCTTACTCACTGGAAACCGTATTGGGCTATGTGATCCTTGGCTCCGCCCCCATCATAGATAGTATTTCGGCAACCTCTTATTGTGGTATGGCTGTCGAACCGCTCGAGTCGTTAGTCCGCAAATTTTGGGAGATGAAGGAGGTGAACGTCCCACCCGTAGCTAGCTCAGATGACAGGTTATGCGAGGAAATTTACGACCGCACGACCGTTCGTGATCGTGACGGTAGATATAGTGTAGCGCTACCCTTTAAGGGAGATGTTTTATCTCTCGGCGATTCGCGTCAAATGGCGGAAAAACGTTTCTACAGCTTGGAGCGTAGGATGCTCGCTTCATCCCAGTTAAAGGAAGCTTACGACGGCGTCATTAACGAATATATAAAAGAAGGTTACATATCACTTGTGGCTTCGAAATTAGATAACTACGAAGACACACCGTCGTATTTCATACCACACCACGGGGTCATTAGGGAGGACAAACTTACATCTAAGTTACGTGTAGTGCTCGACGCTAGTGCTAAAACTAGCACTCACCTGTCGCTTAACGATATCCTCTATAGTGGGCAAAATTTACAGGGCAGTTTATTTAATATAATAGCCAATTTTCGTTTGTTTAGTATAGCACTAACCGCCGATATTCGCCAAATGTTTCTTTGCATAGGGGTCCGTGAATGCGACCGTAGATTCCAACGCATTTTATATCGTTTCAACCCAAAGGAACCTCTAATGGTGTTTGAATTTAACCGCGTTTGTTTTGGTTTAAAGTCGAGCCCATTTCATGCGTTACGCACGGTGAGACAGCTCGCTCACGATGAAGGTCCCTCTTATCCTAAAGCTAAGAGGGCAATTGAGAGCGGATTATATATGAATGATTTTGTGTACTCGGTCGATAGCGTGGAGGAGGCAACCCTAACCACCGCCGAGGTTATAAGGCTCATGAAATCGGGTCAATTCGATCTTGTCAAGAGGACTAGTAATTCGCGTCCGGTTTTAGATACAATCCCACTATCACACCGTCTTTCGGCGATAAAGGAATTCGACGATTCCGATACACACAAGGTGCTCGGTCTGTGTTGGTCACCAGAGTCCGACGTGTTTAGCCTTAAGGTAAATCCACCCGTAGAGAAATGCACAAAGCGCACAATACTGCCATGCGTTGCTAGATTATGGGACGTCATGGGTTTCGTAGCTCCGGTGGTATTATACGCTAAGCTTTTGATTAAACAACTTTGGTTATTGGAATGCGACTGGGATGACTCGCCGCCTGACAGCATTGTTCGGTTGTGGCAGCGCTTTAGAGAGGAACTTCCTTTATTAAGAGAAATTAAAATACCGCGTCATATAAACGTAGATAGAAATAGCGTCATAACGGTCGTTGGGTTTGCAGACGCCAGCGAGAAGGCTTACGGGGGCGTTGTATATTTCCACGTCCAGAATAATGGTAGAAATTCGATTAGCCTCATTAGTTCTAAGTCGAGAGTCTCCCCCCGTAAGGTTGTCTCTCTGGCGCGCTTAGAGCTTTGCGCAATATTAGTACTCACCAAGCTTATTACCGCAGTTATCAGCGCATGTAGGGATAGAGTTCACATAGAAAGGATATTTGCCTTTTCCGACTCCACCGTCGCCTTATGCTAGGTTCATTCTTCACCCCACCGTTGGGATACGTTTGTCGCGAAACGAGTGGCCAAGATACAAGACGAGTTAGAAACGCGGAACTTTTATCACGTGTCCGGTACGGAAAACCCCGCCGATTGTCTATCCCGTGGACTCACTCCGATGCAAATAATGGACCACCCGCTTTGGTTCCACGGACCTGCTTGGGTTTACTTGGATCCCTCGCAATGGCCGATAACCGATTTCGAACCTTCGTCAGTGTCACAACCGCCGGAAGAGAAGAGACACGCTCTAGTGGCGAACGTTTCGAGCGAGGTTTCTCCAATCATTGCCTTGGCGAACCGCTTGTCCTCTTGGTCGAAATTATTGCGTAGCGTAATTTACGTTTGTCGATTCGCGAAGCCTTTACCGCGACGTTCGTATGTCTTAGCATCCGATTACAACTATGCCGAGTCGCTAGTATTACGTGAACTTCAACGTGCGCACTTCTCTGAAGAAATTAGAAGATTACAATCGAATAGAGCTTGTAGTCGCGCCTTTCAACGCCTTAAGCCATTTTTACAGGATGGGATTGTAAGGGTAGGTGGACGCTTGTCCAACTCGCAATTGAGTTTCGACCAACGGCACCCTATTGTTTTACCGCGTAAAGACCATATCATGAACTTATTAGTCGATTACCATCATAAATTGAACTCGCACGCTGGCCCAGACTTGTTGATGTCGATTTTGCGTCAGATTTATTGGATTCTTTCTGCACGTAGTTTAATACGCAATCGGGTGCACAGATGTATAGCTTGCTTTCGGGCACGCCCCAAGCCGTCATTTCCGAAAATGGCGGAACTTAGATCTTGTAGAGTAATACAATCAGTAAAGCCCTTCACGCACACCGGGTCTGATTTCGCTGGTCCGTTTAAGGTCACGTTCACTCGCGGGCGTGGTATAAGATCCACAAGGGCTTACGTCTGCATTTTCGTATGTCTAACTACTCGAGCGGTGCATATAGAACTCGTTGGTGATCTAAGCACAGCAGGCTTTATGGGTGCATTTAAAAGATTTCTTTCCCGCCGTGGCCCTGTAAGTAGATTGTATTCGGATAACGGTACGAACTACGTCGGTGTAAAACGTATTCTATCGGAACTACATGAGCTCTTAGCTAGCAAGTATTATAATTCGGAGTTCGCTCACATTCTAGCCGAGAACCGCATTGAGTGGTCTCTGAACGTCCCAGCCGCGAGTCATTTTGGGGGCAATTGGGAGACTAATATCAAGAGTCTAAAGAGTCATTTATACCGAGTAATAGGAGGTCAAATTTTGTCCTTCGAAGAGCTAAGTACGGTGCTCGCTCAAATTGAATGCGTAATGAATAGTCGCCCACTTTGTCGTACGTTGTCTAGTGACCCCTCGGAACCGCTGGCTATAACTCCAGTACATTTTTTGAATTTAACGCCTTTAAAGTATTTGCCAGCCGCAGATATGGATGAGAACAGACTTAGCATTTCCGCACGCCACAAATTATTAGATCGGTTAGTGCAATCGTTTTGGAAACGATGGAGGATGGAATACTTGCATACTTTGCAGTCTCGGCAAAAATGGAACACAGCAACTGAGCCTTTAGCTGTAGGAACTCTAGTTGTGCTCACCAAAGAGAATACGCCGACTCTCCACTGGCCGTTAGGAATTGTCGAGGAGGTCTTTCCCGGTTCCGACGGAGTAATTAGGATAGCTCGCGTTAAGACCACGGTTGGGTCTTACCTGTGTCCTGTTGTCCGTTTGTGCCCCCTGCCCCTTCCATAATTTAAATTAGCTTTCTAGATTAAAATTGTAGTTGAATTAAGTAATCTTAGCGTTAGTTAGTTATTTTGTTAGTTGATCTTAGCTCTAGTTGTTTTAGTTAATTTTGAAGGAAATCCTTCAAGGGCGGGGGAGATGGTTGCGCGGAAACCCATTCGTATTTATTTTATATTAGACGGTAGGTGCCAAGTCGCTTATTCCTTTCCGAAACGATATCATTCATACCCTCCTATCGACACATCGGGGTGGTGGGGTGGGAGGGACAAGAAGATGATTCTAGAATGTCGCGTAATCATCGGAACCGAGGATATATAAGGCACGCGCGACCGATGCGCGACCTCTTCCCGTCGCAGTCGTCGTTGAAACCACACAGCCTCTTCCCGTCGCAGTCGTCGTTGAAACCACACAGCCTCTTCCCGCCGCGCTCGTCGTTGAAACTACAACGCTTCTCTCCCAACGTACCCCTGGGGCCCCAGAGTGTCTGTCCAGAAGAAGTTCCGGAAGTCGCCGCTATAGTGCTCTACAGGATAGAAGAAACCCCGGTGAGTCAATATTCCTTTAATTACTGCCTGATTAATAACCCGCTCCAATTCTGTGTTCTCCTAATCAGGCAGGATTCCTTTTCATCGATTTGGCACAATAGTAGTTTTAGTTTTAGGGAAGAGCGAGTGCATTGTACCGCATGCTATAGTAGTCGCTTTTACGTAAGCGTAGAAGCAATCGCATATACAGTCCACTTTAGTTAATATCTCGCGCAATAGGTTTAAGGTTCGACCGGGGAATTAGATTTTCGGCAGCCTTAGACACGTGGCTCCACCATCCAATACTAGTATTGTTTTGTTTTTGTAATATATGTAGGTATAGATTAATATTGTATTATGTAGGTAGGCGCCACCGCGCGTCTTCACTAGCCAGTCGCGCAATACATGTTATGAAGTCACACCGTGTTTTATCTTTTAAATACCGAGTTATCCAGTACATCTCAGTGGCGACGAGGATAGCAACGAACTCTTGGAAAAGTATTTGTAAACGACAAGTATTAATTTAAAATGTCGATTGGAAAAATTCCTGAGTTCGACCTACATAAGGACGATTGGAGGTCATACGTCGACCGCCTCGAACAATATTTTGTTGTCAACAAAATTTCGGAGGATTTACAAGTTCCGACGTTAATTACCGTGATGGGAGCCGAGTGTTACGAACTGTTAGTGAATTTATGTACTCCAACCAAACCAAAAGATAAATCTTTTTTGGAAATCACAAACATTCTAGAAAAACATCTCCAACCAAAACCAAGTGTCCTCGCAGAAAGATATAAATTCCGGCATAGAAAACAAAAAAGTTGTGAAACAATAGCGGAGTATGCAGCAATATTGAAGAGAATGTCGAAATCTTGTGAATTTGGTCAATGGTTGGAAGAAAGTTTAAGAGATCAGCTGGTGTGCGGTATTCTAAGTGAAACTATAAGGCAACGACTATTCGCAGAAGGCACGTTGGAATATGGGAAAGCGTATAGCTTGGCAGTGAACATGGAGGCGGCGGAGAAGGATGCAGCGGCTGTGGAAGGATACGGGCAAGGTGAATCGTCGGGCAGCTCAAGCACGGCTGAGTGCCAGGCGATGGCAGCGACTCGACGTGGCAACGGACGCGGTCGGCCAGGGAGGACGCCACCTACGGCGTCGAGGTGGCAGCGGCAGCAAGGAAAAACAGCGGACGAAGCACAACAATGTGCTGCGTGCGGCGGCCCCCATGGCAGCACGAAGTGTCGGTTCGCGGTATATGTGTGCAGAGTATGTAATCGTAAGGGGCATCTACGTCGGATGTGCCCTAACCTGACGACGTACCATCACATAGACATCGGAACACCTAAAGTGGTCGAATCGGACGAGACGGATAGTGACGAGATAAGAATATTTGATATTAAAAAAATTATCCATAGAAGAGTGTACACCGCTATGTATTTCAGTCAACGTTCACGGAAAGGATATTGACATGGAGTGTGACACGGGTAGCGCCGTATCTTGTATAAGTTACAAATTTTACAAACATAATTTTAGTGATTACCTATCAGCAAATGTAATGTTTTACTTAGATATTACACAGGTGAAATAGTTCGTCCGGTGGGGGTGGCTACGCCACTAGTGAGGTATAAAAATACACAAAAAAAATTAAATTTGTTCATAATCAGAGATGGTAAAACCGTTCTTTTGGGTCGACAGTGGTTAGCCGAACTTAAAATTCAACTACCAGTGTTTCAGTATCACGATGTAAACAATGTTAATTATAAGGATTTTGACGAAAGTAATTTTATGTCTAGATTCAGTGAAGTATTTGCGGATGGGCTTGGACGGTTCAGCGGCGGGCGGGTTAGCATCCACCTGCGGCAGGGGGCGCGGCCGGTGTTCATGCGCGCGCGCACTCTGGCGTATGCGCTGCGGGAACCGGTGGAGCGAGCGCTCGAACAGCTGGTGCGAGACGGCGTCCTCACGCCGGTGGAGCGCTCCGACTGGGCCACACCCATTGTACCCGTTCTCAAAAAGGATGGTAATATTAGAATATGCGCTGATTATAAATTAACACTGAATAAAGTGCTAGAAGTCGACCGTTACCCCTTGCCACGCATAGATGATTTGTTATCGCGTTTACATGGCGGTGAACGTTTCAGTAAGATTGATTTATCTCAGGCGTATGCTCAGTTTGAGCTTGACGAATCAAAAAAGTATACGGTTATCAATACACATAAGGGTTTATACATGTACAATTGACTAGTTTACGGTTTGTCGTCGAGTCCGGGAATTTTTCAAAAACACTTAGAAGAATTATTGACAGGGTTACCGTGGGTGTATTTTTAGATGACGTAATTATAACGGGTCCTGATAGTCGTAGTCACATAAAAAATTTATATAAAGTGTTTGAGCGATTGCAGTCTCACGGGTTGCGCGTTAAGAAAGAAAAATGTGTATTTTTTGCAGAATCTATTAACTATTTAGGGCACGTCATTAGTAAAGAGGGCGTTCACACATGTCCGGAAAAAGTCCGGGCAATTGTAAACACGCCTGCACCCACCAATATTTCAGAACTGCGATCTTTCATCGGGCTAGTAATGTATTATGGTAAATTCGTACGAAATGTTAGTTCATTGCTGGCCCCGTTATATCGTTTGCTAAAAACCGGGGTTCGATTCCTGTGGAGTACTGAGTGTCAATTGGCATTCAATGAAGTAAAAAAAATATTAAGTTCGAGCGAAGTGCTTGCTCATTATACGTTAGACTTACCCGTGGTACTGACGGCAGACGCCAGCGGAATCGGAGTCGGCGCCGTGATATCGCATATCACTGAGGAGGGAGAGCGGCCGATCGCATATGCGTCGCGAACACTCAGCGCGGCCGAGCGGGCCTATGCGCAGATAGATCGAGAGGCCTTAGCAATAATATTCGGTATTAAAAAGTTTCATCAGTACTTATATGGTAGAAAATTCGTTTTAAGGACTGATCACAAACCCTTGACGTATATTTTCGGCAGTAAAGTGGGCATTCCAGTTATGGCCGCTTCGAGATTACAGCGTTGGGCAGTATTATTGTCGGGATACAATTATGACATAGAATATGTAAGTTCACACAAAAATTGTGCAGATGCGTTATCTCGTTTGCCGCAGCCGGTACATAAACGGCTTCCGAAGTCGGAGGGAATGAATTACATTAATTTCGTAGAAAATTTTCTTCCGGTCACAAATGATGACGTCAGAACGGCAACAGCACGCGATCCGGAATTAAGTAGAATTTTAACCTATGTTCAGTCGGGATGGCCCGCGTCCTGCCCAAAAGAAGTGTTGCAGCAATATTATATTAAACGTAATGAACTATACATAGATAGGGGCTGTATTATGTGGGGTTACCGCTTGGTGATACCGCGCACTTTAAGAAAAAAAATACTTATGTAATTACATACTGGTCACATGGGCATTGTTAAAACTAAGTCCATAGCTCGAAGTTACGTATGGTGGCCTAATATAGATACAGACGTCGAATCCGAATGCCGAGCATGTGAGACGTGCGCGGTGGAAGCACCCCCGCGCGCCCCACCGCAGCCTTGGCCGTACAATTTGCAGCCATGGAGCAGACTCCATATAGATTTTTTAGGCCCTTTTAACGGAAAAAAATTTCTCATTTTAATAGACTCCAGTACGAAATGGCTAGAAGTGTTTGAAATGCCAAAAACAAATGCTACAGCGGTTATTAAGGTATTACGGTGTACGTTCGCAAGATTCGGCTTACCACTAGAGCTAGTATCGGATCAAGGGCCACCCTTCACTAGCGCGGAATTTAAGGAGTTTTTAACACGAAATGGTATTCAGCAACGTTTCTCGCCCGCTTATCACCCGTCTTCGAATGGCGCCGCGGAAAATGCTGTAAATATTTGTAAAAAAGCAATAAAAAAAGCACATAGGGAATCAATCGATGTTGACACCGCGTTGCAAACATTTTTACTTACTTATCGTAACAGTATACATAGCAGCACAGGTGAAAGCCCTTCAATGCTGTTACAAAAACGAACGTTACGATCACGGCTAGACTTATTACGAAGCGATCGCGCGCTCATAAATAAGGTAAATCAGGCTCAAAGTAAGCAAGTGCAGTACACGGGCGTGGTGCAGCGCTCGTTTGCACCGGGGGAACCTGTGTGGGTGCGAGAGTACGGCCACAAGGATAGGTGGGTGAAGGGAACGATAGTTCATGGCGAAGGTTCGAGGAGATATGCGGTGGACAAGGGGGACAGTCGACAAGTAGTTAAGCACGTTGATCAAATCAAGCGCAGATCAGGGTTGTACGACATACCATACCCTGAGGAGCAAAGCGAGTCAATGAGGGTACAAATACCTGAGCAAAGCGAGTCAATGAGGGTACAAATACCTGATAGTAGTGGCTCGGCGAGAGACGGAATGTCGAAGGAGGACGACGCCCCGGACACATCTCCGACTACGGTTGTGGGTGTTTCGGGAAAGGAGAGGAAACGGGTTTCGAGTGAACACATTAAAAGTCCTGGAATCGAATATAGTACACCGCCAACGTCACCTAGTGCACCGTCGCCTGAACCGCCTCGAGCCCGATCCGGGCGAGTTCGTAAACCTGTTGTTAGGTTTCAAGTTTAGCAAGTTATTAGATTTATAGATAATGTATCATATAGTTAAGGTATTATTATAAGTAAATTTGTGATTACATAATTTATGTACTTAATATTATCTGCTAATACCATATATTAAGAAGGGAGGTGTAATATATGTAGGTATAGATTAATATTGTATTATGTAGGTAGGCGCCACCGCGCGTCTTCACTAGCCAGTCGCGCAATACATGTTATGAAGTCACACCGTGTTTTATCTTTTAAATACCGAGTTATCCAGTACATCTCAGTTTTCTATATACATATGCACTTAATATAGAGTATTAGTGATAAAATGAATAAAATAAAATAAAAATTTTGATGCTTCTTGTGAATCAAGCTGCTCTGAACTGAATGGTCATCGATTGTCTGTCAGGTTAAATTATCATCAAAGTTATACACCCCTAAATGATGGGTCAATATTTTTTACAGAATTTGTGAAGAATATTATATAAAAGACAATTTTCAAGAATGGTATCAACTACAACAAGGTAAAACATAACAAAACATGACACAAAAAAAGAATTCATGGTCTTATTTAGGTTAGTTACGATGCTATAACTAACTTAAATAATTGGTGTTATTAAAATTGTTTAATAACTTTAACGATGTTATAATTACGTAATAAGGAAAAAATAAATTATATAAAACACGATCAACATTCTGTCCACATATTTACGTCAAATAAAAACGTAATTAAAAGTAATAAAATAATTGATAGAATCAGGCGTTACTTTGTGGAAAAGCTATTATAATAAAGATATTAATAGTTAATTTGCAACCATCCGCTAGAGAGCACCTCCCGCCCTCCCTCAATTGCGTGCACTAATCCCGTCACCACCAATCCCAGCAACACTACTCCCAACGCCACTACTCCCAACACCACTATTCTAGGAAAGACACACCATCGACGATAATACGACACGTGTTTCGCCTCTACACGAGGCATCTTCAGGAGATGTTGACTCTACAGCGGCTGACCGCTAAATCAATCTGCTCTTCAAACTAGGGAAGACACATCATTTTATTTAAATCAGCGGATGGTTGCAAAATAACTATTAATATCCTTTTTAAAAGTAATAAATATTAAGACATACGATAATCCACATCTGCCTGTGTATTCACTTAAAACTTTTAATCCGCTTAATTATGAGTATATTTTTATGAGGTTTTTACTTTTCATCATCTTTTAGGGAATTTCTTAAGGATGGTATTATTGTTAATAATACCTACATTGTTTTGTAAAACTATTTCTTATAGTAATTTGCATGTTTTATAACAACAAATAGATGAGAAATACATTGTGCTTTGTGATAAAGACGTAGAAATATTATTAATTCGAAACACTGGTAAATCACACCCGTAAGAAGCCAAAGCGAAGTGCTAACTCACAATAAATCTGACTGGCGCTTGGTCCAGTGAACCTACTTCGTAGGTCCTGAGTTTAATAGCCAGATGTGTCGCATTAACGTAACGTAAATTACGTAAGAAACCTGGGTCAGGACGAGTGAGTGTCTCTGTGTTAGAACATCCTTTTCCGGCACTATAATATCTCCTGCGTAGTTGATGATTTCCAAATGTATTCAAAAGTTTTATTTTTTGTAGCATTGGGTGACAAGCGAGCACATAATCCACCTGATGGTAAGTGGATACTGTGGCCCATATACATCCACTATTAACCTTAATTAAGAATCAAAATGCAAATTTGTTGGCACCCCTGAGGGCTAAGAATGAATTTGAATGGAATGCCTCGATCCACAAAGGGTATCCGGTTCTCTAAACTCATCATACGAAACACAGCAGCATTAAGCTACTATTTTACGCTGGTATTCTGTGAGAGCGTTGTCCTTCCCCGGTCGAGCCGACCCATTCGTGCTACAACTATACTACTAATATAATTGCAGCATGGCTCTACCACGTATAATAGTTAATGTTTCGTCTTCGCTTGACAAACATTTTAATATTCAGGAACAGATTATTTGAAGGTACATTCGAGAACACTACATTATTTTTTTATAATGAAAAGCTGGAATGTCTTTTATTTGTTTATTATAAAAATTGTTCGTATGTGTATACACATTATTCACTCACGTATACACGTATACATTATCGAAGTAAAATTTTTTTTACGTATTTAAATAAAAAAGTATATTTTTTTTATATATTTATAAGTAAGGCTTACAAAAAACACGTTATAAGAAAACGTGACGTTTTTTTTATAAAATTCCGTACCAAACTCTACCACGTTGATAAAGAAGTTTCAATAAGAGTGACAATGGAGCACACAGTTTACCTGAGGTAAATGATTTCTTTGGCCCACTTATCCTCAATTAATAATTATATTGATTACATACATACACATATATACACATGTTTTGTCACCCCTGAGGACTAAGGTGGAAGGCCTCATTTCCACTAAAAGGGTCTCCGGCTTTCCACACTCATCATACGAAGCACGGTAGCATTAAGATGTAATTTTACGCTGGTATTCTGAGGATGTAAAATTTAAGTATTAAGAAAAATTACGCTGTAATAAAATAATTTTGGAGGGATGGGAGCATGTCCCCATGATTATCCTATAAGAACTGCGCGTGAATACACATGATCACATTTGCGTCACAAAAGATATCCAATAAAACTATCTTAAAGTAGTTGTTACACTACAAAAAAAGTTGAACCATAACATTGAGCTATTACGTACTACGTACTAGAGGCGACACTGCATTCAGTTACTACGTTCCACTCAACTGCGGTGCATACACCGCACTTTAATCATTCACTCGCTAGGCGCTTGTAGAGTTGACACGTGTTGTGTTCATTTAAAAAAAATCTCTTGATTAAAATATGCCGTCGTGTGTACTTAGATATTGCACAAATAATTCAAGAAATGTCAGTAAAAACCAAGGGATTACTTTTCATCGGTTAACAAGATACTTAATCAATAAAAAAGTATTATAGAATAATAATAAAACAAATTATTGCTAAGACGCAAATATCGCAAAAGTCGTGTCATGAAATATAGATTACGAAATTAATATGTTCAGATGCGACATTTCTGTGGGTACTTAAGTATAGGACGAATATATTATTATACACATTTTTTTTGTAGAAACATATATAAGTTATAATAATTTTGGCTAAATTTTTCATGTTTAAATCTGCTTATTATTCTTTTATTTTATTTTTAGGTTTCCACATCAAAGTCAAAGTGGAATAAATTCGTCCATTTTTATCTTTCGCGTGTCCAGCATTTATGAACGTCTCTTACTCTAATTTAAATAAATATATTTGTAATTTAGGTGTTATGATAATAAGTTTTGTTAAATACATATTTAGTATGTTTTTTTTTATATTTGACGTAGATACCTTTTAAAATATTCAGATAAAAATATCATTAAAATGTAATTATGATATAATATTATGTAATATTATATTAAATAAGCAAATATAATATACAAAATAAATGACAAAATTTAAATATTGTTCTCGATATAATTTACCTATTTAACAATGTAATCTACTATTACCTACGGATCATTCTACCTATGTTTATTCTATGATAAAAAAACCAACCGCGCGAACACAAAGTAGCGCACATTTTTTGTTTGAGATAGCTGTTCTAGTACGTAAGTACATATTACTTCAATGAACCATAAGCAATAAATGCGATTACCTTTGACAGAAGTAATAACTTTTTAGTGTCAGTGATATTGTCGAACCATAAAGTCATAAAATAAAAGAATATGAACAGAAAAACGTATTCAGAACCTCTTTACAATGAATCAAATAAGAGTTTATGCAATATAGTTTAATACTCAATGCATAATAAGTTTATTAAGATGTAATTGACATAGATGGCATTTTATTTGGATATTTATAAAGTCAACTGTTACTTTAAAGTCATTATATTAAAGACATCAAAAGTTAGAACCAAATTCAAACAATTACAAAAAATCCATAATATTTTATAGCTTTTGATTTTGAAGTCGTGCTAGGGTAGAAATTTGAGTAGACAGGAGAATTTAAGCCCCAATTTCAGAAGCTATTAATTTTTGTCGAAATCATCGATTTAAAAAGTAAGAATACTGCCGTCCTTATGTTTGCGTTACACGTTTTCCGTAGGTATTAGAAAACTATAATAAGAACCAATTTTAACTACGACTTGAGCGGCGTGATGAGTGTGGGCTGACTAAAAGACGAATCCTTGCAAAAGTATAACTGAAGTTGCAAAGAAAGAAAACAAAAAAATTAATTTTCCAGAAGTGACATTTATTGCCACAATTATCAATATTAATAAAAATATTATCAAAATAAACATCTTCAATATTAAAAAGCTCTGTTGATACTCGAAATGCAATCAATTACAGTACATTATTGCTTGATATGTGGATATATATCTTTATTTTTATAATATTTTCGACTTCTTTCTATTATTTAAAATATTATAGTAAATTAAAGGCTTAATTTTGCCTTTCAAAAATCAATAAATTTATTAAAACTCTGTTAAAATATCGAAATGTTTTAAATAATAGAAATAGAAGTCAAAAATATAATAATAATAAAGATACATAAATAACATTCATAAAATAATTCAAAAATTAATCAAAAATTGTTTAAATTATTGAGCGTGGGCGACACAGAAAGTTTTTAGAACTGGCCACTTGTAAACGATATAATAAAAAAAATACGTTTAAATTTTAAAAATGTAACTGCCAATATTATTGTGTGTGTATTTTATTATAGTCAACCAAACCTAAGAAACAGACAGAGAAAAGAAATACCTTTTGACGTTTCACATTAATCATTCTGCAATAACTTTGCACAAACGCACTCACACGATTTAAATTAACCTTTTACGTAAATCCGAAGAATTATGAAGTTATCTATATTTCATTACAATGCGTATACTTTTTTATCACTAATTTAAAACAAAGCAAGATATTAAAAAATAACCAGTATCAACTTTTTTTACTTGATGAAGTTTCAATGATTGTCGCTATGTACATTACCGTAGCGTTTGGATCATTAAAATTCGTTTTTAATAATCGACAACAATATTCAAATAATCGGTAAAAATATTCAAATAATCGAATCATTAATTTTTTAGTATGTAATATACGTAATTTTTATTTCTAAAATTCCTTAAATTACATGAATAATGAACAAAACAAGTTTTTTTTTTACTTAACGTAAATTTGTGTAGACAAAAATTTAATAAGATACAAGACCGCGCTAAAAAAACCACTACGTAATTTCAATCTGCCGCCATTTCGGGAGCTTACTGCGCGTAACTTTGTGATTTTGTGTTTGTCTTCTTATTTTGTAACTCGGATTTAACTTTTTCTCTTATAATCGTTGAAGCATGTGCCCTTGTCACAAAGGATGATTGGGCAAAAGTGGTAGAAAAAACAAAAATATTGATTATGGATGACTTTGAAAGAGACATTAATTTTGACTACATTATTAAAATTCAAATAGTAATTAATCTAAACAACGACAGCTCAACTAGTTGTACTGAAAGTGATGATGAATTTATTTTAAATCTAAAATTTTTATAACGGTGCCTCTAATAAGCAGTAACAACAAATTCGAAGAATTTGATGAATCTTGTGTTTTAAATTATCCGTTTTTAATTTATTCTGGTACTATTCAAACCATACTAAATGATTACCAACTCTAAATAATCGACATCGAACTTTTTAAGAATCGAATATTGTACGTTCCCATTTTTTTGGTTGGCATGCTTGGTTCAATAAGTCTGACAGCAATTTCAATAAGTCAAAATGTATTTCTTAGATTTGGTTGACTATAATTTGTCATTTGTTTACCACTCTTACTTATTTACACAGTAATCTATGGTTTACCATTTGGCGGCAAATTGAAAATTGTCTGTGTCACGTCAGCATGAATTTAACGCGATAAAATTTTCGTTCAATGATTTTTTATGACTTTCGATGTCGTTTAATTCAACAAGAAAGTTTTGCTATACTTCGATTAGGCCTTTCACGATTAACCCCCATCTCGTGCCACTATTTACAACTTGTTTAATGAGTTCAAACGTGGTCGCAATAGTCTCACCGATTATCTGCGTGAGGGACGACCTTCTACGGCGACGACTGAAGATAACATAAGTGTTGTGCGGCGTATGGGTTGGCTACTTGATTTTGATAATGTTTTTAGTCTAGGAGGCTCGTTAGGGTTAAGCTTGAACCTATTACACTTTTCTTAGATGGCGGAAATGCGTTTTGAATTAATTACGATGAAAACAAATTTCACTAAAATTTGTGTAATAACGAAACGCAAATATGTCAATTTGTTCTCGTATTATGAAGTAGATGTCTGGTACTTGATTTTTAATTTTGTTTTCAATTTATGAGGATTGTCTGGGTTAAGCTTGAACAATTTACACTGTTTTTGGATTTCAGAAATGCCTTTTGAATTAATTACGGTAAAAATAAATTTCACTAAAAATTGCAATAACGAAACGCAAATATGTCAATTTGTTTTTTTAACACAGATAAACTCATAAAAAAGTTAATCACTCGGACCCAGATAATCCATTGGTGGCTGGAGACGGAACTTAAATACAACAAATTGAGTCGCAGTGGAGAGCAGTCAAGGGGTTTATCAGAAAACAAAATTATAACAATTCACATTACATTATTTCATTTACCATTATCATAGCAGAGTTTAGGGCAACCAGACTTTATAGATAAGATTGGTCGAATTGGTTCTAAAACTGAATTAGCACACCCCAACTCCACGCAGTCTTGTCTGCCCTACCCCTAGAGTGTTTTTGTAAAGCCGTAGGAAGAAAGAAGAAAGCACGGAGGGAGAGCAGCCCCCGACCGCTGTAGCAAATCGCAGGCAATTAAGTGAGCCGTAGCGGCTGAAGCTCGTCGCCGAAGCTGCGTATGCGAGCATGGGTGCCTGTGATTTGCTACGCAAGGGCGAAGGGGTTGCACTTCCCGCAGTGCCGAAACCGTTACAGAAGTAACTTTGCGTCAATATTTCTGTATAAAAAAGTGAGGTTATGATTTACAAAAAAAATTATTATTCCTAGACTACACATTTCCGCAACGGGGGAAGGGTAGAAGGGGCTTCCCATGACCCCCTCCCCTCCCCCTCCCTCTTCCAACACCGTACGCGAGTACCGGACGTCTATAGTATAACCCGGCGTATGATAGAGACTGACAAACGAGTGACTTATCAGCAGATTCTGACAAACTTAGGCATCGGTATGAATCAAGTGCACAAAATCCTCAATGAACATTTAGCGGTCAGGAAGCTTTGTGCCCGGTGGATATCTCATAATTTGACAGAGGCCCAAGAAATTCGTCGTGTTGATTGGTATCGTGAAATGGTTCAAAGATTTAACGGAGGTAATTCAAATGTTATTTGCATTAGGCTTTAAATAATAATTATTGATTTGTTGACATTGATTTAATTGAATGTATTCGACCCTTTTTGAAATAAATATTACCTGAAATGTATGTAACATAAACTTAAATTAGCATGCTAATTATAAGCAAAACATGTGAACTTATTTTACTGTACCACCTACACCATGTTTTAAGCAAATAAAGAAATTATTATTATTATTTTGGGGTATCCATATAGTTTTCTCATCAGGTTGGGTTCCATAAATATATTATTATTATCATTTATTATTATTATTATCATCCTCCCTGGGCCTGGAGCAGGGCAGCTTGCGTACATTCCATTCATTTCGATGATACGGACAGACCTGCCTATACCTTTTAAGCGGTTTCAATTGCCTATTAAAGTATCGTTTACCCTCACGACAAATTAGTCCAAGAGACAAACTTTCTCGCTAACAGACATCGATGTGAGAAAAGTGCCTTTATTACGGGCAATTATATTATGTTGGTTTGTCTCGAACGAGATCTTCGGAAAATTAATATATTCTGCTACCAGATACCAATATGCAAATAAACTACACAGAAAAGCTTTAAGGTAATTTACGATTTTATAATATATACTAAGTATGTATCATATTATATTTATAATATAAATAAGCTCGCGTTTGACCACTATCTCACCTGATGATGCGGTCAATGATTGAGCATGCTTGCTTAGAAGTAACCTATTCATTATTGAATTTAAAAATTACACTCCTTAGCTGTACATAAAATGAAAGTGAAGAGTGTTGTGTGATGGTTGTGAAATATTATTATTATTATTATTATTATTATTATTAAAAGTGTTCCCAAAACATTTGACCCAAAACTTTGGGCTCGCTAAAGGAATGAGTAGCTTTTTGATACAAATAGTAAAAGAATATTTAAAATCGGCATTTGTCCACGCGAACAAAGTCGCGGGCGGGCATCGCCGGGACGGTATTTCATGCCGACTAATTTCGACGCCCAAGATCATTCACATTCATTCCAACTGCTGAATTTTACCATCGTACTCCGCGCCATATTTCGGATTTTCATCCTCATCACCTCGATGGTTGGTGGATCACTATCTTGCAATATACGCGAAATTTTCTGTCACACGCAACCACACTGGAATTAACTGGGGACTTTACCCCAGTTTTTCTCGACAGATATGAGTTAGGGACATAAAATAATAGGGATAATAAAATGTTTTTAACTTTTTCTTCATGTTTTATTTTTTATCTTCATGATTTCGCCACACTTCGTTTTATACACGTTTCTCTCTGCTTTGAGTATTAAACTGATTGGGAGTGTCCGCAAAAAGTCAGAATAATTTTGCGCATAATAACTTAAAATATAGCGATTACAATATTATTTTCATGTGTTATGATGCCAATAACCATTCCCTATGTATGGAGATGAAAACGAATTTAAAACCACTTTAATTAAGGAAATTATTTAGTTAAGGTTTTATTAAAAGTACCTGGTTGACCGAGCTTTGCTCGGTATTTTTCGCTCGATTTTTTTAATTCGTGTGTTTTGGAAATTATATTTAGATACAAATTACATACTGATGAATTATAAATAATATTTTTTGATCTTAGCGACATAACAGAAAAAACTGAACTGGTTATTTGAATAAAAAATCATGAGTGCAATTATTTTTATTTAAATTTTCGTGTTTTTAAAAAATACTAAAAAAAGGGCTCGAAAAAAATATATTTTCTCAAAAAAGAAAGAAACTTGAAAAAAAAAAATAAAAAAGTCGGTCGGTCGGTCTGGGCTCGAACCGGGGTTTTACGATTTTGTGACCGCCCATTATACCAATAAGCTATTTATAATCATTACCAAACTGTCAAAATTTACCTTCTTATTCTAACTATATTGTAGCAGTTTTTAATTGCCTAAAAACACGAACAAAAAGACATTTTCTAAAAATAAATCTTAGCTAGATCGATTTATTATCCCCGAAACTCCCTGGACACTAAATTTTATGAAAATCGTTGGAGCCGTTTCCGAGATCCCGATTATATATATATATATACATATATACAAGAATTGCTCGTTTAATAGTAGTACCCGGTTGACCGAGCTTTGCTCGGTATTTTTCGCTCGATTTTTTTAATTCGTGTGTTTTGGAAATTATATTTAGATACAAATTACATACTGATGAATTATAAATAATATTTTTTGATCTTAGCGACATAACAGAAAAAACTGAACTGGTTATTTGAATAAAAAATCATGAGTGCAATTATTTTTATTTAAATTTTCGTGTTTTTAAAAAATACTAAAAAAAGGGCTCGAAAAAAATATATTTTCTCAAAAAAGAAAGAAACTTGAAAAAAAAAAATAAAAAAGTCGGTCGGTCGGTCTGGGCTCGAACCGGGGTTTTACGATTTTGTGACCGCCCATTATACCAATAAGCTATTTATAATCATTACCAAGCTGTCAAAATTTACCTTCTTATTCTAACTATATTGTAGCAGTTTTTAATTGCCTAAAAACACGGACAAAAAGACATTTTCTAAAAATAAATCTTAGCTAGATCGATTTATTATCCCCGAAACTCCCTGGACACTAAATTTTATGAAAATCGTTGGAGCCGTTTCCGAGATCCCGATTATATATATATATACATATATACAAGAATTGCTCGTTTAATAGTATAGGATAAGTGAAGTGGAATTATCAACATCTCGATATCGTAGAGTTAATATTAAAAAGTAAAATGACCCAATAATAATACAAGTCGACCTTTAGGTAAAATTATGGTATTTTCGCTTAGTATTATTATGATACTATATACTACAAACTATGAAATAATGTTACAATTAGGATAATTACTTAATTACACTACGAAATCCGACCCTGGTTATGTCGTGTTATGATATGACGTTTGTGTTGTGACAGATGAGCTAATTTTTCTTGTATGGAAAAGTTATGAGTAAAATATTTAGTTGGGCCTATCCTTCCTTTTAAAATCATTGATAGAAGGTATCTATGATGAATTTGCATTACAATAGTAGGGTCGTGGGTATGTCCTATGTATTAATGACTTATGAAAGTTAGGTCTATGATACAAAAGCAATACTATGGAAGGTCTCTATGATGAATTAGCATTACAATAGCAGAATCGTGGGTTGAAGTCCTATATATTAATTACTTATGAAAGTAAGGTCTATGATACAAAAGCATTATTATAGAAGGTCTCTTTGATGCATAAGCATTATATGGGGTGGTCGGGTGACCGACAGCTCTTAGTACTGTAGCAAAATGACTAGTCTTATATAAGGGACTTGAAAAGGATTACTATGGTGGCGTGTATGCTGCTTCACGAGCAATTTATTCGAGGTAAACTTGGACTCGCTAACCGCTGTGTCCTAGACTTAGTGCCTGTGGTAAGCGGGTTTGTTGTAGCAATACGGCTTTCCCGTAGACATCGCACACCCATACCGTTTGAGGGCGGCGTCGTAGCGCATAGCAATGCGTGCGTCGTCTATCTTTCGAATTGGGATGAGTGTGTTTGGTAGCACTTTTAAGTGTAACAGGCATACTCAACCTAATTTCTTAGTGCATTAGCGCTATGATACGTGGAGTTTTGTTCACTGGCGTCTTAGTAGCGTGCTACTATGATACGTTGGTGATATTTTTTAGTTAACAACAATACAAAATTTGTTACCAAAGTCAATAGGGATCATTTGGGTGTGTTGTGAGGGGGCGCCATCCGTATGATAGTTGCATTGATGCTTCTTGTGGTATTGCGTCTTGTGGTGGATCTGCGGGTGTGCTGCGCGTGTTTTTACGCATTCTTGTGGTTCTGGTCGATGGAGGTATGCGGGTGGTGATGTCTGCTGGGATGTATGGGGGACCTTGGGTTGGTTTAAGCCTGACGATAGTCGTATTGATGCTTGTTGCGTTCTTCAGCATTGCGTCTCTGCGTCTTGGTTTGACTCACACCTAAGTAGCTTTGCCCAAGTCGGGTCCCTTCATTACGGGGCTGCAGACTGTCTGACCTCCATGATGTTTTATATAACAACATAATAATATATCTCTGTAACTTTCCACCTTTTAATGATTGAAGGCAACTTGTTGGTGGGTGGGACAAACATGATCGAAAATGCATTTACTCAACATCAGTGACACAAAACCTTTCTGATGGCAAATTATTACTAACATCTTATAACTGTCTTTTGGCTATATCTGCCATTGTATTGGTTGGTGGAGCATATGTGTCGACCTCATGCGGGTGGTAGCTGGAGGGAGGATCTGAGGAGACTCTCAAGGCTGCGGCCGAAAGCCGCACAACGTGGAACCCCATTCCCTTGAGGAGAGCGGTAGACTCATGACACGCTATGCGACTAGTAGCCGTGCTGATCATGCAATTGATGGTGATGCCATACACTTACATCACGTCTGCAGGAGCGGTGGTCTGGCAGGTGGTGGCGCTCACGGAGGATTTACAGCCAGTGTGCCTATTTTCCTTAACCGTGTGACGTACATTCACTGTGGCTGGATTCGTTCGTATTCTGTATGGCGTTTACACGCATTGACATCCGCGACTTCGGTCGATGTTTGTGCTTACGCACTTACAAGAGGCCAAGTCTCTATTACTGTTTGGGTGAAGTTCATAAAAATGGTTGACGCTCACCGCGCACGACGTGTGTGGAGTCGTGTTTTTTCCTTTTATAAAAAAATATAGGAGAGCGAAGCCTGAGTATTTTGTATAAATATATTGTGAGCCTTTGCCAAGCGGGAAGGGATAATTAATAATAAATTAATAATGTAAACCTGATACAAGTGGAATAGGGACGTTTTATGTTCTTAACCTTTCTCGAGTCCTGTCTTCGTGAACGGGGTTTACTTAACTTGTAAATCACTACCAACAGCTTTCAAATACTCTATTGAATATTCATTCCTCCAAAAGACACCTAAAAGAACTAAGTTACTAAACAAACAATGTAAAAAGGGGTCCTAACTATGACGATCACGCCAAAAATTATACAAACGGCCTATTATTAAACCTTTAGAAAGATCATTTAGAGAGATCAAAAGTGTGAGTGTTTAGTGTCTTCTAAACACACGTCTTGCCGCGTGGTACATAATATTATAGCGGCATAAGAGAATACAGCACCCCATTTCGTTCCATGATGTCGTAAGAGGCTACTATAGGAAAGGCCAAAACGACCTAGTGGCCTGCGATAAATGGCATACCACTCCATATAGGCAGATTTATACGTGGTAGAGCAACGCTGCGGTTATATTATGGTGGTAGCACGAACAGGTCGGCTCAACCGGGGAAAGACCACGCTCTCACAGAATACCAACGAAAAATGGGACCTTAATGCAAGTGCTTGGTGTTCCGAATAGTGAGTGCAGAGAACTGGAAAACCTTTTTTCTGGTAAAAAGGCATTCTATATTAGTCCTCGAGGGTGACAAGGCATCTGCATTTAGGTTTTTAACTCAGAAATGATCTCAATAATATCCACTTACCATCAGGTGGACTGTGTTCTGGTTTGGAATTCTTATTCTATAAAAAAGATAAAATACCCAGGTCAACCGCGTCAAAGGTGGGAGATATTCTAGAACTCCGGTCCCCAATCCGCTCGCCATGTATTAAGACAACTCTTGAGAAGCCCATGTTCAGTGGTGGACTGTTAAAGCTGGCTGATGAGAAGAAAAAAGTTATGGTCAAACTAAAACTTCAATTTATTAATTATAAATAAAACATCACACTTTTCCAACAATACAATCGACAATTTTAGTACTTAATAAGCAATCACTTTCTAGGTTTTAATATTTAATTTGAGCTCCCTCCGTACACAATGTTTTATTTAAGCAGCCTCTGAACACATATACGCACTACGAGATTAGTTAAAAGATATCGTCATCACCACAATATTATTTATTTTAAAAGAATATTTATGTGTCGTGACCGTGTAGGAGACTCCATCTCCAATGCTAAAAGGATCTTGTGACACCATTGTGTGTTAAGAGAAAGTCAGTGTTTGCAAAATGATGTTGTGATCAAAATTAAGAAAAATACATCTCGGTGATTTAGTCATGTAGAAATAGTGAATGTGGAAAGAAGTGACAAAGCCAATGTAAATTGCAGAAGTCAATGGCAGAATCTGCAAGGGATGCCGTAGACGGAAGTTTGTCGGCCAATATGGCTATATATTGAAGATATGGATGTGAAGGTGTCGAAATAGGTGTATCAGGAGCGTGTCAAAAGGAATTACGTCACTGCCTATTTGTATGTATCTTAATCTTACAGCTTTTGATAGAAGGGGGAAAACCATCTCGTTTACGTCAGACTAAAAATACCCAGACCCGACCCCGGTAGTTGAGCTAGAGGTGCAAGATGCCTGTTACTAGCTGCGATGTCTAGTCCGCCTGCCAAACATGCTGATTAAGGTCTACCCTGCAAAAAAGTCAGAATGGGAAAAGACTTGTTCTCTTAGTTTTATTCAATTGTAATTATAATTTAGTTTTAATGAATCTTATTTAGGCCGTTGTAGCATCAAAAATTATATGAAAATCCTAAATTACTCCTTCAGCTCTTGCACCATTTCAAAAAGAACCATTAATTATTGTGTGTAAAGACATATTGTTAATTAATAGACTTATTGCTCTAAATAGTAGCGGACTGAGTTATATTGCCTCTTAAGGTCGCATTGCTTGCAGGATTTCAAGAGGACTCTAGTCTAGAGCTAGAGAAGTGTCCTTAGAAGCCCTTGAAATACATGTACGTTCTCGACTCGCCGTACGATTAATGAAGTAGTTGAAGGTATTGATATAGAGATACAAATTTGGAAGTTTATATAATTATTTATTACTTTAAACTTTTATGCAGAAAAATTAAAATCATATGGCGGACTTAATTCCCTTAGGCATTTTCTCACAGTCAACCATTAGGCTAAGCAGATATGAACATATGGGAAGTAATGCAGTAAAAATAAACTAATAATGAAGAAAAAAGTTTACGAAGTTCGAATATACAATACAAACGTAAATGATATTGTTATTATGGTGATGTCTTTCTGACTGATTTCGACCACAGTGACCAACTTACGATTACCTTCTTAGTGGCTAAAGCCAGTAAAGTAGAGTCCTCTCACCTTACATTCTATTATGTAAATAAAAATTAACTACAACCCGCGGCACGTTAGTCGAGCGGTGACCATTATTGGCCATATGACGCGTTATTACGAATGATTGGCTGTGCGTATCGTTTGCACAAGCTGATTGGCTCTCCAGGCGCATTCCGCCAACGTACTGATATGAGATTCGCAGCTATCTTCTCCACGTTTCATTCAGCGCTAGAGTTACGTGCCGCGAGTTGTATCTTCACCTTTTTCTTTACTAGCCAAAAAATCCACCATTGGTCATGGGCCTCTCCTATTGTAAGGAGGAATTGCCTTAATTTCCAGTGCCGTGCTTGACATACCGATTGATAATTGGAGTTCCAGACATCGTTTACTTTTGACACTATTTCCATTCGCCAGTCAGAATATATTACGTCCGATGTAAATGTGATATTTTCACCGCCATCTATCGGAAGAAATAAGACAGTTCTGGCATTTCTCATAGTCATCACTTACGACACCCACGGCACGAAAGTGATGATGATGGATTCTCTTACCCACCATCACACAAAATAACTAATAATTTATTTCAATAATTTGTTTGAATTGCGCTGCATCGGAGATAAACCGGTATTGATCATGCGATCGTGAACTCCTTAAGCAGCTTACTTGACTGGCTTCTCCCGAGGCTGCTGACCTCAATTGTAGGTTGAATACAGCATTCGCTAATCATAAGGTGCTCGTAGCATCCACAGATTAATGATCTGTGTTTGCAGCTATATTATGGTTGTAGCACGAATGGGTGTGTTCAACCGGAGTAAGATCTCGCTCTCACGGAATACCAGCGTAAAATAGCAGCTTAATGCTGATGTGTTTCGAATAATGAGTGTAGAGAACCGGAAAGCCTTTTTACTGGAAACGAAATGTTCCATCATTTTGATTCTTAATCGAGGATAGGTAAATGTAGGTGTATGTGGGCCCCAGCATGCACTTATCACCAGGTGGACTGTGTGCTCGTTTGTCACAATTATTCTAAATTCTAAAAATTGAAAATTATTTCTGTTTAGTTTAGTTTTCAGATTGTCTGTTTGATCGTCAATTACGTAAACCAATGTTTTAATACGACGTTGAAATTAGATTTCGATCGGTACAATCTATTGAGAGCTCTATTGTCTATCTCCAGCAGACTGTTAGATATAATAGAGACAAATGAGTATTCTAAAATCTTCGAAAAGGTTTGAAATTACGCCACGTGATATCTTAGGACAAAAGTTCTATTTTCAATACAAAGATATCGTCGCTTTAAGATACGCGGCAGCTTTGCTGTTGCACGTATGGGCCGGCTCAAACCGGGGTGGTACCACGACCTCACAGAATACCAGCGTAAAGTGGAAGCTCTGCTTCCGCGTTTCGTCTGGTGAGTGCAGGTGGCCGGAGGCCCAAATCCCCCGCCCCCATCAACATGGTAGCGGAATTAAATAATGATAGACTACCCCAGGAGGGTACCAGCACCCCTGGAGAATCCCTCGCTGAGCATCCACGACCATGTTTCTCCACTTCTGAGCGTGGGTGCTCAGGCTGCCCCGCGTATTCTGGGGGGGGGGGGCAAAATTCCGCTCAAGGCTACAACTGCTCGGGGCAAACGGAGCAACAAAACCAAGGCGACCCCTGCCACGCTGTCCGTGAATTTTCTGCAATATCAGGGGACTTCACTCTAACCTAAACGCCGTCCACTACCATCTCGAGACGGCGAGGCCGGCTCTGCTCTTTCTGACCGAGACGCAGGTGTCCTCTCCGGCTGATGTCTCGTATCTCTCCTACCCGGGGTACAAACTGGAACACTCCTTTGTGCCTCGGGCTGGAGTTTGCGTTTACGTCAGAGAGGACATCTGTTCTCGACGCCTCGGCAGACTTGAAGGTTCCGACCTGTCCATCTTTTGGCTACGCGTAGACAGCGACGACCATCCGCGCGTCTACGGGTGCCTCTATAGGTCCCATAGCGGTAATGCCGAAACAGACCGACTCTTAGACCACGTCCAAATGGCTGCAGATTCGTTGCTACAGCAGATCCCCTCCGCAGAGATCGTGATCCTCGGCGACTTTAACGCCCATCACGCCGAATGGCTTGGTTCACGTTTAACCGATCATGCGGGGAGATCTGTTCATGATTTTGCCTTGGCATATGGTCTGACACAACTGGTTACTTCGCCCACGCGGATTCCAGATGTGGAGGATCATGCACCTTCCCTGTTGGACCTTCTGCTGACCTCTCACCCGGACGGATATCAGATTTCCATCGACGCCCCTTTAGGCCCCTCGGACCATTGTCTGGTCCGGAGTGTTGTGCACTATAGGTCAGCCGATTCGGATGGGATGCGGTCTTTCTTTGCATCCTACCCTTGGGGGCGGGTTTGCTTCTCGCCGGATGATCCCAACGTTGTTGCGGATTCTGTTACTGATGTGGTACTTCAGGGTATGGAACTTTTTATTCCTTCCTCTGTGGTGCCCATTGTAGGCAAATCTCAGCCATGGTTTGGTCGCTCCTGTAAAATAGCATCATGCTATAAGCAGGAGTGCTACCAAGCCTGGGTTGATGCATCAGCGTCCCGGGATGTAAACACCAGCGCTCTAAAAAGAAGTATAATTCCGCCTCTAGGTCCTTCAAAAGAGTCATTGCCAAGGCAAAGTCAGAGCACATAGGTAGAATTGGCGAGAAACTAGTTCGCCTTACTTCTGGAACCCGTGCAATCCGGTCTCTCGCCAAGGCTGTCCAGGGGAATTTCTGTCAGCCATCTCTTCCATCTCTGCACAGGGAGGACGACTCACTGGCCCATACTGCAAAGGAGAAAGCCGATCTTCTAGGCTCTTTCTTTGCGTCTAACTCGACTCTCGATGACGGGGGGAGTACGCCGCCGACCATCCCGCGGTGTGAGTGCTCCATGCCGGAAGTGCAGTTCACACAGCGCTCGGTTCGCAAAGCACTCCTCTCCCTGGACATCCACAAATCGAGTGGGCCTGACGGAATTCCCCCAATTGTGCTGAGGACGTGTGCTCCAGAGTTGGCACCGGTTTTAACGCGTCTTTTCCGGTACTCCTACTCCCTAGGCGTAGTCCCAAAATCATGGAAGACGGTTTTCGTCCACCCGATCCCTAAAAAAGGCGACCGCTCAGACCCGTCCAACTACCGGCCAATCGCCATCACCTCCTTGTTCTCCAAAACAATGGAGTCCATTGTAAACTGCCAGCTCATGTGGTACCTTGAGGATCACCAGCTGATTAGTGACCGCCAATACGGTTTTCGCCGTGGTCGGTCAGCTGGTGATCTTCTGGTCTACCTCACTCACAGATGGGCGGAGGCAGTAGAGTTCAAGGGGGAGGCATTGGCCGTTAGTTTGGACATTGCGAAGGTCTTCGATCGGGTTTGGCACAAAGCGCTTCTTTCGAAGCTCCCTTCCTATGGGCTTCCCGAGAAATTGTGCGATTGGATCACCAGCTTTCTTGCAGATCGGAGCATCAAGGTCGTTGTAGACGGTGCAAGCTCCGATTGCAAGCCTATTAATGCTGGTGTTCCACAGGGCTGCGTGCTATCGCCAACGCTGTTTCTTCTGCATATCAATGATATGTTGCATACCCGTAACATTCATTGCTATGCGGATGACAGCACTGGTGATGCTCTTTACACCCGCCGAGCCAATATTTCTCGGGAAAACCTCTCCGAGTGCCGAGACAAACTTGTGTCTGAAGTCGAGTCTTTGCTGAACAGAGTCTCGGATTGGGGACGACTAAATATAGTCCAGTTTAACCCCCAGAAGACACAAGTTTGCGCGTTAACCGCTAAAAAGAACCCCTTTGTCGTATCCCCTCAGTTTCAAGGCACTCCCCTTGTTGCCTCAGCCAGTATCGGAATCCTCGGCGTCGACATATCGAGTGACGTGCCTTTTCGTGGTCACTTGGAAGGGAAGGCCAAATTGGCCTCTAAAAAGCTTGGCGTGCTCAGCAGAGCGGGACAGTATTTCATGCCGGCACACCGCCTGCAACTTTACAAGGCGCAGGTTCGGCCGCACATGGAATACTGTTCCCATCTCTGGGCTGGGGCTCCCCAGTACCAGCTCCTTCCACTTGACCGCATCCAGTGCAGAGCGGCTCGAATCGTCGACGACCAAGTGCTTTCCGATCGGCTCGATTCACTGGCGCTGCGAAGAGATGTTGCATCTCTTTGCGTATTTTATCGCATCTATCACGGGTAGTGCTCTGAGGAATTGTTCGGATTAATCTCAGCCGCCAAATTTCATGAACGCACTACACGGCAAACGTCCCGATACCATCCACACCATCTGGATGCTTGGCGGTCCACCACTGTACGTTTCACAAGGAGTTTTCTTCCACGTACAACCTCTCTGTGGAATAGTTTACCACCGGCGATTTTTCCGGACCGATACGACCTGGGGACTTTCAAGAAAAGAGCTTACTCCTTTCTAAAGGGCCGGCAACGCACCCGCAATTCTCCTGGTGTTGCGGTTGATCATGGGCGGCGGTAGTCACTTAACATCAGGTGAGCCGCATGCTCGTTTGCCCCCTCTTCTATATAAAAAAAAAACTAATTAGTAAGGTGACCTAGGTATCAAAACAATTGTTACACAAGATTGCGTACAGATTTCTTAAATATAACGTCGCAAATTTATAAGCCGGAGCTTAACTAACGTATACGTACCACGTTTTTTTTTATATAGAATAGGGTGACAAACGAGCACACAGTCCACCTGATGGTAAGCGGTTGCTGCGGCCCATAGATATCTACATCTATCTTCCATTATAAATCAAAATGCAGATGCGTTATCACCCGTGAGGACTGAAATGGAATGCCTCATTTCCAGTAAAAAGGGTCTCTCGTGTAGCGTAGCAATACATACTAGAGTCACGCTGTAGCTATATTATTCATGCAGCACGAATGGGTCAGCTCGACCGGCGTAGGACAACGCTCCCACAGAATACCAGCGTAAAATAGCAGCTTAATGCTGCTGGGTTTCGAATGGTGAGTGTAGAGACCCGTTTTACTGCAAATGAGGCATTCCATCTTATTCTTCAGGGGTGACAACGCATTTGCATTTTGATTCTTAAATGAAGATAAATATTAATGTCTTAGGGTCACATATCAACTCACGGTTTTCGCCGTGGTCGGTCAGCTGGTGATCTTCTGGTCTACCTCACTTACAGATGGGCGGAGGCAGTAGAGTTCAAGGGGGAGGCATTGGCCGTTAGTTTGGACATTGCGAAGGCCTTCGATCGAGTTTGGCACAAAGCGCTTCTTTCGAAGCTCCCTTCCTATGGGCTTCCCGAGAAATTGTGCGATTGGATCACCAGCTTTCTTGCAGATCGGAGCATCAAGGTCGTTGTAGACGGTGCAAGCTCCGATTGCAAGCCTATTAATGCTGGTGTTCCACAGGGCTGCGTGCTATCGCCAACGCTGTTTCTTCTGCATATCAATGATATGTTGCATACCCGTAACATTCATTGCTATGCGGATGACAGCACTGGTGATGCGCTTTACACCGACCGAGCCAATATTTCTCGGGAAAACGTCTCCGAGTGCCGGGACAAACTTGTGTCTGAAGTCGAGTCTTTGCTGAACAGAGTCTCGGATTGGGGACGACTAAATCTAGTCCAGTTTAACCCCCAGAAGACACAAGTTTGCGCGTTAACCGCTAAAAAGAACCCCTTTGTCGTATCCCCTTAGTTTCAAGGCACTCCCCTTGTTGCCTCAGCCAGTATCGGAATCCTCGGCGTCGACATATCGAGTGACGTGCAGTTTCGTGGTCATTTGGAAGGGAAGGCCAAATTGGCCTCTAAAAAGCTTGGCGTGCTCAGCAGAGCGGGACAGTATTTCATGCCGGCACACCGCCTGCAACTTTACGAGGCGCAGGTTCGGCCGCACATGGAATACTGTTCCCATCTCTGGGCTGGGGCTCCCCAGTACCAGCTCCTTCCACTTGACCGCATCCAGCGCAGAGCGGCTCGAATCGTCGACGACCGTCTGCTTTCCGATCGGCTCGATTCACTGGCGCTGCGAAGAGATGTTGCATCTCTTTGCGTATTTTATCGCATCTATCACGGGGAGTGCTCTGAGGAATTGTTCGGATTAATCCCAGCCGCCAAATTTCGTGAACGCACTACACGGCAAACGTCCCGATACCATCCACACCATCTGGATGCTTGGCGGTCCACCACTGTACGTTTCACAAGGAGTTTTCTTCCACGTACAACCTCTCTGTGGAATAGTTTACCACCGGCGATTTTTCCGGACCGATACGACCTGGGGACCTTCAAGAAAAGAGCTTACTCCTTTCTAAAGAGCCGGCAACGCACCCGCAATTCTCCTGGTGTTGCGGTTGATCATGGGCGGCGGTAGTCACTTAACATCAGGTGAGCCGCATGCTCGTTCGCCCCCTCTTCTATAAAAAAAAACCATCAGGTTAACTGTGGACTCGTTTGTATTTTTTTAAATATCCTTACCTAATCGTAAATGATCCAGCTAAGACGATAAAGTATAATGTTGTACTGTTCCAACTAAACTATGAGACAAAATTAATTTTTAGTAGGTACTTTATCATTATTATATTTTTCAGTTAACATCAACAATGATCTAATCTATATACTTATTACTTCAAAATATTCTCTTAGATTTTAATTAAATGTGTAGTTTAAGTATATGCATACTCTCAATAAATAAATATAATTTATTTTGGTTAATATAAATAATTAACGATTCCACTTCAGTTACTGGTTTGAAGGCAGTAATAACCCTAGATATTATAGCTTTTATTTATTTTAAGCGTTTTATTTAATTCAAAAGACTAAACGAAAGGAATTACAACGAAAACAGATTGCAGCTTGAATACGATCCTTCATATATACATTAAAGGAAGATTCATGGCTTAAGAGGGTCGTTAGAAACGAATGCCCTTTGCCCGACAGAAAGGATACGTAATCAAAGCACCGATTAAACACGGATAAAATCCTAATAAATTTCAAAAGCTCAGAAGCTGTTGAGACCATAGACCGTTCGACAAAATTACATGGAATACCCTAAAATTCTTTTCTCTTTTTAATTTTATTCCATAAGGATCTTACCATTCGATCAATCGAAATTACATGAAGCAGTAATATAAAATGATTGAATCGACGAATGTCCTTCTTTTTTCCTTTTTACGGTCTTTCTTAATTCCTTAGTATATAGGAATTTTCATTATTATGTATTAAGTAGAATAGAAAAAAAAAGAGATTAAAATTTTAAAATTATTTTTAAAAAAATATCTTATAATTTGGTATTCTCTAGGTAAACTTTGTATCATCCGATGTTTATATTATATTGTTTTCGCATTGAATCCTATAACTTTAAACGAGCAATTATATATATATATATATATATATATATATATATATATATATATATATATATATATATATATATATATATATATATATATATATATATATATATATATAATTGCTCGTTTAAACACGCAATCAACCGCACCGCTTATATCTCGCATCATCGCTCCCGCCCTTGTGTAATTTGGATATTGAATTATACAAGCATATAGTAAAAAGTATAGACATTTGCAATAACGCTATATTTCGTGATTATCTGTGAAGTTGATAAGTGTGAAGACAGCCGGCAGCCATCGAGACACGAGGCAGATCAGCGGAAGTCCAGGTGGGTGCACATGCATTCCTTCACGTCCTTCCTATATCCCGAATTTAGGGGATTTGCAGTATCACGAATAAACTAAATTCCATTCACCGCTCGCACCGCGCTCATATACAGTCCACTATTCTATTTAAATTAATAGCCGCACCGCATAACATTATTTAATACATTTGAACCAGCAGTTTTGTGGTTGAAGGCCAAACGCCCAATTCTACCATATATTTTTTGGTTGACCAAGAATTATATATATATATATATATATATATATATATATATATATATATATATATATATATATATATATATATATATATATATATATATATAATTGCTCGTTTAAAGTTATAGGATTCAATGCGAAAACAATATAATATAAACATCGGATGATAAAAAGTTTACCTAGAGAATACCAAATTATAAGATATTTTTTTAAAAATAATTTTAAAATTTAAATCTCTTTTTTTTCTATTCTACTTAATACATAATGATGAAAATTCCTACATACTAAGGAATTAAGAAAGACTGTAAAAAGGAAAAAAGAAGGACATTCGTCGATTCAATCATTTTATATTACTGCTTCGTGTAATTTCGATTAATCGAATGGTAAGATCCTTATGGAATAAAATTAAAAAGAGAAAAGGATATGGAGCTGATTTTCAGTGTGTCCAACCAGTGACTTACCGAAATCAGTGCTATATGTATACTCATTTTATTATGTTTTAAACAAAATTATGATGACAGAATTTTGCACAACAAGGGGGAAAGAGACAGCAACTATTTTAAGTGAGAGGGAGAGAGTAGCGTTCAAGGTCGAATGCCACTTCGACACAGCACGTCCCGTTTATGTTGCTTTCAGATGCTCTTAGAAGGTCTATACGAACACTACAAAAGGGAAGATTATTAAAATACTATAAAGGGCTATATACTACACTATGTAATTATTGACGAATATAAAAGTATATAAGAAGACAAAAGCCGCATTCAAGAGGACGATTTTAATGCTCCGTTGTTAATAATCTGTGACGATGAGGCACGTAATCGTGCAAAGCGTTATAAACTTTGCACGTTGAAATTAGCATTGCTGGTATTTAAAAAACACTAGGAAAAAGTATAGCTAAGAGGATACTTAACTAGAATATAGCTAAGCAGAAGCTGAGACCTAATGTAACAATAATAATGACCTCCAGTCACGGAGAACAGTCTCAACTGCGACTAGTCATCTGCGCAAGGCAGGATTAGGGGTATAGTGACCAAGCGTATGCGCAAGCACAGGTGCTGCCTCTATTCCCCCACTTACGATAATCCGACACGACCGGAAAAACTCAGGTGCAGGAGCAGCAAGCTTTACGTGGTTTCCGAGTCACAGAGATGAAACTTTGTGTTTTGTCCGTATGTAAACCAAAGTGGTTTTGGATATTCATATTTTCGTAGTTAACAACTTCCGTTGCTAAATAGTAAACAACCTTGAAATACAGTTATAACGCAAAATACGTTTGTGGTTCCAGTACTTACTTGATTGCCTTCCCACGAATAGCCGGTCAACATCGGTCTCCCATACCTTGGATCATAATATTATTTAAGTTCCAAACTATAAAATATTAGAGACATTGCCAGTTTTTGGGCATAAAATATGGTCAAAGTAAACGCAAAATTTCCGGAATCTCTGCGAGGAATAGCATTATCTCTTTGCTTTAGTCACATGGCATGAAGGCTTTCTTGAGAACAATTATTATGCTAATATGACAAATACGTTAATTGACTGTGATCGGTTCACTTCTTATGAACCCACTTTATACTATCGCAAAAACACCAATAAATTGGTATTCACAAATTTGCGGTAAACTTTTGTTAAGGACCATGTAAAAAGCCGTGGTTAGCTCAGATGGTTAGCGCTCAGTGTAAATTTCACAGTACACAAGCAACCCGGGTTCGATCCCCACTGACACCAATGAAATCTTCAATTACAATTTTAAGTACTGACTTACCATGTGCTCTGCGGTAAAGGAATACATCATGAGGATACCTGCATGTCTGAGAAATAAGAGAAAACAATACTTCGAAGACATGTGAAGTTCGCCGACACGCATTGGGGTAGCACAGCGACACTTCTTTGTCCTAAAACCCTCTCAGATATGAGGGGAGGGCAGACCTGTGCCCAGCAGTGGGACGTATATAGGCTTATAAATTTTAACATAGCTGTAGTAAAATTTTGCTTGAGTCTCATTAGTTGTTGGCAGTAGAGATCCGAATCGGTGGTTTTGCCCGGCGGTAAAAGCTCAAGATAAACCATGCCCTTTCAATCCCACCATACACATAGCATCACCTTATTGCGTGTTAAACCGGGTTTCGGTTAGTCTTAACCAGTCGTTACTACTAATATGGTGATTTTGGTTCGTTTTTTCAAAAATGGCTACGACTTTATCCGTATGACGGCGATCAGAGCGAGCTGGATCTTTGATATCAAAATTCCCGGACTAAAAACGCTTGAACCGACTTTGTGCTACTCTAACCCTAACTGACAACTGACATTGTCTCAGGTCCGTAAACATCACCAATTTTTTTTCGCGGCTTTTGTCGCATTTTTCCGTTTTTTATAATTAATCTTCAGAACGTATCGATTTTCTTTGTAAGATTAACTCATTTTGGTAGACAAAAAGACAATTGAAAATGGCGGGAAAGTGTTTTTTTTTACTTTTATTTTTCTTAACGTCCTATATTTATTGTTAAAAAGCCAGCCACATGCAAACAGTACAACCAGGGATTTTCTTCTATTTTATACACAACAAAATACAAAGAAAGTTTTCCCCGACGATCTGAATAAGAGACACAACAATACTTTGCACATTTCATTCGTGTGTATGTACGTCATTGCATGTGAGTTATTGTTCATATCGTAAATATTTTTTTAGTTAATACAGATTTTGTGTGTGTAAGCGAGAACCCTACAAGAGTGCTTGTACCATAAATAGTAGATAGTCGTAAGAAAGTAGTTAACGCGGGTGAGATAAGACGACTCCTTTTATTACGTTTGCAGCTGCGAGCTTATAGTTTACTGACGGCTTTATTGAAGTACTCGCATCTACTATGAGGAAGTAAAGTTAGTAAAGTTACAGCCTATATACGTCCCATTGCTGGGCACAGGCCTCCCCTCATTTCTGAGAGGGTTTTAGGGCAAGGAAGTGTCCGCCGCGCTGCCCCAATGCGTGTTGGCGAACTTCACATGTCTTCAAAATATTTTTTCCTTATTCCTCAGACATGCAGGTTTCCTCACAATGTTTTCCTTCAACGTGAGGAATCAGCACTTAAAATTGCAATTAACAATTTTTTTGGTGCCGGCGGGGATCGAAACCGGGTTACTCGCGTTTTGATAAATTTACAGCGAGCATTAACCATCTGAGCAACCACGGCTCTGAGCGATGTTCTACTATGAGTAAACAATTTAAAATATTGATAAAATGTTTAAAATGTGCTTTCACTTGAAAAATAATAGCATTCAGAGCTTCTGAAGGGCACAAATCTACTTTTATTACTGAGAAAGTTTTTGGAGCAGAAAAGAATGCACCGCGCTGTCGCAATATCTGTTGCAGGACTCGACTTCCGCGAAATATTTAAAATTTCTCAGAAATTTAGGTTTCCTCACAATGTTTTCTTTCTAAAACAGAGGACGTACTAAATCAGACTTAGAACTGCAACCGTTGGTGCCGAGTACCGACTCTTAATAAAGTTTATAAAGTGTGTAATGTGGAAATATTAAGAAGAGCGCTAATGGTATGTATCATTTTCTTTAGACGAACATCTTAGATACAATATTTTAGTTTCGGTTTTACAATCTTTCAGCATGAACATTAAATTGATCTTCGTAAATCGAGTGAACGCCTACCTTTGGCCCCTTATTTTCTGGAGCCACCAGCATCTTGAATTTAGAAAATATATGATGTTGTTGGCGCAGGAGAAATCGACCAAAAGTTTGGTAATTTTACACTTGAAAGTGTAGTTTTTTTATAGAATAAGGTTTCAAACGAGCACATACTTCACAGGATTGTAAGTGGACGCTGAAATTCCGCGCCAAAATAGAAAACAGCTGTGCCAATCTAACAACAACATAAAAAACAAAAATTGAATTTGGAACCAAAAACAAATCATCCACTCCAAATACTTTTTTGACTGAATGTATATTAATATAAGGGACCCAGGCAGGCATACTCTAGTTGTAAACAAACTATTAACTTCTTTAGAAACGCAATGAAAATAACATTCCCTCCCTGCCTTTAAATGTATGTTATCGCTGTGATATTGCGCAAATGCTTTTAAAATAAGAATTTCGCTACTCTTTTCCCTACTCATTTTAACTGCTTACCGTTCTTAACCATATTATGGCTGATAGTTTACATGCACGACGCAAAACGACGGGATACCTGCTTATTACAACCTGCACGGGTTGAGCAACTCAGGGGCGGTGGGCGGAGCCACGGGGGTCGCGTCCGGCGAGGTTCGACAACTAGCGAGGGTGCATACAACAACACGGAAAAGCAGCCGTAGTCTTAATTATTGTATTTAATTTGTTAAATATGCATAATTTATATTCGATAATATAAAAGAATGATGTTGTAACTATGCAATAACTCTCCCAATAAAGGCATCGAATAAATAACGAGAGTTAGCATAGATTTTAAAATGTAAATTGTACTCTTATAGTTAATTTACCTTTGTTGCATATCACCTTTATTATGTATTACTTTTCTTACATATTACCATTCATATAAATTACCTTTCTAGTAAAAAAGAAAATTGTAACATCAATAGGGCATGTTATCGTGACGCGGCTGCGGAGCAAATGAAGCTACGCGTAGGGCGTCGTCTATTATCTTGATGTTAGCGCTGTTAGACTATGCGTCTCTTACAGCTTCATCTTGTCTCAGGGCTCGCGGCCTGCAAGGCCGCGAGCTAATTAAAAAGGGAAAGGCAATGAGGTGAGGATGATGATGAGATGGTTTATGATTTGATATTGTTACCAATCATCATATCGCCTTTTAGGCGTTTTTCTTTGAGCTATCTAACCGCAGTCCGAGGGGGGGTGTGTGGACCCCCGTCTCTGACTGCTCAGCTCGTGTCGGTCGATGGTCTGGGCGGTGAGAACCGTCCAGGAACGCAGGTGTACGGTGTGTACGCGGTGTGAGCTGGAACGCGTCGTGCCCGTCTGCGGGTGCGACGCGTCCCATTCGTAGTCCTATTTGTGTTTGTACCATTTAATGTGGGTGTAGTGTCGTTGTGTGATGTGCCTGCGACGCTTGGGTCGACTGGATCGAGCGATAGAGGTGGTTCTATTAAAATATTTCGCGGTCTACGGAGATAGGTCGCGGCGTTTTCTATCGGAACGTAGTTAGCTGCGTTAGTCACTAGCGGGTTAGGGTGGGTTTCTATTTTATCAAAGTAGCGTTGGGACATCTCCTTAAAATATTCAGAGATAGATGGTAGTTCACAATCATTGTGTAAGTCGGAGTTCCGTTGATACCACCGTGCGCCGGTGGCTTTCCGGATGAAAAAATTTTGTACTTTTTGGAGTTTTAAAATATGGGTCTTATATGTATGGGCGAAGGCTACACTTGCATAGGACATAACCGGTCTAATGCAGGTTTTGTACAGCCGGAGTTTGTGTCTTAGCGACAGTTTGCTCTTACTGTTAACGAGGGGGTGTAGACGGCCAATTATTGACTTGGCTCTGTTGCGTACTACACTTATGTGCGTCTTGAAACTCATGCGGGAGTCGAAAGTGACGCCTAGATATTTGGCCGATTTTTCCCAAGGGATTGGGCGGTCGTATAGAGAGATTGTTTTGGGATTAGAACCTCCTGTAGAATTCCGTTGAAAGTATACTGCTACACTTTTTTCGGGATTCACGTCAATTCTCCATAGGCGAAACCATTCACCAAGGCGATTGGTAGCTTTTTGGAGTTTTATAGCGAGTCTATTTTTGTTGAGCTCTGACACAAAGAGTGCCGTATCGTCGGCAAAGAGAGCGGTGTTCACTACGGGGTCTTTTGGGATATCACTTGTGAAAAGTGTGAAAAGGAGTGGAGATAGTACGGAGCCCTGTGGAACCCCGGCCTTGAGGAAACGTTTCGAAGAACGAGTTCCCTCCACTCGATATCGAAAAGTGCGGTTCGAAAGGAAAGCTCGTATGATGTGCACGAGCCTATCGGGCACGTTTAGTTTGTACAGCTTGTAAATCAAGCCGTCGTGCCAGACCTTGTCAAACGCCTTCGCGACATCGAAGAAGAGGGCTCCCGTGTTTCGAGACTTTTTCTTTAACGGGTTTTGACTGAAGCCAGACAGGATGTATTCTGTTAGGCGATGAATCTGGTGAGTGCATGAGTGATTGGCTCTAAAGCCGAACTGTTCGTCTGGGAGGAGTCCGTTAGTTTCGGTGTAATGACGGAGACGCTTGTGAATAATGCGCTCGTATAGTTTACCCAATGTGTTGAGCAGGCTAATGGGTCTGTAACTAGAGGGACGATTACGCGGTTTACCCGGTTTTGGGATTCCTATTACGTCTGCTTCTTTCCAGATGTCCGGGAAAGAGCAGTTCGTGAGAAAGGTGTTAAATATTCCTACAAGGAGGCAAATAAGTGGCGCCGAGAGGGATTTAATAACCTTGTTGCTGATGCCGTCTGGCCCAGGGGCTGATCTATTTTTAAGACTTTTAATGGTTTCGGTGACTTCATCTACTGTCACAGGATCGAGAGGTTCACCCGCTGGTGGCAGGGCAGACCTACGTTCTACTTCCGTTTCTACCTCTAATAGGTGAGCGGGATCTATTGGTGCGGTGGATGGCGTGCACTGGTGCTCTAGACTGTCTGCTAGGCATTCGGCTTTTTCGAGATCGTCAAGGGCGAGATCGCGGTGGTCCAGCCTCACGAGAGGCGGCATCGGTGCGGATTTGTCGGCTTTAAGAGCTCTCGTTAATTTCCAGAAGGCATCTTGGGACGGTTCGATATCTTCTAAGAGGTTATCCCATCTATCGTTTCTAAACTCGGCTACTCGTTGTTTAATCTCGTTTTGCAGAGAACGTACCCGAAGTTTATTGGTTTCCGTGCGGTAGCGGTCATAAGTTTTAAGCGCGGAATTCTTCGCTCTAATCAGCCGTCGAACATCCGCCGGAAGTTTCGTGTATTGATCGCTCGACACACGAACCTTACGGGAGCAATATTCGACCGCTGTTGTGAGGTGAGCCGAGAGGGCGCTAATCGCCCTATCGGCCTCCTCCAGCGAGTCTATCTTGTCAGGTATAGTGTCCAAATGCTGGGAGTTCGTAGACTTAAGTTTGACCTCAAGTTTACGCCAGTCGACAATAGTTTTGGTCTGAGGGACCTCACCTGCCGGCTGGCCCAGTTGTAAAACGACCGGCCTGTGGTCTGAAATTAGCTCGATAATAGTCTCTATCGAATTAATACTAAGTCGGACGTCTTTTAGCAATGCTATATCAAGGACGTCCGGATCTTGGGTGTATAAAAAAGGATAACGAGTTGGACTCTCGGGAGCGATAACATCGAAGTTAAGTCTCTCCGTGAGGTCTCTTAGTATTTTTCCGTTAGGGTTGTTAACGTTAGAGTTCCAGCTAACGTGCTTACTATTTAGGTCTCCTGCGATTAATACGCTAGGGCCTAGGTTTAATAGAGCCGATATGTCGGAATCTAATATACTTTTTAAAGGAGGTAAGTATGCTGATGCTATTATTAATGGCGGATGGCCAGTAAGTGTTATCCTACAGACCGACGCTTCTAAGTTAGTAAGCGGCGGAGTATCTATCGGTACACATTGCAAGGACCTTTTGTAGTAGATCAAGGTGCCGCCTTTAGGTCCGGTCAACCTATCATTTCTTACTAGGGTATAATTGGCTATTTTGGGATCGCTCAAACTAGGTTTCAAGAAGGTCTCTTGCACTAGCATGATGTCGATATCATGGTCGCGTAAAAAATACATGATCTCTTCCTTTTGATCTCTGATACCGTTTGCGTTAAAGTACGCGACAGTCAGAGACCTAGGCTTAGTTCTACCTACGGGTCTAGCTTCCATTTTAGTCAAAAAGAAAGGAGTCGCTTAGGCGCACTGGAACGAACCTATCGCTTGGATAAGACTAAGATGCTCAATGGTAGCATTGAGCCTATCCTGAATCGATTTAGCTTCGCGAAGTTTGCGGGCTAGAGTTGTGACTTCGTCCACATTAAAGCTGCTAGCGAAGTTGAACACTAATGAAAGGTCAGTGTTGATGTTTGACGGTGCCTGAGGGGCGGGTTTGGGTTTCTGGGCCTGGCGAGGAGGCACTGGCCGTGAGGCGGCCGCGCTGACTATTGCCGGGGGCTTAACCCATGCATTGGGCTTAGGTGCTGAAGGCACCGGAAGGCTTGGGCCTTGCCCGGAAGTCCCTTTAACGGGGGCGGGCTTGGCTGTAGCCTGAGCGGGCGCGGGTTGCGGCACCGAGATTGGTGCAACCGAAGGGGCAGAATGCCGTGGGCGCGACCTACTGGGGTTGCCCGCACGCCCGCGCCGGATTGCTCCTCCATTCTGCTTCCTACGCGGCGCTTTGGAACACCCGCGATAGCTCGCTGGGTGTCCCTCTTCGCCGTACAGAACACAGCTTGGAGGGCCCTCCGGTCCGGGCGTTCGGGGGCACTCAGTAGTGCCATGATCGCCTAGGCACTTGACGCACCTAGGCCTGGCGAAGCAATTCTTAGCCGAGTGGCCATATAATTGGCATCGGTGGCATTGGCCAACGATGCCCCTATTACGCGGGGACTCTACTGCAATCCGTGTGAGATTGCATATTCTCGTGATGTTATATATTTGTTTGCCCTCTGGAGACAGGTTCAGTATGACAAGACAGAGATCTAAGTATCGTTTCTTATCTGTTGGGTGGTGCATCCTGTGCACTTCTCTAACAGGGAGGTTTTGCGATTTAAGATCGCTTAGTA
Organism: Parnassius smintheus behrii; assembly: GCA_036936625.1. NCBI lineage: Eukaryota > Metazoa > Arthropoda > Insecta > Lepidoptera > Papilionidae > Parnassius > Parnassius smintheus. The sequence goes on from JAUPFT010000017.1 coordinate 30,096,011, forward strand.
TGTATTCTGTTTCGAGCTCCTTAGGGAGTCCGCGAACTACAACACGGAGGTTACGGTCCTCCGCGAGAGAATATGTATGGAAGCTCAAGTTTTGAGCTTTTAAATGCGCAGTTAAAGCGCGGAAATCGTCCGTCGTTGCGACGTGGATGCGGATGCCTTGTGGTCCATTGTGGACTTTGGGGCAGAATATTTTCTTGGAGTCTATCCACTTGGATAGGTTGCTCCAGCGCGACTTATCCTGTAAAATTATAGGTGGCGGCGGCTTCTCCTTCTTAGGTTCGGCCTGAGTCGGATTCGCGGTTTTAATCGCGGTAGTTTTGCGCGCGGAAGGCGCGGCTTTTTTGGCCGGAGTGGCGTTGGCGACGTAGGGGCCGAGTGAGGCTCGTTTCCCCTTTTCGCGGCGGTGCGCTTACGCTTTTTACCCGAGACTAGGGTGAAGCCTTCGTCATCGGGTTTATTAGGACGGCGGATGTCAATATCCATCTCGGAGCCTGATTCGGCGTCCGAAAACAACGGTGAAGGACCGCGGGTGGAGAGCGCAGAAGGCGCGGGGGACGCGGCGTCGTAGACTGTGTCGATGGACACAGGGGTCGAGCGGCCGGTGCTCGGTGAGGCAGGATCGTCTATCCGTACTACAGGGCGTTCAGCGGTGGACGAGTTTCGTTGGGCTAAAAATTTAGCCCAAGCGTCGGGGCACACTTGGCCGAAGAAGTCGGCGAGTTCGGCTATGGTAATAGCCGCCATCTTGTCTGGTTTTTAAAACACTTATGTATCAAGCCCCCCCCACCTTTCGGCGGGGGAGGTGTGTGCCTAAACGAACACCTATACAACTAGCGCGTTGGTACGCTAGGGTGTGTACCTAGCTGTCGCCTAGTGCAACAAGCGAACACAGAAATTAAAAATAGAATAGCTGCCTCTGAGGCAGCGGGTGTGTAATAAGAACTACTTACAGTTTTACTGGAAATCCGTAGAACGTGGGGCACTACACTAGCACTACACGAAACAGAACAATGGGCCGGCGGCCCGATGCACCTGGCGGCCGTAACGGAGCACAACGACACCGAAGCACTCGCGCACGCAGGTAAAAATGTCTGTGTCTTCTTTCTTCTTATTAACGCACTGGGAGCGCATGGGCTCGACCGAACAATAGCACTTAACGGTTGGTTGGTCGCAGGCGACCGAACGCGGCGAGGTACCTGATCGGAATGAGGAACCGGAACTCTGAGACTCAGAGACTGAGACTCACCAGGACAGACTCAGACTCGCTACGCGTAGGGCGACACGACGTTTTATATTTATAGTGCTGAGGTGCGGGGCAGGGTTCTCAGCTTAAAAATTGTGAATTATAAAGTTAAAAACCTTTTTGAATGTAAGATAATTATTGTGTACATAATAGTATAAGAAATAGATGTAAGAATATTATATAGTTAAATATGATTGTTAAAAAATAAGAGTTTTAAAGAAATAAAGAAAGGCGCGGGGGTGAGGCAAGGGTCCGCTGGCCAGCAGCGGCCAAATCATATAAAAGACGGGCCGGCCGGTAGGGCAGTCGCTCTCCAGCCACTGAAAAGGCACTACAAGAAGAAAAAAGTACAAGTTCCTCCTCACCGCCGCTTGCCTCCTATATAAGCAAGAACAACGCGTTTTATTCATTTTTCGAACGGCGTTACGGCGATCCGTAACATTAATGGTCCTTCGAAGAGCCGAATTAAGAAGCAAACCGCAAGAACGAAAAAATATTATTGTGAAGAAAAATGGTGAATACGCGTAGTAACAGTGGAGAATCATCGAAGCGTCGCAAGGATGAACAGATAACCCAGGGGGCCACGGAAGAGGCCTAAGGGGGCGACTCAGCCGCTAGTGGCTCATCAAACACCACTAGCGAAACTACAACGGTCAGCGGTACAACCACTACCTCTGCGACCGATGAAACGACTGCAACGGAAGAAACCCAGCAAGAAAGTGATCAAAAGTCGCAGCGCACACTAAAGCCGGGCGAGACTAGGTCACGCCGCTCCGTAGTCTCACGCAAGAGACTCCTCGCGGAGTTAGAGGCAAAAGAGCGGTTGGCCGAACTCAAGCTCGAGCACGCCCGATTGCAAGCAAGAATGGAATTGCAGGAGATACATGTGCAGCGACTACAAGCAGAAGTCGGATCAACCGAGGACGAAGAGGAAGAAATAGAAGACGACTTAGCATCAGTGCGCATTAGTACATGGTTGCAAGAAAAACCTACATCGCAACCCGCGCCGCAGCCCGCGCCGCAACCCGCGCCGCAGCCCGCGCCGCAACCCGCGCCACAGCTCGCGCCGCAACCCGCGCTACAGCCCGCACCGCAACCCACGTCGTACTTCGCGTCGCAACCAGCACCGCAGATCGCACCACCCGTACTCCAACAGTATGCACCGCAATACGTTCCACAACATACCGCGCCGCAGAAAGAAGACTATGTACAGGCGCAGCAACAAATCGACGTCGCTACCTTAGCCGCTGCTTTATCACAAGCAGTGAGAAGCACAAGGGAGCCGCCGAAATATTTGCAGGAGCTGCCCACATTCAATGGTAGCAGCAAAGAATGGCTCAGCTTCAAAACAACGTACGAAGAATCTTCAAAGTACTTCACGATGAACGAAAACATAGCGAGAATACGCCGAAGCTTAAAAGGGATAGCAAAAGAGGCCGCAAGCTGCCTACTTATAAGCCAATCAGACCTCAGAATAATAATAGAAGCTTTGGAAAGGAGATTCGGACGACCAGAAGCATTAATTCACTTAGAAATAGAGAAGCTGAAGCTGCTGAACAAAGTCACGGACAATCCCAGGGAGCTATGCATATTCGCCAATCGCATAGCAAACGTAGTGGGCACCGTGGAAGCGCTCAAGAAAGCACACTATCTGCATAGTCCGGAGATGACGCGAGTTATCACAGATAAACTCACGCCCATATTGAGAAGCAAATGGTACGATTATGCAGCCAGAAAGAAAGAGGATATCCCAGAGCTTAAGAAAATATCAATCTTCTTAAACGAAGAAGCGGATAAATGCAGCGCGTATGCCTTGCCGGAATTTATCACGGAGGACAACGAACCGAGAGAGCGAAGGCCGAGAAAAATAGAACGTGCCTTCGCCACAAGCAAGAAACAATATGAAGAACGCTGCCCTCAATGCAAACAAGAACACAAACTGCCCGATTGCAAGTCATACGCCGCTCTGTCCACAAATGACAGATGGGAAGTAGCAAAGAAGTATAATATCTGCTACCGCTGTCTACGAGGCAAACATCGCCGATTGCTGTGTAAAGCTCCACCGTGCGGAAAAGACGGATGCATGATGAAACACCATAAATTGCTGCATCACGACAGAAAAGCAGAAACTGAAAAAGAACCCGCTATGGAAACCGCAACATCGGCAAAGGAGGTCATCACAACAACTCGACCATACAAACACCGCCGTGCTTACCTAAAGATTGCGCCCGTAACAATAAAGGGGCCGCTAAGCTGCGTCGAAACATACGCATTATTGGATGAAGGAAGCACAGTCACCTTAGTCGATGCCTCGATCGCTGACGTCATCGGCGCCGACGGTCCAGCCCACGCAATGTGGATACAAGGGGTTGGCTCGGAGGTGAAGCATGAGAAGAGCAAGATCGTCAGCCTTAAAATAAGAGGAAAGCACGCGCAAGAGGAACACAACATAGAAGCAGCGCGTACGGTAGAGCGGTTGGACTTCGCGCCAGAATCCGTGAATGAAAATCACTTGGAGAATTGCCAACATCTGCTGGATATCAAAGAGGATATCACCTACGAACGCGCCTCACCGAAAATACTAATCGGGCAAGATAACTGGCACCTTATAGTGTCTAGAAAACTGCGCGTCGGTCGTCGAGATCAACCAGTCGCCTCATACACCAACCTGGGCTGGGTTCTGCATGGCTGTCATAGCTCATTGACGTCGACGGTCACCTTCTGCGGCAGACTACATCAAAGGGAAGAGGCACAGCCAATAGAAGAAGAAATAAAGAATTATTTCAAATTAGAATCACTGTGCATCGAGCCAAGGAGACCTAAAGAAGATCCCGAGCAGCGAGCTATGCAAATATTGAGGGAGACCAGCAGGAGGTCGGCGGACGGCAGATTCAAGACAGGGTTGCTGCGGAAAGAAAAGGATTTCCAAATACCAAATAATTACAAAGACGCGGAAAGACGTCTGCACACTTTAGAGAAGAGGCTCGACCGAGACAGCAATCTCAAGCTACAGTACGAAGAACGCATACAAAACCTCTTCAACTCAGGTTACGCAGAGCGCGCGCCCATGCCACCGCCACAAGGAAAGACATGGTATCTACCACACTTCCCAGTCATCAACCCTGCGAAGCCTAACAAGCCGCCGAGATTGGTGCACGACGCCGCAGCGAAGACAGCAGGAATATGTCTCAACGATATGCTTCACTCGGGGCCGGACTTATTACAATCATTGCCCGGAGTAATCATGAGGTTCCGACAATATCCGTATGCAGTGAGCGCCGACATAAAAGAAATGTTTATGCAGATCAAAGTGCGCAAAGAAGATAGAGACGTTTTACGTTTCTTGTGGAGAGGCAAGCGGCGGGAGGGCCAACCGGAGGAATATAGGATGACATTGATCATCTTTGGAGCGACATCATCACCATGCACAGCATTATATATCAAAAATAAAAATGCTGAAGAACATTCAGAGGCATACCCAGAAGCTGCGGTCGCCATAAAAAGAAATCACTATATGGACGACTACTTGCAGAGCTTCCACTCTATCACGGAAGCTCAGCAAACTGTAAAAGCAGGCGATCACGTCCACAAACAAGCGGGATTCGTACTCAGCGGGTGGACATCGAACGAAGAAAAAACAATAGAAGAAATAACGACAGAGCATAAACAACACGACGCGACCGTGCGTCTGGGCGGAAAAGAAACTGAGAAGACGCTCGGCCTGCTCTGGCATGTACAAAGCGATCATATTGGATTTAATACAAACAATATGAAGATGCCGATCGACGTAAAAGAAAAACAACGCTTGCCAACTAAACGTGAAGCGCTGAGCATAATAATGGCATTATTTGACCCGCTGGGGTTAATATCACCAGTGACTACCCCAGCGAAGAGAATATTCCAAGACACATGGCGTTACAAGGCGGAATGGGACGACCCTCTGCCAATAGAGTTAAAAGAAAAATGGGAAGACTGGATTACTTCACTACACGCCCTAGAACAACTGAGAATACCACGATGCTACGATTACAACCCAGTGTCGACGCGGCAACTACACACCTTCGTCGACGCAAGCGAGGAGGCCTACGCAGCCGCCGTGTATTGGAGGACGGAGCGAGCAGACAGCAGCGTTAACATATCATTGGCCGCCGCCAAGAGCCGCGTGACACCACTAAAACCAGTCTCCATACCACGGCTCGAGTTACAAGCGGCACTACTGGGAGCTCGTCTTGCGCAGACCGTGATCAGTGAGCACGATGACGATATAGCGGGCAAGACATACTGGTGCGACTCTCGTACTGCACTAGTGTGGATAAGGTCAGAGCCCCGCGCGTACAAAGCTTTCGTCGCTCATCGCCTGGCGGAAATAGAAGATACGACCAAAAAGAACGAATGGCGTTGGCTACCGTCCAAAGAAAACGTGGCAGACGACGCGACCCGAACCACACCAGGAAGGTTCGACGAGTCGCACCGGTGGTTCCGAGGGCCCCTGTTTCTACAACGTCCACCGGCCGAATGGCCGCAGGAAGAAAAAACAACGCAATACGACACTGGGGAAGAACGAGAAATATGTAACATCACAGTTAAAAGTGAAGACTCGCCAACAACACATCTGCCACAAATAGAAAGATTTTCAAAATGGATTCGCCTCATAAGGGCGACAGCGAGAGTCCTCCTATTCATCGACATGTGCAGACCAAACAAGCACGTGGTGAAGGCTGGGCGTAAACGCAACAAAGCAAGACTAGATAGCGACCCTGGCTGGCAAAGAACAAACCGACGCAACACCCCCACCAAGGAGAAAAGGGCAACACCTACTGTCTCATCGCTTGTAGGAATACCAGCCGCTTATCATGTAAGAGCCGAACAACTGTGGGTGCAAGCCAGTCAGCGGGAAAGCTTCACGAAGGAGCTCAAGAGAATCGCCAACGGAAGTGTTCCAGGAGGCGACGACAAACTAGGCCACCTGAGCACATACGTCGACGAAGAGGGGACCCTACGCCTCAGAGGTCGAATAAAAGCAGCATTAGAAGTAAAGGAGGACACGTACGATCCTCCCGTACTAGACGGGAAGCACGCATACACTCGTCTGTACATAGCACACGTACACGAGAGGTTGCATCACGGAGGCGTGGAAACAGTCGTGAACGAATTAAGACAGAGATTGTACATAAGAAAAATACGTCCAGTAGTAAAAACTGTCATCAAAGGCTGCCTACCGTGCCGTCTAAGAAAAGCCAAGCCTGCATCACCGTCTACAGGAAACCTGCCGTCCGCACGCCTCGCTCATCACGCACGTCCGTTCACATACACCGGACTGGACTACTTCGGGCCAATAGAAGTCACAGTGGGACGACATCGTGAAAAACGCTATGGCACGTTATTTACCTGCATGACGTCACGAGCAATACATATAAAGGTGGCCCACTCATTGAGCGCCGACTCAGCTGTGTCAGCGCTTAGGCGTTTCATGAGCCGAAGAGGATGCCCAAAAGAAATCTGGAGTGACAACGCTACGTGTTTCAAGGCAGCAGACAAGGAGCTGGCCGAAGCAGCACTCGCAGCCCTCGAGAACGAAACCACATGTCAACAAATTGTGTGGAAGTACATACCACCATCAGCACCATTCATGGGCGGCGCCTGGGAGCGAATGGTTCGCTCCGTGAAAGAAGCCCTACGCGTCACCCTCAACGAAAGCTATCCCAGTGACGAGACACTGGTGACCCTGCTCGCCGAGGTCGAAAACACGGTCAATTCAAGACCTCTTACACACGTCTCAGTTGACCCAGGAGACCCGGAAGCAATCACGCCGAATCACATCCTCATCGGTCCCAACTCACACGTACCTGCACCGGGACACTTCAGCGAGAGCGACGTGACGGCCCGCCAGCAGTGGAAACGAGCTCAAGCCCTAGCCGACGTGTTTTGGCGAAGATGGGTGAAGGAATACCTGCCCCTACTCCAACACCGGCGGGAGCCCAGCAGCATAGGCGCATCGCCGAAGATTGGAGACCTGGTCATCATTTGTGACTCCAATCTACCGCGCAACATCTGGCCCAGGAGAAAAATAAGCAACGTATATCCTGGCGTCGACGGAGAGGTACGAGTAGTGGACGTAACCACTAGCAGTGGGCATACACTACGCAGACCAACAAAGAAGATCGTCGTGCTACCAGAGGGATCGCAGCGTGGCGACGGCGGGAGAATATGCACGACGCAAAACGACGGGATACCTGCTTAGTACAACCAGCACGGGTTGAGCAACTCAGGGGCGGTGGGCGGAGCCACGGGGGTCTTTATTATGTATTACTTTTCTTACATATTACCATTCATATAAATTACCTTTCTAGTAAAAAAGATAATTGTAACATCAATAGGGCATGTAATCGTGACGCGGCTGTGGAGCAAATGAAGCTACGCGTAGGGCGACACGACGTTTTATATTTATAGTGCTGAGGTGCGGGGCAGGGTTCTCAGCTTAAAAATTGTGAATTATAAAGTTAAAAACCTTTTTGAATGTAAGATAATTATTGTGTACATAATAGTATAAGAAATAGATGTAAGAATATTATATAGTTAAATATGATTGTTAAAAAATAAGAGTTTTAAAGAAATAAAGAAAGGCGCGGGTGTGAAGCAAGGGTCCGCTGGCCAGCAGCGGCCGAATCATATAAAAGACGGGCCGGCCGGTAGGGTCGGCTGCGCCCTCCTTTCTGCCAAGGAGGGTCGCGTTCGTATACGGCTTAGAGATCTCTAGTCAGATCGTTAAGCCATTTCCTAAAAGGCGGTGTTTAGTGGGTAAAAGTCTCCACATAACCACGCAGCCGGCTGCGTGGTATGCTATGAGCATTCACCGCCTCCCTCCCCCGCTTTCCGGAGGGTTGCCCATATTTGCTTCGGGCGCAAAAAAAAAAAAAAAAAAAAAAAGTAGGGTCGGCAGTCGCTCTCCAGCCACTGAAAAGGCACTACAAGAAGAAAAAAGTACAAGTTCCTCCTCACCGCCGCTTGCCTCCTATATAAGCAAGAACAACGCGTTTTATTCATTTTTCGAACGGCGTTACGGCGATCCGTAACAGTTTATAGGAAACGAGGCAACCAAGCACAATGCAACATACATGATACATAAAACTGTAACAAAACTTTACATTGTAGGTAGTTTCATTTTTAATGAAAACAACCTGTTTTTACTTTCCTACAAAAGCAATTAAATAATGTGAACTAATGAGATCGTTGTCATACGTGACCTATTTATCTGTACTAGTGCCCCGCCCCCTCCCACTACGTTTGAATGTTTTCTACCATTTGTTAATATGCTGCTAGAACTAATAAAGGAGATTATTCAGCGGTGAAACTGATCAGAGTTACATCGTGATAAACAATGTTGCTGTTGGTTCACATACTTATTCCATTTTGGAGTGTATATCTGATGACGTCCGTCATAATATTACAATATATCTACCTGTGATTGTAACCGGCACGTATTACGGTATGGTCGAAATGTAATTGCGCTACGCTGAATGTGCGTTATGATGTTTTTTTGCTAACAGTGATTAATTTCGTAAGCATGGCGCAAGTTGAACATCCGCTCTCACATTTACCACAACATTACGATCATTATGATCATCATCATCATTAGCCTATCAAAAGTCCACTGCTGAAGATTCGCCATACTTGTAGTTGCCACTCTTGGCAGGTGGATTTGCAAACCGTGTAGTGGCAGTGACAGACTATCTGCAACCCGCCATGTAGTCCCGTAGGTGTCAGAAGCGGCTACGAGGGTAAAACAATCTAGGAGATGACCCACAGTTTCTTCTTTATAACATCTTGAAAATGAAAACTTTTCAAATAAGCTGAAAATACTTGTTTGAGAAGTGATACATATACTTCAGGGTTGGCCCCATATGAAGTTAAAAAGAAAAAAAAATCATCTCTCAGGACGGGAACATGGGGTACGAAATTTATTGCCACTATTTAGACAACATTGAGATTTTAATATTTCACATAGTCCAATCAAGAATTAAAAAATTCCTATTAACAAAAAGTGATAGTCGATACATATGAATATTTTAATCCTGATGGGGTTTTTTTATGGAATAGGGTGACAATCGAGCACACATTCCACATGATGGTAAGTGGGGTTCTTAGGCACATAGACATCTACATTTACCCTCCATTAACTTTCAAAATGCAGATGCGTTGTCACCCTTCAGGTCTGAACGATGGAATGTCTCGTATACAGTAAAATACGCAGAAGAGACACGCTGCGGCTATATTGTAGTAAGAAGATACTTAACTAGAATATAGCTAAGCAGAAGCTGAGACCTAATGTAACAATAATAATGACCTCCAGTCACGGAGAACAGTCTCAACTGCGACTAGTCATCTGCGCAAGGCAGGATTAGGGGTATAGTGACCAAGCGTATGCGCAAGCACAGGTGCTGCCTCTATTCCCCCACTTACGATAATCCGACACGACCGGAAAAACTCAGGTGCAGGAGCAGCAAGCTTTACGTGGTTTCCGAGTCACAGAGATGAAACTTTGTGTTTTGTCCGTATGTAAACCAAAGTGGTTTTGGATATTCATATTTTCGTAGTTAACAACTTCCGTTGCTAAATAGTAAACAACCTTGAAATACAGTTATAACGCAAAATACGTTTGTGGTTCCAGTACTTACTTGATTGCCTTCCCACGAATAGCCGGTCAACATCGGTCTCCCATACCTTGGATCATAATATTATTTAAGTTCCAAACTATAAAATATTAGAGACATTGCCAGTTTTTGGGCACAAAATATGGTCAAAGTAAACGCAAAATTTCCGGAATCTCTGCGAGGAATAGCATTATCTCTTTGCTTTAGTCACATGGCATGAAGGCTTTCTTGAGAACAATTATTATGCTAATATGACAAATACGTTAATTGACTGTGATCGGTTCACTTCTTATGAACCCACTTTATACTATCGCAAAAACACCAATAAATTGGTATTCACAAATTTGCGGTAAACTTTTGTTAAGGACCATGTAAAAAGCCGTGGTTAGCTCAGATGGTTAGCGCTCGGTGTAAATTTCACAGTACACAAGCAACCCGGGTTCGATCCCCACTGACACCAATGAAATCTTCAATTACAATTTTAAGTACTGACTTACCATGTGCTCTGCGGTAAAGGAATACATCATGAGGATACCTGCATGTCTGAGAAATAAGAGAAAACAATACTTCGAAGACATGTGAAGTTCGCCGACACGCATTGGGGTAGCACAGCGACACTTCTTTGTCCTAAAACCCTCTCAGATATGAGGGGAGGGCAGACCTGTGCCCAGCAGTGGGACGTATATAGGCTTATAAATTTTAACATAGCTGTAGTAAAATTTTGCTTGAGTCTCATTAGTTGTTGGCAGTAGAGATCCGAATCGGTGGTTTTGCCCGGCGGTAAAAGCTCAAGATAAACCATGCCCTTTCAATCCCACCATACACATAGCATCACCTTATTGCGTGTTAAACCGGGTTTCGGTTAGTCTTAACCAGTCGTTACTACTAATATGGTGATTTTGGTTCGTTTTTTCAAAAATGGCTACGACTTTATCCGTATGACGGCGATCAGAGCGAGCTGGATCTTTGATATCAAAATTCCCGGACTAAAAACGCTTGAACCAACTTTGTGCTACTCTAACCCTAACTGACAACTGACATTGTCTCAGGTCCGTAAACATCACCAATTTTTTTTCGCGGCTTTTGTCGCATTTTTCCGTTTTTTATAATTAATCTTCAGAACGTATCGATTTTCTTTGTAAGATTAACTCATTTTGGTAGACAAAAAGACAATTGAAAATGGCGGGAAAGTGTTTTTTTTTTTACTTTTATTTTTCTTAACGTCCTATATTTATTGTTAAAAAGCAAGCCACATGCAAACAGTACAACCAGGGATTTTCTTCTATTTTATACAAAACAAAATACAAAGAAAGTTTTCCCCGACCGTATAAAACAATTACGCAAAGTATCTGAATAAGAGACACAACAATACTTTGCACATTTCATTCGTGTGTATGTACGTCATTGCATGTGAGTTATTGATCATATCGTAAATATTTTTTTAGTTAATACAGATTTTGTGTGTGTAAGCGAGAACCCTACAAGAGTGCTTGTACCATAAATAGTAGATAGTCGTAAGAAAGTAGTTAACGCGGGTGAGATAAGACGACTCCTTTTATTACGTTTGCAGCTGCAAGCTTATAGTTTACTGACGGCTTTATTGAAGTACTCGCATCTACTATGAGGAAGTAAAGTAAGTAAAGTTACAGCCTATATACGTCCCATTGCTGGGCACAGGCCTCCCCTCATTTCTGAGAGGGCTTTAGGGCAAGGAAGTGTCCGCCGCGCTGCCCCAATGCGTGTTGGCGAACTTCACATGTCTTCAAAATATTTTTTCCTTATTCCTCAGACATGCAGGTTTCCTCACAATGTTTTCCTTTAACGTGAGGAATCAGCACTTAAAATTGCAATTAACAATTTTATTGGTGCCGGTGGGGATCGAACCCGGGTTACTCGTGTTCTGTTATATTTACAGCGAGCATTAACCATCTGAGCGACCACGGCTCTGAGCGATGTTCTACTATGAGTAAACAATTTAAAATATTAATAAAATGTTTAAAATGTGCTTTCACTTGCATAATAATAGCATGTAGAGCTTCTGAAGGGCACAAATCTACTTTTATTACTGAGAAAGTTTTTGGAGCAGAAAAGAATGCACCGCGCTGTCGCAATATCTGTTGGAGGACTTGACTTCCGCGGAATATTTAAAATTTCTCAGAAATTTAGGTTTCCTCACAATGTTTTCTTTCTAAAACAGAGGACGTACTAAATCAGACTTAGAATTGCAACCGTTGGTGCCTGTGAGTACCGACTCTTAATAATGTTTATAACGTGTGTAATGTGGAAATATTAAGAAGAGCGCTAATGGTATGTATCATTTTCTTTAGACGAACATCTTTGATACAATATTTTAGTTTCGGTTTTACAATCTTTCAGCATGAACATTAAATTGATCTTCGTAAATCGAATGAACGCCTACCTTTGTCCCCATATTTTCTGGAGCCACCAGCATCTTGAATTTAGAAAATATATGATGTTGTTGGCGCAGGAGAAATCGACCAAAAGTTTGGCAATTTTACACTTGAAAGTGTAGTTTTTTTTTATAGAATAAGGTTACAAACGAGCACATACTTCACAGGATTGTAAGTGGACGCTGAAATTCTGCGCCAAAATAGAAAACAGCTGTGCCAATCTAACAACAACACAAAGAACAAAAATTGAATTTGGAACGAAAAACAAATCATCCACTCCAAATACTTTTTTGACTGAATGTATATTAATATAAAGGACGCAGGCAGGCATACTCTAGTTGTAAACAAACTATTAACTTTTTAGAAACGCAATGGAAATAACATTCCCTCCCTGCCTTTAAATGTATGTTATCGCTGTGATGTAGCGCAAATGCTTTTAAAATAAGAATTTCGCTACTCTTTTCCCTACTCATTTTAACTGCTTACCGCTCTAAACCATATTATGGCTGATAGTTTATAGGTAACGAGGCAACCAAGCACAATGCATCATATATGATACAAAAAATTGTAACAAAATTTTACAATGTTGGTAGTTTCATTTTTAATGAAAATCTGTTTTTACTTTCCTACAAAAGCAATTAAATAATGTGTACTAATGACATCGTTGTCATACGTGACCTATTACCTCTACTAGTGCCCCCACCCCCACCCCTCCCACTCCGGAATGTTTTTCTACCATTTGTTATTATGCTGCTAGAACTAATAAAGGAGATTATTCAGCAGTGAAACTGATCAGAGTTACGAGTACATCGTGATAAACAATGTAGCTGTTGGTTCACGTACTAAATGCATTTTAGAGTAAATATCTAATGACGTCTGTCATAATATTACAATATACCTGTGATTGTAACCGGCACGTATTACGGTATGGTCGAAATGTAAATGCGCTACGCTGAATGTGCGTTATGATGTTTTTTGCTAACAGTGATTAATTTCGTAAGCATGACGCAAGTTGAACATCCGCTCTCACATTTACCACAACATTATGATCATTATGATCATCATCATCATTAGCCTATCAAAAGTCCACTGCTGAAGATTCGCCATACATGTAGTTGCCACTCTTGGCAAGTGGATTTGCAAACCGTGTAGTGGCAGTGACAGACTAAGTATCTGCAACCCGCCATGTAGTCCCGTAGGTGTCAGAAGAGACTACGAGGGTAAAACGATCTAGGAGATAATCCATAGTGTCTTCTTAATACATCTTGAAAATGAAAACTTTTCAAATACGCTGAAAATTCTTGTTTGAGAAGTGATACATATACTTCAGGGTTGGCCCCATATAAAGTTAAAAAGAAAAAAATTCATCTCGGGAACATGGGGTACGAAATTTAATGCCAATGTTTAGACAACATTGAGATTTTTTTTCATTTCATTTCGTTGTAATATTTCACACAGTCCAATCAAGAATTAAAAAAATTGCTATTTACAAAAAGTGATAGTCGATACGTATGAATATTTTAATCCTGATAGGGTTTTTTTTTGGAGTAAGGCTCACAATCGAGCACACATTCCACATGATGGTAAGTGGGGTACTTAGGCACATAGACATCTACATTTACCCTCCATCAAGTTTCAAAATGCAGATGCGTTGTCACCCTTCAGGTCTAAAAGATGGAATGTCTCGTATACAGTAAAATACGTAGAAGTGCCACGCTGCGGCTATATTGTGGTTGTAGCACGAATCGGTCGACTCGGCCGGTGAAGGATGACACCCTCACAGAATACCAGTATAAAATAGTAGCTTAATACTGCTGTGTTTCGTATGATGAGTGTAGGAATCCACGCACCCATGTGGTTAACTATTTTTTGAGTACTAATTTATTCGTGTATTAACTATCATCATCATCATCATTATATCATAAGTCCAATGCTGAACAAAGGTCTCCTCATAGGCACGACGCTGAGAGGTGGGTCGGCCGTAGTTTTTTCTCCGGGTGTTAAATGTTATAAGAAAGATGCTGCTACCCTATTCTGGTTTGTTTTCCTCCGTCACCACTTACGAGACTCACGGAACGAAGTGCGGTGATGAACATTCTTACACGGCCACTACACGAGTGCATGAGCTCATAATTTTCATTAGCCACCTAATATTGGGTCCTTACATGTGAAATTAGCGTTTTGTCGTACTGACCACTTTGATCTGAAATATCTCCTCTTTGGTTAAATTTCAAATTCAAATATATAAATTCATTATTAATGATGTGTACGTCGCTGGTTGTTACAAAAGAAAGCATGAAACGTTTTTGGTTTCAACGTTTTCGTTCTGGAAATTTCGACCTTCAGAACCAACCCCGTGGATGTCTGGAGACCAAAGTGGAAAATGAAGAATTAAAGGCTATTGTGGAAGAGGATCCACTACAAAGCACTTCGTAGATAACTGCAGGCTTCGGGGTAAGTAATAAAACTGTATTAATCCACTTGAAGCAAATCGGGAAAGTAAAAAAACTTGAACGATGGGTACCTCATGAATTGAGTGAATTGAACTTGCAAACACGCGTCGACTGTTGTGTTATTTTGCTCAACCGACACAAAAATGAAGGGATTTTAAATCTAATCATTACTCGTGATAAAAAGTGCATACTGTACGATAATCGGAAACGCTCGTCGCTATAGCTGAATCCTGGAGACCCAGCCAAATCTTGCCCTAAACGAATATTGACTCAGAAAGAGTTACATGTGAGTGTTAGGTGGACTAGCCGGTGTCGTTCACTACAGCTCTCTAAAATCTAGCCAAACGATTTCGGATATCTATTGTCAGCAACTGCAAACCATGAAAGAAGAACTAGGTGCTAAACAACCGAAATTGGTCAATAGCTCTAGGCCACTCCTGCTTCACGACAACGCAAGACTACACATTGCACAACAAACAACCACTAACTTAGAAGAGCTACAATTGGAATGTCTGCGACATCCACCGTACTCCCCGGACCTTGCTCCAACAGAAATTATTTTCCGGAATTTGGACAACTTCTTACAAGGAAAAAAATTCAACTCCGATGCGGTTGTCGAGACCACCTTCAAAGAGTTTATTGATTCTCGCCCCCATGGTTTTTTTAGTAAAGGGATCATTGAACTACCTATGAGATGGCAAAAGTGCATAGATAACAACGGTGCATACTTTTATTAATTAAATATATTTAACAAATAATTTTGACTTTATATTCCTCCCGTACGAAACGCCAATTTCATATGTAAGGACCTATTAATTGTCCAGTACTCGAAACTCATACTGACTTCTACACTCACGTTCATCAAGCTTAGTCATCGGGCAGCATATTATTTAAAAACGTATAAACTATTCATTAATTGACTATTCGTCATTTATTATTACTTTTTTTTTTATGTTCTTGTTCGCTTTAATTGTCATCACCAGGCTTATACGAATAAATCGTGAAGCAGTGCCCAATTTATGCACGAGTGTGAATTTTTTACGATGGTCATTGTCCCAGTACGAGCCAGAGAACGCTCGCTCTTGTCATCAAAATTAAATTTTGACGCCACTATTCGCCGCGCATAAATCCTCAAGGACTAACGAAATAAAATGGACTTGCCATTTTTGTACAATTAAAAAGAAAGAACACCGAATTAAAAGACGCAGTGTTTTATGTAAATAAAAATTATAAAAATTATTATTATATTGATTGAAACTTGTTTCGACATACTTTATCGCGTTTAAATAATAAATGATTTTTTTTGTAAAAAGCTATGTATGTATAATTTTAAGCTGAAGGTTGCCGTGGTTAATTATGAGATTGAGACGCCGAACACTTTAGTCCCCCGTGACCATGGACCACTGAAAGATTGGGGGAATAAAATAAAAGATTTAAGCGCGATAAAACCGTAAAAAATAGCTTTTATTCAATTTGCTGTGTTCGCGTGAACATATTATGAAATCATAAAAATATAAATTACTTCGCAACCTTCCGCTAACTAAATACAATGATGTGTCTTACCTGGATTGAAAAGCACCTCCCGCCCTCCCTCAATTGCATGCACTAACTCCGTCACCACTAGTCCCAGTATCACTACTCCCGGCACCACTACTTCCAACACCGCTACTCCAGGTATGACACACCATCGACGATAATACGACACATGTTTCGCCTCTACACGAGGCATCCTCAGGTGGTGTAGACTCTACGGCGGCTGACCGCTTAGTCACGTCTTAGTCTTAGTCTTAGTCAGGACTTAGCGGTCAGCCAGGTAAGACACATCATTGTATTTAGTTAGCGGGAGGTTGCGAAGTAATTTATATTTTTATTATAATGGATTTCCGCAAAGTAACGCCTGATTCTATCAATTATATTATGAAATCATTATTTTTTAATTATATGAGTATGGCAAACGTGTTCACATATTCAGAGCTCACCTGATGACAAGTGACAACATTTGTGCGGCGTAATGGCAACCAGCTGATAGAAGAAAGAAGGTTACAGATACTTTATTGACCCTTACGACTGAGACGGCATGCCTCACTGTCTATAACTGTAATAGCTCCCTTGCCTATTAACGGAGAGCACAACGGTAAATGTATTGCGTAAAAGCGCTACAGATGAAACTTGGAAAGCAAAATAAGGTGCTAGAACTAAAGGGTACTAGACGGAACTCGTACTCTCATTTTTGACATCTCTGTGTTAAACTCAAATACTCATTGTCTTCGATCAATGTATATTATTGATCGAAGCTCATTGTAGAAACAATTGAAAGTCAAATATATTATTTTTGAAATGTTACATATATATAAATATGTCATATAGTATTATTTTTGAAATGTTGCAGATTATGTGTAAAATAGTTTAAGTCACGAACCCTGGACCATGCAGGCTTAATTTTATTCAAAGTGGCTACTCAGGGGCCGTGGTAGCTCAGGGGCTTAGCGCTCGCTGTATATTTCACAGTTTGCGGGCAACTCGGGTTCGATCCCCGCCGAAACCAATGCAATTTTTAATTTAAATTTTTAGTGCTGATTCACCACGTGCTCGGCGGTAAAGAAATACATCTTCAAAAAACCTGCATTTATGACAAATAAAAAAAATGCGAAGACATGTGAAGTTCGCAAACAAGGATTGGACTTGGATTGGAGCAGGACAGGACAGAAGTGAAAGGAGATCTGTGCCCAGCAAAGCGACGAATATAGGCTGTATCCTTTACTTTACTTTATCGATAAAAACATTAAAGTCATACTTTAAATCCTATTGCAAAAGACAACTTGCCATATTTGCCACGCTTGGTAAGCAGATTGGTGAACTTTTGGGCAAGAAATCTGGTAACAACCAGATTTCTTGCCCTTTTGAGGCTAATTTTCGTCGCCGCCCACCGTCGCCCGCAACTCTCGCGGTTGTTTTCCATCCAACATATTATACAAAATGCATAAACAGTCATTTATCGGAACCTATGAAATCCTCAATGTGAGAGGCTGACATAATATGTACAAATATGTGAAGCCCTATCTATATTAATCGCTGTTTTATTTCAGCTAAATCTTGGGGGAAACTTGATCCGTTATGTATTCACTCATTTCCCAGCGCCACGACTCGTTTCACAATATCACAGGTCATAACGTAGTCGCACGAAGTTAACTTCGCTAGGAACAGCTTTAGCAATGTTCGTGAATTTAATTAAATTGTAGCAGGCATGCATATCAGATCTTAAAAACTTTAAATTGTTCAAAATGCTTTGGTATACAGTCTTTCAAATATGTGTATAAAAGGTTCATCGAGTTCAAAAATGTGTATAGAAGGTCAAGCGTGTCATTACAGCCTATGAAAGTCCACTGCTGAATATAGGCCTCCCCCATAGTTTCACTAACAGGGTGGATTTTAAAAATATTTCCAACACAGGCGGCCTAGTAATCGTTATTTATTAAGTTTATTCCTTAAGAATCTTATATAGCCCGCGGTACGCAAATTAGATAGGGAGCGAAATCGAGTGTTAACAAAAAGTGATGTCGTTATTTTGCCCCTCCGCGCTACTCATTTGCACAATGGTTTAATTAATTTAATATTAAAAGTTTTTGTTAATAAAATTACTTACAATTTAAAGGTTTCAAAATATTAGTTATTTTTTATTTCAACACAAATATTTAGTTGATATTGTTATGTATGTGTTAATTTCAACGATTTGCGATTTTAAATATCCTCTCAACCCCCTAGCGGTCTCATGAGACCGCGGCCATATTCCGTCGTATCCCTAGCGGTTTCATGAGGTCGCACCCACCCACAGCACTTTAACCCATAAAACTTATAAATAGATACTTCTTTTCTATGAAGAAGTTCTAAAATAGTCTCTAAATATAAATTTTAATGGTTTTAAGTGCTGTGGGTGGGTGCGGTCGCATGCGATCGCTCGGGAGTTGCCGGGCGCAAGATATAATTTCTTTTCTTCAGCATAAACTAATAACATGACCCTATTCGATACAAATATCATTTTTTTTTCTCATTACGAATAATTTAGTACAATTTACAATATTTTCACAACTTCTTAAACAGTAAACTCCAGTCGCGAGTCGGAGCTAAGACGCACCATTTATTATTACGAGTATTTGACCTCTTAACATAAAAATGCTACTGTTTATTTTATGTTACAGTTTTCTTTTGTCGCCTATTACGAGACCCACGGAATGATATGGGATACTCTGACGCTGGAGGAGTAGAAGCGGAGTGAAGGCTCTTGCGCCGCCGTTATACGACGAGACGATGTTTCTAATATGTAGAATCATAATGTGATAACTCGAATCTGTGAAACAACTATTATTTTACCAGTTATGAAAATCGCGATTGTGAATGCTAATGATACTCAATCTACGACTGAGAGCAGCAACTTATACAGTTGTTAGCATCAAAACAATACCGGTTCATTTGAGTCAAATTGGCTAGGTAGAAAAGCTTGACAAATGGGTGCAATGATCGACAGCGCGAAGTACTTATCGACACGTGCCTTGCATTGCTCAACAGGAACAAACGAAGTAATTTTGAACCGCATTGTTTCCTGCGACAAAAATGGATTTTGTTTGACAATCGCAAGCGCTCAGCAAGTTGCTTGGATCCTGGAATGCAATAAACGTAAACTTACCCTTAGAAAAGTGATCGTCATTGTTTGGTGGTATAGCGCCGGTGTGATTCATTACGGCTCCTTATCAAACGGGACGAGCATTATTGCAGATGTGTAACTGTGAAGAACTGTGAAGAAGCTTTGATCATTAGCTCGTCCCCGCTGCTACTGCACGACAACGCGCGACCTCATACTGCACAACAAACGGTCTCCAAGTTACAACACTTGGAGTTGGAAGCTCTCAATCATACGCCATACTCACTAGATCTTGCACCTGCAGACTTATACTATTTCCCGAATTCGGATAACTTTGTGACGGGAAAAAATTTAATACCCGAGAGGCAGTACAAAATGCCTTTGAAGAACTTGTTGCCTCCCGTCCAACCGATTTCTTCAAGATGGGCGTCAATAAACTGCCACTACGGCTCGAATTTTCGACGTCCAAGTGTTTCCAATCGGCTTGATTCACTGGCGCTGTGAAGAGATGTTGCATCTCTTTGCGTATTTTATCGCATCTATCACGGGGAGTGGTCTGAGGAATGGTTCGGATTAATCCCAGCCGCCAAATTTCATGAACGTACTACGCGGCAAATCTCCCGATACTATCCACACCATCTGGGTGCTTGGTAGTCCACCACTGTACGTTTCACCAGAAGTTCCCTTCCGCGTACGACCTCTCTGTGGAATAATTTACCACTGGCGATTTTTCCGGACCGATACAACCTGGGGACCTTCAAGAAAAGAGCTTACTCCTTTCTAAAGGGCCAGCAATGCACCTGCAATTCCCCTGGTGTTGCGGTTGTTCATGGGCCGGATGAATCGTGTCCTCGTTAGTCATTTAAAAAAAACGTTTGCATCGTATGCATCGACAGCATGGGTAATTACTTTAATTAATAGAAATAAATAAATAGCATATGAAACAGAGTAGTATTACGCTACTATATTATTACGAGGGTATTCTGCAAGAGCGTGGAACTTCCCCACTCGAGCCGACCCAGTCATACTGTAGCCGTAATCCAGATGCAAGTGGAACGTAGCTCTACCGCATTTAAATAACATAATCTCTTGATATTTTGTGGTTTCCATCATGGAACTGATTGCACGGTCAAATTGCCGCATATCATCATCGCAGTATCCTCATTTTCTTATTTTTTCTCGGTGACAATAGTGTATAGTGACAATTTCAAAACTAAAACCATCAGTCTGCTTTAAGAAGTTATACGCTTGTGATTTATTAACACAACAAGACTTTTGTTATGTACAGATAATCGTGTCGTAAATCCAATCTCGTGATACCACACTCTTAAACTAGCATTGTACTTGTGTAAGGCTCATTTTACATTGCGGCGGAATTGAATGGAACGGAAGCATCAATTTCGCCGCAAATTCCATGGACTTCGCCGACAGCAGCTACAGAAATTCTCGAGAATTCCCCGGAAAACGCGCGACTTCTTTTTTGACTCATATCTAGTTTGCGCGTTACACGTTAATATAATTTCGTTACAAAAATTCGCTTCCATTCTGTTCCGCAGCAGTGTAAATTAAGCCTAACTCTCTTGTGGAATCACTTCGCAACTGCGTTGTTTTTTAATATGATGGTATTTTATAACCCAAATAGGATGGGTATAAGTTTAAGAAAAGGCATCGGTTTATAATCAACAGTGATACATTTACATAATGCACCAAAACCAAGCCATCAACGATTCTCACCAGAGTAAAGCAATCGCACTGTGGCAACACTTACAACCCGTGTCATAGTTCATAAATCGCAACTAATGGTTTGTGCAATATTTAAGACAATGTTACGTCTATAAAGCCGCAAGAAACACTTTGCAACAAACGATTTTACTATCCTCTACTTTTTAATACAATATGTTGTTATGTTAACCTTACCTTACAATATACATATACTATACGTATAAATAAAATTTAAGTGTCTATCTGTAATATCGAAAAAACTCGCTTTTATTGATTTCAGGGGCTAATTTACATGTTATTCGACATAAATAAACTTTTTTTGTCAATATTTCTCTGTCTATCGATCTGCCTTGGTGTCTGTGCAGATAATCTTCGGAATTGCTGAACACTGACCAAACAAATGGTTCTTTGATGAATATTCCATACACCTACTTTAAAAATAAATAAAATGTTTTAGGTTTGCAATCTTAACAAAAAAGGGTCTTAAATTATATTTTTATCTCTTAAAGTTTTGGATAAAAATCGATTTTTAAAAATGTTTGACCTTGAAATTGCGAATCGTGTTCTTGGCGAACATACCAAATTTTTCTTTAATTGGCTAACTCATCTGTGTAGTGAATGTAGTGTCTCTTTATAGTATTATTATCATTTTACGAAGCTCTTTAATTAATGTACAATGTGCAGACGCTAAGCTCTTAAAAACTTTTCTTTAATAATTCTATTTTGTGTAGGTACAAAAAATAAGTTTTCAAATTCAGTGCAACTAATCATCGCACTGCGACTAAAGTTATAAAAAACACAAAAGAGTGACAGTAATTGAAATTATTTTAAAAATGTTACAAATAACAAACAAACAACAAACAAAACGAAACAGAAACAAAAACTTTTTTTATTCAATATGGATTATAAACAATACTTATTGAAAGTCATTTTTTTCATTTACCTACCACTGGTTCGCATTTATCTCAAATCTTGAGGAAACTTGATATTTATTAAAATAGTATTCTCTTTACATTACGAATGTAAATGTTTCGAAGGCATGTGAACTGGAACACTGACACGTACTGGAAAAGTGCGGCGAACTAATCGCTCAATAATCGTTTCAGAAATAAGAGGAGACCTGTACTGATGAGTGAGACATATATACTTATGATGTAATGCTTTCGTTGCTATTTTAATAGACGTCTACAAAATATTTACCACAAGAATTCTTTGAAATATTTTTGGAAACTTCATCATCCATCATGTTGCGAAGTCCGCACTGGAGCAGCGCGGCATACTTAATGCTCCATGATCCTTTGAGGGGATAGAGGAAGCGTGGGCTCACAATGAGGTGTATGTAGGCTTTAACCTTACTTTTAGTCGAGTTAAATTACTTTTAACCCCCGATGTTCCGGATGCTTTCAGCACTTATGCTTACAGAAGGAAACTACTTTTTTACTTATATAGGGTCATTGTAGATTCCGGAATACTGAAAAATCAAATAAACCATGATAAAAAACTTAAAATAGTAGAGTAGTGTTAAAGTAGTCTTATGTAAAGTAATGGGCGAAGCCCATTGCAAATTACAAACCGAAAAATAATGGGTTGTGCTTGCTACTAAATTTAATATTTTACTTAGGCTATTTTACTTAGGTTTTCAGCTCATATAGTCTGTAAAACCGAAGTAGAGTTTACTTTGTTTATAGTTTATTTTAATTTTGTTTTGTATTCTCAATCTTGTTTCGATCTTTTTAGTGCATTCCTTTTAAATTGTCTTTTTTGCAGTCGGGTTTTTGATTTTTTTTACTTATTAATTTATTTAAGACTTTTTAGTGTGCCTGTCATTTGTGTAAGGATTTTTGACGATTTTTCAATAACTATGCGACTTAGAAAGTTCTGTGTATATTTCCTATACTAAACGGTATTTATTTATTACATTTTTCTTCAAAACTTCAAAGTATATGGTTTAAAATTTATTGAAAGCAATTTAAATATTTGTTTTGTTTTAAATGTTATTGGCGACAGATATTAATAACTATTCTTTTTTCATATAGGTAATAAATAGCACGAGGTCTGACACAAACATTGCACATTTTTAAACCAGTAATTAAAAGCTTTATAAACCAATTTATAAGTCCTAATTAAATTTAACCATGCAACTTATATTCGGTATTCGATAGGTTTGATATTTTTTTTCAATTGCGTATTACTATTTTGCGCCAAAAGTCCGCCATTTTATTTATTTTTTAAAAAGCTATCTAAGAGCACTTGGGTATTTAAGACGAATAAAACGATACCTTAATTGTTGAAATCCATCCAGCTGTTTGGAAAATAGATACGAGGTAATGAAGAAATTTACAAACATACTTAAAAAACATACAACTTATAAATATTTTTGTACTCCCCTTTTAATTTCCTTTATTTGAATATCCTATTCGATAGGTTTGGTTAATTTTTTTTATTAACGTATTAATTAATTGCACCAAAAATCTGCCATTTTCTTTATTTTTAAAATAAAGCTATCTAAGAACACTTGGGTTATTAAGATGAATAAAATGATACCTGATTAACGTCGAAATCAATCCAGCCGTTTGAAAGATACGAGGTAATAAATTTACAAACATACAAGATTGCGCGAAAAACATATCCTTCCTTGACAGTCGGGTAAAAAAGCTTTGAAATTTTTCCCACAATCTTTCAATGCTAACACAATTTATATGATCGAAGTCGGTTTTTACTTATGACTTAAAATTAAATTGTTTACCTTTTTGATTGGACTATAGAATATGAAAAATTCAAGGTAACAACTAAAATGTTACCCACAAAGATATTTTATAGGTAGGATAGGATATTTACCTATAAAACATCTTTGGTTGCCCAAAAACTTACATTAAAAATTAGAAATAAATAAATAAACTTCTACTCCGAACGGTAGATTAAAAATAAAAACAAAATAATCTACGTTGAAATTAAACTTTACCCATAAGTGTAAAAAAGTTCTTAATAGACCACCCTTGATGTATTATTTCCTATTTAAGAAAAAAAATCATTTGAATCTGTTCGGCCGTTTTCAAGAAATCGGTGAATATACATAAAAAAACACAATGAATACAGAACCTCCTCGTTTTTGAAATCGGTTAATAAACACTGTGTTTGAAAGCATTAATAAATGTTATATAACTCACTTTAAATGTTACGCCCCTAGAAATATAATATATCTATGGGTCCGCCACTGTTCGCTTTAGATACGCTTTGGGAAGACAAAATTAAATTTACAAGCAACTACTTCTACATGCACAAACTATGAGAATGGAGGACAAACTTATATCAATGCTTGAGACCTTGCAAAGTAACTAATACCCTGTGCTTATGTTTATATGTTTAATAAATGTTTTAGCTTTATTTCTTAATAGTTAATAAGTGGTAAAATTAAAAAAAACATGTAAAACTGACTTCAATATAAATAAAATGAGAACATCATCAATGTATTCGAAATCAATTAAATACGCATTATTTTAGGATAACTTTAAAACTACTTGTCAGATCTTAATCAAATTTATAGGAATACGATGTTTGGAAACACCAGTAAAACATGTTTAGTTATTATTATTGTTGAATTATCAAAAAATTTCGGTAGATTTTGTTAGAATAAATAACACTATGAATGAGAAAATAGAATTTACAATTCCCTTCCCATATACGATTAAACTATACGTCTCTTAGACAAACTTTACAGTACTATAAAATTATTGACATCATTCACTAAATTACATATTACAAGAAATGGCACTTCATTGACTATCCGTAACTTATAAATTAACTTATAACGTGGCGTGGTGGCGTGAGAGAATCTAGAATCACTATTTGTCACCTTGGGTTTTTTTTGTTTTATAGAATAGGTTGACAAACGAGCACACGACTGTGCGTGTAAAATATAAAGTTACAGTTACCTGATGATAAGTGGTTGCTGTGGCTCATAGACATCTATAATGAACAGTCTTACACAGCCTCTAGACAGTACATTTATATAAAGTTAAAAAAATTAAAGTTACAGCCCATATACGTCCCGCTGCTGGGCACCGGCCTCCCTTCATTTCTGAGAGGGTATGTAGGGCAAGGAAGTGTACGCCGCGCTGCCCCAATGCGTGTTGGCGAACTTCACATTTCTTCGAATTTTTTTTCTTATTTCTCAGAAATGTAGGTATCCTCACGATGTTTACCTTCACCGCCGAGCACGTGGTAAATCTACACTTAATTATATAAATTGGTGCCGGTGAGGATCTAACCCGATTTGCTCGCGTACTGTGAAATTTACAGCGATCGCTAAACTCTATATATATATATATATATATATATATATATATATATATATATATATATATATATATATATATATATACATTATATGCCATTTCAAAAATTGAGGTTTTATTGTACCTACACCTAGTTTGTTATGACAAAGTTTATTTAACTTGTGAAATACTGCAAAGACTTATGAAAGAGCCCATATAAATAGTTTTTGCTATGGAAATAAATAGGTTAGCTGTTTCAACTCGTGCTACTTTGGATAAATACGGGCCCCACTGAAGCTTTGCAACCCATAGTGATTATACAAAAAACAGTGGAATCAGCAAAGATCAACTGTTACCCGTTAAAGGACATTGGTATGTAAATGTTCAACGTTTGATGTTGTAAATTTTAAAGATTTAGTTTTATTGCCACTTAAATATAAATTGTTGCAGTTAAATATTTCATTTAACCGTATTCAAACGATTGCCGTTTGTATTTTAAAACTGTGTAATTATTAGAGAAAAAAATAAGATAAGTTGTTAATATAATAAATATTGACACACTATACTTAACAGTAGACAAAAAACTGAAAGCAATAATTGAAACAGTTTATTTGAAGATTAGAGATTTAAAGTTCACCTGATGGTACACATAACCACAACCAGATGCAAACACGTACATAGCAGAGAATAATTCAATGAACCCTGGTAGTATGGGGCAAACCAATCATCGATTTTATAGTTTGCGAGCAATCCATGTTTGAATCCCGCCAACACTAATGAATTGTGCATTACAGTTCATGGTGCTGATTTACCACGTGAAGCAAAAATCTTGAGGAAACTTGCATAATTATGACAAATAAACTATTTGATACGTAAAAATCCAATACTAGTATTTTTTTTATATATGCATTTAATTTTTTAAGCTATTGCATAGCTTCCATCGCGGGCCTTGAGCGCGGGGACCGAATCCAGAAATTCCGTAACGAAATAAACCTCACGCTCCCCACTCCGACGGGCACGGAGGTGTGGCTTGAAGGCCGTGCATTGTCTAACGTCGTTTCTTTTCGGTCTTCGACACGGTGTTAGTGTATAAAGTGTTTTCAATATGAATGAACAAAGTGCATTTATTATTAATGAAGAAAGTCACGAAATAATAGTGAAAGAAAATGAGTGAGTACTCTATATACATACATTTTATTATTATCACAAATGCAGTACTAATTTTGAATTGAAAATATAATACTGCTATAAAGATAACCTAAATTTTTGATATTAAAATGAGCGATATTAAAAGTAGCCCTCTTTATATACACACAAACACACACACGCGTATAGTTTAAATTCTCAATTTAGATTCTCAATTTATATCTATTTTTATTTATTTATTAAAATAATAAATAAATAAAAATAAGTATACATTTATCTATATTGAGTACTAGTTGTTCCCCGCGATCTCTCCCCCGATTGGAATATGGATTTCATGGGTTTTAATTTTTTTGCGCGGAACCCTAATTCTTTTTCTAAAACAAAAGTAGTTCAAGTTATTCCTTATATCATCAGCTATCTGCCAGTGAAAGTCCCGTCAAAATAGATCCAGCTGTTTCGGAGATTACCTGGAACAAACAGACAGACAGACCAACAGACGGATAAAAATTTTAAAAATTGTGTTTTTGTTACTAGTACTTTCATATGCATTTAATAAAAAGCTGTTGTTTTAACATTACAAACAGACACTTCAATTTTATTTATTTGTAGATATAGATATAAGATATTATTCATATTGGTGTCATTTTAAAGGGAATATCATGTACTATTATAATAATAAAATAATTGTCTCCAGTAAATATACTTATTATACTTTTCTTGTAAAACTCGAAATAAAAAATAAATACGATTTATTTTTATATTCCCATATGCTTTATTTTCATCCTTCATTTTTATTTGACCAATTTTCTTTTAATAAAATTAAATTCTGTATTCGTTGAGCTTTTTGAGAATATTTTTATTTGAATGTTAGGTAGGTACCTATATTAGTTTTCAGTAGTAATCGTTTTTGTTGCCACAGTCTCGCGCGGTCGTAAAAAAAAGTTACTGCGCGGACAGGTGGGACGAGAATCACTTGCGAGGCGCTTGAAGGCCGTGCATTGTCTAACGTCGATTCTTTTCGGCAGTCTTCGACACGGTGTTTGTGTGCGTGCAACTAGACGTATTGTACGACTCTACGAAGCTCGCACGAATCGAGACGAGCTGCTCCGAAATCGGACGAATACATAAGCAGCTGTTTATGAGAAAGTATATAGGTGTATAGGTATTTATGTACAACAGTGAATAACTGTACTTGTAAAATTTATGTATAAAGTGTTTTGAATATGAATGAACAAAGTGCATTTATTATTTATTTATTTAATAAAAGAAAAAAATTGTTTTCTTATCGGTCACCACGCTCAAAAAGTGTAACTTGAATTAATATCAAAGAAAAAGAAATACTGCATAAATAAAATAAATAAATAATTATAATTGCATAAGTTGATACAAATGCTATGCAATAGCTTTACCGCGGCAGTCCCCGAGTACCACACGTCTTTTTTTTATAGGAGAGGTGGCAAACGAGCATACGGTTCACCTGATGTTAAGTGACTACCGCCGCTCATGAACAACTGCAGCACCAGGGGAATTGCAGGCGCGTTGCCGGTCTTTTAGAAAGGAGTAAGCTCTTTTCTTGAAAGTCCCTAGGTCGTATCCGTCCGGAAAAATAGCTGGTGGTAAACCATTCCACAGAGAGGTCGTACGCGAAAGAAAACTCCTAATGAAACGTACAGTGGTGGACCGCCAAACATCCACTTGGTGTGGATGGTTTCGGGAGGTTGACCGCGTAGGGTGTTCATGAAATTTGGCGGCTGGGATTAATCGGAGCACTACCCGTGATAGATGCGAAAGAAAATGCAAAGAGATACAACATCTCTTCGCAGCGCTTGTGAATCGAGCCGATCGAAAAGCACTCGGTCGTCGAAGATTCGAGCCGCTCTACGCTGGATGCGATCAAGTAGAAGGAGCTGGTATCGGGGAGTCCCAGCCCAGAGATGGGAACAGTACTCCACGCGAGGCCAAACCTGCGCCTAGTAAAGTTGCAGGCGGTGGTATAGAGTATTAGTGATAAGATGAATAAAATAAAAAGATATTTTGATTCTTCGTGCATTTTTACAGAATTTGTAAAAATATTATATAAAAGATAATATTCAAAAAAAGCATCAACAACATTAATGTAAAACACAAATCAAAATAATATTTTTTTATAGAAGAGAGCAGGGGGCAAACGAGTAAAGGGTCACTTGATGGTAACTGATTACCGGCGCCCATGAACATCTGCAACACCAGGGGGATTGCAGATGCGTTGCCAGTATTTAAGAAGGAGTAGGCTCTTTTCTTGAAGGTCCCTAAATCATATCGGTCCGGAAAAATCTCTGGTCGTAGTCGATTCCACAAGGAAGTTGTGCGAGGAAGAAAACTTCCTATAAATCGCACAGTGGTTGACCGCCAGTCATCCAGATGGTATGGATGGTATCGCGAGTTTTGTCGCGATGTGCGATGGTAAAATCATGCGGCTGGAATTAATCCGAACAATTCCTCAGAGCACTTCCCGTGGTAAACGCGATAAAACACGCAAAGAGATGCAACATCTTTTCGCAGTGCCAGTGAGTCAAGACGATCAGAAAGAGCTCGATCGTCGATGATTTGAACAGCTCTGCGCTGGATGCGGTCAAATGATGGGACGAGAACAGTACATGCGGTTTTATTTATATTTTTATTTTTTTTTTTATCATGGTCTTATCTTATTATATAAAACACGATCAAACATTCTGTCCACATATTTACAACATCAAATAAAAACGTAATTAAAAGTAATAAAAATTAAAACGTACGATAATCCACATCTGCTTTGATCACTTAAAATTGTAAATCCGCTTCATGAATTTTTATGAGGTTTTTATTTTTCATCATCTTTTGGGGAATTTCTAAAGGATGGTATTATTGTTAATAATACCTACATTGTTTTGTAAAACTATTTATTATAGTAATTTGCTTATTTTATAACAACAAATAGATGAGAAATATATTGTGTTTTGTGATAAAGACGTAGAAATATTATTAATTCTAAACACTGGTGATTCACACCTGTAAGAAGCCAGGGCGAAGTGCTAATTCACAATAAATCTGACGAGCGCTTGGTCCAGTGGAACTACTTCGTAGGTTCTGAATTTAACAGCCAGATGTGTCGTATGAAGCATAAGTGTTACGTAAGAAACCTGGGTCAGAACGAGTGAGTGCCTCTGTGTTAGAACATCCTTTTCTGGCACTATAATATCTTCTTTTTTTTAATAGCATTGGGTAACAAACGAGCACACAGTCCACCTGTTGATTTGCACGAGTTGGCCGATTGAGATCATATTTACACAGTATATATTTGTTTCGTAGAGACAATGGTTCGTAAAAAATGCCAGGATCCG
The DNA here is from genome assembly GCA_036936625.1 of Parnassius smintheus behrii. Taxonomy (NCBI): domain Eukaryota; kingdom Metazoa; phylum Arthropoda; class Insecta; order Lepidoptera; family Papilionidae; genus Parnassius; species Parnassius smintheus. The sequence goes on from JAUPFT010000017.1 coordinate 30,125,906, forward strand.
ATAGGTGGCACTGTCGTTAAGTTATTATCAAATTCTATATGTAAGGAAAAAACAAGACAAGGAGCAAATGCAACAAAAGACGGGCAGCAGCATCAGATTGGCAACTCGCTTGTCTGACAACTACGAGTCAATCTTAAGAGGAAGGCCTATGTCCAACAGTGGTCATTTGATAGGCTCTAACAAATTCTGAATGAATGATGTACAGGAAAGAGCAGAACGTTTGCCACAAAAAGGTCCACGAGATTGCGCCAACTACTCTAAGACAAGTCGCCAGCTTCGAGTACTCCTAATTCTTCTTACGAAGACATGATTAAACAGATGAGTGAACTGGCTAAGGAAGTAGCAAAGCTCACAACACAATTAAATAAGTATTCCCGACATCGTTCAAGGTCTCGATCTAAATCTAAGGACATAGGCGATTGTAATTGTGTAAATGACGACATTCACTTCGTTGACGAGTGAACATAAACATGCTTTTTGTCTCTGCAAGTAAACAGTAAATTGATATAAAGGAAAGAGGAGAATGTATGCCGGGCCAGATAGGTGGCATTGTAATTAAGTCTAACGATATTCGGTTCGGTGACAATTGAACGTGTACGTGCTTTGTTTCCTGCCTTTTGATTCTGCAACCAAAGAAGATCCCTACATATAAATTCACTAAGCTACAAAACAGGGGACAGAGTTGTCTTTTCTTGTCCCCGAACGTTGCAACCCGTGTTAAGATGTAGGTTGTAATATAGTACAAACAAAGTTATATTCGGAAGGAACGGCTTAGTTTCAATGTTTGGGGATCAAATTATGCTGCAGTTAATGTTTCGTATTCGCTTGACAAACATTGTTATATTCAGGAACAGATTATTTGAAGGCACATTTGAGCACACCACATTATATATTTATAATGAAAAGATGGAATGTTTTTTATTTGTTTATTATAAAAAAATTGCTCGTATGTGTACACACTTTCACTCGCTCACTAACACACGTACACACTTTCGAAGTTGAAAAATTCTTTACGTATTTAAAACAAATATATTTTATTTTATATTTTTCATAAGTAAGTCAAGTAAGGCTTAAAAAAACACGTTATAAGAAAACGTGACGTTTTTTAAAAAATTGCGTACCAAAACCCACTACATTGATAAAGTAGTTTCACTTTAATAAGGGTGACAATCGAGCCCACAGTTTACCTGAGGTAGGTAAGTGATTGCTGTGGCCCACTTATCCTCAATTAATAATCAAAATTCACATGCGTTCTCACCCCTGAGGACTAAGGTGGAAAGCCTCGTTTCCACTAAAAAGGGTCTCCAGCTCTCTACACTCATCATACGAAGCACGGCAGCATTACGCTGTTATTTTGCTCCGGTATTCTGTGGATGTAAGATTTAAGTAAGAAGAAAAATTACGCTTTAGTAACATAATTTTGGAGAGGTGGGAGCATGCCCCCATGATTCTCCTCTTAGAACTGCGCCTGAATACATATAATCACATTTACGTCATAAATGGTATCCAATAAAACTAGCTTAAAGTAGTTGTTACACTACAAAAAAATTGAACCAACCTTTGACAGGAGTAATAACTTTTTAGTATATGCGATATTATCGAACGGTAAAGTCATAAAATAAAAGAATATGAACAGAAAAACGTACTCAGTGCCTCTTTACCATGTGTCAAAGTTACAAAAGTTTAAGCAATATAGTTCAATATACGATACATAATGAGTTTCTCTTTGATGAGTTTATTAAGATGTGATTGACATAGAAGGCATTTTATTTGGATATTTATAAAGACAGGCGTTACTTTAAAGTCATTATATTAAATACATCAGAAGTAAAAACCTAAAGTAAAGTAAAGTAAAGTTACAGCCTATATACGTCCCACTGCTGGGCACAGGCCTCCCCTCATTTCTGAGAGGGTTTTAGGGCAAGGAAGTATCCGCCGCGCAGTTTTTTTTACTTATTCCTCAGACATGCAGGTTTCCTCGCAATGTTTTCCTTCACCGCCGAGCACGTGGTAAATCAGCACTTTAAATTGAAATTAACAATTTCATTGGTGCCGGCGGGGATCGAACGGTGTTACTCGGGTTCTGTTATATATAATACAGCGAGTGTTAACTATCTGAGCTACCACGGCTCATTTTCAATGTAAAATCCAGTATTAATTTGCACATTTAGTGGTATATGAATTAAACCAAACGATCAACTATTTCTTAGATAAGTTACAATTCCGTCGTTTCCATGTTCTTGGCGTTTTTCAATTGTTCCAACTGCTGGTAGAAATCGCAATCGGCTTGGTTGTTCTGCGTGTCCGCTTCGCTCGACTGCATGGAGGGGAACGCGCCGGTGGTGATGAAGTATTCAAACAATTACAATAAATACAATTAATTTAATAGCTTTTGATTTTGAAGTAGATGCTAATGTAGAGGTTTGAGTTGATAGGAGAATTTAAGCCCTAATTTAAGAAACTATTAATTTTTGTGGAAATCATTGATTTAAAATGTAAGGATACTACCGTCCGAATAATTCCGTAAAACGTTTTCCGTGTTAGAAAACTATAATAATTAGAACCAATTTTTACCTACGATGTGATCAGCGTGATGAGTGTGGGCTGACTAAAAGACGTATCCTTGTAAGAGCGTTACTTAAGTGGCAAAGAAAGAAAACAAAAATTTTAATTTTCCCGAAGTGACATTTATTGTCGTAATTATCAATGTTAATAAAAATATTATCAAAATAAAATCAATATTAAAAAGCTCTGTTGATACTCGAAATGCGATCAATTACAGTACATTATTGCTTGATATGTGGATACATATAGGTATATCTTAAGGCCGAATACGAAGACAACTGGCGAAAATTAATGTATTTCTCTTGACTAGAACTTTGACCTGAAGTAATTCTAAGCTTTAAAACATTTTTGTAGGTTTGTTCGGGTCCTTCACAAGGTCACCGTCATTTTATAATTTTAAAATAAATGAATATACTAACAAATAAAAAATGTTAAGAAATGATATATAAAATTTTTGTTCTTCCAAAACTCTGTGAATTTTAATTTTGGAAAAATTCTTTTACGTAAAAATGTTTGTATTGTGATTCCGAAGGTAACTGCTATCTTTATTTTCGATACAAAATATTATTTATTAACATAATTCGTTTTAATTAAAAACACCTAATAATAATATCGTATATTGCCAGATAAAAGTTTGCCGTAATAAATTACCAGGCGCTTCGACGTGTGACGTAAGGTAACAACAGTCGATGTGTCTGTAGCGAAAATCATTAATTCAGTGTTTTATACGCGTTTAAGTGTCTATAAATGTAAATATGGGTAGGAAAAGAAATAAAACCACACTCTTCTGGTTTGAGAGATGATGTTGTGACCAGGATTAAGAAAGGAATGCTTCGGTGGTTTGGTCATGTGGAAAGAATGAATGAGGAAAGAGTGACAAAGAAAATTTATGTTGCAGAAGTGAATGGCAGAGTCGGAAAGGGACGTCCTAGTCGAAAATGTATCGACCAAATTGGCGATTTATTGAAAACGGGCCAAATTAGGAGTACCCTTAACCCACGAGCATGTATGCGGAGGTGTATGGATGTGAAGGAGGCGAGAGAGGTGTGTCAGGATCGTGCCAAATGGAAGTCTGTAGTCTCTCCCTACCCCTCTGGGTGACAGGCGAGAGTGTTATGTATTATGTATGTATGTATGAAAAGAAATAAATGTTACCTAAGTGGTAAAACAAAGAGAGTTTATCGCATGAACGCTGCTCGAATGTTGTATTTTGAGGTTAATACTTATATTTTTGTAAGGTAATTTTTTGTTTGAGGCTGCCTAATAGGTTGCATTTTTACTCATTTACATTAGCCAAACTGATCATTTATACTTTTCTAGTTTCAAGAGAGAAACACTAAAAATGTACCTAAATATCAAGACCCAGTCGGAAAAGAATGTACAGAGTAGTGCAAGCACAGAGACCGCAAATAATGTCATAGTCAATGTATTGTCCGAAAGCATGGGGTAGGTACATAATTAAGAAAAACCGAAATACTTCGGATGTGAAGTGATTGACCAGTCGGAGTAGTCTTGTGAGAATTTACATACACAGTACCTATCCCCACTATGGGGCAATCACCGACTTTTTAGTTTTTTTTCTTTATTATTTATGCAATTTGCATTACGGCATCTTGTAAGACTCACAAGAACAAACATTTTCAGTTATATGAGGTTCTTTCCGTACGATGCACCAATTAAGAAAAAAAATCGTTATCAATTCAATAACTTTTCGAACAATATTTTATAACGAATAAAGTACAGAATTTATAATCTGTAGGAACTAATATTATAAATAAGAAAAATTTATTTAAGAAGTAAGCAATGCTCTCTGTGTTGTTCATTACTCTGCATCTGAGCTAGTTCAGTCAAATATAATCAAAGCCCTTACGGCTTTGATTATAGGTATTATACATGTCTATATAAACAAAGCGTAGGTACTGGCGGCGCGTGGTTTGCTGCGAAACAAGCAAGGTCATTGGCGTCGTATTCGGCCTTAAGGAAGAAAAAAAAAACAAAGCAAATTAAGTACTGTAACAGTGGGATGAATTCATTGCTGCTCAATCATCATCAAAAATTTTTTTTTGAAAATGAAAAGAGACCAATGTTCTGCAGTGGAACGCTTTAGTATTGTTATTTTACTTTTTATAAACATGAACATGAAAGAGAGAAAACACAAAAAATAGGAACACGTTTTAAAATATACACATAAAAGTAGTAATGTAGTTTAGTCATGCGGGGCTATCCCGCCGGCGGGGTTATTCCGTCGTTTGGCTGTAACTTTTATAAATAAAATGATTTATCATAGCGGCAACTACAGGCGGATAGCGAAAACTCTTTTTCATAGATCGACATTTAGATGGCACTGCTAACGCGTAAACTGTTTGAACGACAGCCATGTTTGTTTAGGGCGCCACTTTTGACAAGTTTAGTGAAAGTCAAGCTCCACGGATTTGGTTTCAAAAGTGAGTAAAATTTATCATTTTTTGGTGTTTGTAAAGTTAAATGACGATTTGAGAAACAAGAAATTCCGTTATGCTATTCAGTTTTACTCTGTGCTTTGTTTTTACTGAGTTATTTGATGCGGCATAATAGCCCCACAAATTCTGAAGATGGGGGTTATTCCAACCAAAATGATATGTCGTAATAGCCCCACGATTTTAGTACGATATTGAAAAAAGTTAGTGATGTCCTAGTGTCGAAAAAATAACGATGAATGTTGATTTTTTTTCGTTATTAACCATTTTAAATTCAAATTCAGCATATTTTTTAAACTACGTAATTTAAGATAGAAGCTGTAAAAATTAAGACTGTTTAGAAATTCATTAGTTACCTAAGTTAATTGTGAAGACTACTTGATTTGCCTCATTATTTGATAATGAATATAGCTTTTTAATACCTATATTATTATCTTTTATTACTATACTATACTATCTTATATATTACCAATCACCGTTAGGTACACTTACTACTAGAATAAAACATTTATCGATAACTTAACAATTTTAAACAGATTAAAATTTGTGGAATGTTCGGCACATCACTAGCATGTATGGAGACTCGGCGTAATAGCCCCACAATGTTTTAAAAATGATTTTGAAGGAATTTAGATCCTCCTAGCTTAATGTAAAGCTTAGAATAGTTTGTATTCCGTCGTGAATTTTATGAGCAAGTTAGTATATTCTAAATAGATTCATAGATGGCAGAGATCAAATCAAACGTCGGAAAAGCCCCTCTGCGGGGTTTTCCCGCCGTTTTCCAGTTTTTTTCATAAAAAACCTTGGTTGTAACATAAAATATTGATTTTCTATAGAACTAATACAGCGTAATCATTAACAAATAAATGCTTTTTATGATACATATATTAATTTGTTGTTATTGCTTGCTGTAGCAAAATCACAACTTTTTGAATTTCGCAAGTCACTTTTTTTAGGCGGAATAGCCCCGCAAGAACAAGAGAAGTTAAATGAAACAATAACAAATTTGAAATACATCCGTGATAACAAAAGATAGTTATAACTTAGGAAGAAAAAACTGCGCTGCAGGACGAAACCGCAAAATGGACCGGACTAAGTGTCAGTCATGATAATCATGGCTCTGATTTTCATTCCGGGCTTCGCTGCGAGCAGACTACAGTAGGTACATATACCTGAAATTATATTTGGATAGGTAATTTTTATCTATGAACAAAAAATAGTCATTAATTTATTTAATTAAAATATATTTATATTTTATTCCTGAGATTACGAAAAATAATGTTTTGTGTAAATAATATATTTCAACATTAATGACTATGTGATAATATATTTACAAGTTCGTTTGCCTGAAGTGATGACACGAAATAACGATGGCCGAATACACCAAGAATATATTTTATTTTGCAACAAAAATGCCAGGGAGAGCTTTAAAGAAATATTAAACGAGAAAATAGAACAACGTCAAAATAACAAAATCAATGCTCGCTACACTTCTTCTGATCCCAAGAAAACAACGAATGCCGCGTTTTTATTGAGACGCTTGAGCGTTTTATTGAGATTATCAGCAAAAGAAGCTTTGAAACCATCAACTGTAAGCGGTTATAGTTGTAGGTCACTTCCAGATGCAACGCCTGGTGATTCATCGTACACAATATTAATATTAGATTGCTTCAAAGCTCGAGAACTAGGTTTTTCTTTTAATTTTCAAGATTTTGATTTACACTAAATTATAGACTTTTAAGTGCTGCAGATATATTTTTACATTTTTAATTTTTTCTATGAATATTATCGCTCCGATACATTCACAGCCGGATTTGCTACGGTGTCAAAATTGTACCGACGGTAGGCTGTTTATAGGTAAAAATGGATTAAATATACACATTAAACGTTGCCATGGTAAAAGTATTTCGGCTTCACAGCCAACCGTAGGAATTCATGACTCTTCTGGTAATATACCTAATGACACAAATTCTTCACTTTTTTCGTAACAATTATACAATTTGTATAGTAACGTACCAGTGGTTAAAAGAATTCCCAGAGGTGCGAGGATGCAACTTGCTAAAGCATTATCATTCACTATTCAAAATTGTCTAACGAATTGTGAAAAGAGTTGGCAAAAATTATTCATATTCGCATATTCCCATTTTCATTTTAATAAAACAATAAATAAATCAATTACGTCTCAACCAAAAGAATTTTTTTTTTTCAAAATTTGGATTACCCGATTAATACTATTTCTCTCGAACTTATCCTAAATTTGATTCAAAAAAAAAAGTAGTTGAATCAAAAGTAATGGACGGCGACTTAAAAAATGCATCCCGTATTCTATTTTCAGATGACATCTTCGCTCCTCGTAATGTCGAAACTCGTGAAGGCCTTCGTCAGAAACATCCTTCGGTCAAGCCTTCCCAGAATTTACCGCTGCCTCCCAATACTTCTATGCAACCTTTACAAATTTCTGAAAAAGACACTTTCGACGCAATATTGTCATTTTCGAATGGCTCTGCCGGCGGTATTGACGGGATTACGCCTCAGCATCTCAAACATCTTGTAAGCGTATCTGCCGGTGACGCCGGTAGGGTACTTCTTAATGACATTACAAAATTATGTAATTTTATGCTTTCTGGTAATGTCAATCCCAATTTCATTCCCTACTTATATGGGGCAAGATTGTGTGCCTTCAAAAAAAAGGATAACGGTATCCGTCCTATTGCTGTTGGTTATACATTTCGACGCTTAACTTCAAAATTAGCTTGCAGGCACATAATCTCAAACCATAAGACAAAATTTCAATCTACTCAACTAGGCTTTGGCACCAAAGGTGGCTGTGAGGCGGCGGTACATTCGGTGCGTACTTTCTTAACTAATTCCAATGCAGATGTTCTTCTGAAGGTTGATCTTAGAAATGCTTTTAAATCTATTGATAGGTTAACCCTCCTGAAAGAAGTGGCTAACAATACCCCCGAAATATATCATTACGTTTGGCAATGTTACAGTCAAACTTCAAACTTGTTTTATCAAAACCGTATTATTGAGTCTGCTGTCGGTGTTCAGCAGGGTGATGCATTAAGTCCAGCTCTTTTCAGTTTGGGAATTCAACCCATTATTTCAAATTTAAAATCCAAGCTGAATGTCTGGTACGACGACGGTCCACTGGGAGGTAAAGCGGATGACGTCCTTAATGATCTTACTCATATTTTTCAAAATTTAAAAAATTTTGGTCTTGAACCTAATACCAATAAATGTGAAATATTTATTTCTAATAATTTATCAAATTCTAACAGAGATACCTTAATTTAAAATTTCAATCAGATTTCTCCAGGAATAAAAACTGTCAATTCGGAATCGCTTTACCTGCTCGGTGCTCCGTTATTTTTCGATAGTATTAAACCTGTTTTAAAAACAAAATTTGATCAATTTTGGAATCACGTTGATAAATTATGTATTTTAAACCCCCATATTGCCCTTACCATTTTAAAATATTGTCTCCTTGTATCTAAATTTACATACTTGTTACACTCAAGTCCAGTCCGGAAATGTTCGGATATTTTAAAAGATATTGTTAGTAATCTTAAAATTGCTTTAAAAAAATTCTAAATTTGAGATTAAATACAATAGCCTGAAATCAAGCTACTTTACATATCAAATTTGGTGGTATTGGTGTAAGAAATATTTCTAGCGTCGCATTGCCTGCTTTCCTTCCTTCCGTCCATAGTGTCAATGATCTATGTAACACAATTTTAAATAATAAAGTAGACATGTGTTTTACTGCGGAGGTAAGGCAAACATGGCTAACGCTCTGTCCCGGCGAAAATGTCTCACTGGAAGTTAACCAACAAAAACAGTGGGATATTCCGCTGGTACGGAGTGTCCAGAAAAATTTATTTCAAAATTTCTACAGTCAACAAGATCAGGCTCGCCTTCTAGCTGTTTCCACTAAGGAATCTAGCCACTGGTTACATGCTCTACCATCAAGTAATCTCGGGACATTGCTTGATGGAGAAAGCTTGCGCATCGCCGTAGGAATCCGGCTAGGGTTGGCAATTTGTCAACCTCACCAGTGCCCCTGTGGTAGCAGCGTCGATGAGTTTGGGCTCCACGGAATTTCATGCAAGAAAAGTGCAGATAGGTTTTCCAATCACGGTTCTTTGAACGAAATCATCCGAAGGGCTCTTGTCTCCATAAATGTCCTCTCGGTTTTAGAACTTGCGGGATATTTAGAGACGATGGCAGCAGGACCCGACGGTATGACTTTGGTCCCTTGGGAGAGAGGTAAAGCCCTAGTGTGGGATGCTACTTGCGTTGACACTTTGGCGGCCTCTCATCTCAAGGGTACCTCTTTTGGAGCCGGGGCGGCATCAGAGGCAGCCGAATTTAGTAAATGGCGCAAATATGAGTCTTTGAGAAATGACTACATATTTGTGCCATTTGCTGTAGAGACTATTGGTCCGTGGGGTTCGCGTGCAGTGAAATTTCTAAAGGAACTGTATCCACGACTGGTCGTCGCTGCTGCTGATAAGAGGGCTGGTTCTTTCCCTGCTCAAAGGCTAAGTATAGCTATTCAGAGAGGAAACGCAGCCACCGTTCTTGGCACACTACCACGGGGAGCAGGTCTTTTTGACTATTAAAATTTTTAGTTTTAGATTTTCTATATTATAGTTTCTTCTTTTATATTGTATATAATTAGTTTTAATCGTAAATATTCTAATTTTAATAATTATAATGAATTATAATAAATATGCTACAATTAATAAGCCAACATTTATGTTTATAACTTTTAAAGTTTAAAATATTGTAATATATCAAGTTACAAGTTGATTAATTTAAATAATATCTTATTATATTTTCCTGTGGCCATCCCTGAATGTAAGGCAATGTAAACAAAATAACTTATTGTACACTTAATTTATTAAGCTATTCAATATATGTATTATAATAATTGATTTTGTTTACATTGCCTCTTCTCCCTACAAGGAACATTAACATACTGTTAGGGCAAAAAAATTCAATAACATTTTAATCATAAGATATACGTAAATGATGTGAGATGACTGATAAATCGGTCGACAATGTCAATGTCGTTTAGTTTACGTGATAAATTATATGAATATAGCTTTTTAGTGCGCAAGGTAATATATAAGTAAGTAAGTATATTGTAAGTATATTGAGTCTACTTTTATTGCTACAACCGTAAAAAATATCATGTTGATTAATATATATTATTCTATTATTAGTATTAGCATTAGTTTACGTATATAGTATTAGTTTATGTATTAGTATTAGTTTATATATATAATATGTAACTATCGTATTTATTATTTTTATCTACTGATTTATTTTGTTTTAATTTACTGTTTTATTTTATATAATTTTCGTAACATTTTGTATATTATTTATTCATTAGTAGTAATAATGTATGCACTAAGTTTGCCATTTAAATATAATTTCCTTTATGGGTCTACCGGAAGACATTTCAGCAAATTATGTAATAAGTAGAACCTTTGTACAAACTAACGATAAGACCGCTTCTGTATCTTGATGTGTATACATAAGTAAATTAAATAAATAAATAAAAAATATGTCCTTTCCAGAAGTATAATAAGTGTATGATCCTGTCATAACAGTAGAGTGTAAAACGAATTCAAGAACTATATTTACTGTTGGTTTATACTCATATGTTCTTGAACCGTAACTGTTCAGGAGTTAAGCGCTCGCTAAATTTTAAAGTACGGTTTCAAACTTCTTACTAGATGATGGAATTCGTTTTCTTTCTAGGCATCCTGTTAGATAGGTGTTACCTCTCGCCTATTTCCGTCGTCAATGCAACAATATCTGCACTACCTTGTACTACTCCGGTCTGAAGAGTAAAGAGAGACAGCCTTTAGTACTTAAAGAAGACAACACATATGTAGCCCCTGAAATCGGCTACAGGCGTTATTGACCACAGTAGGTACTTACTATCAGATGGACTGTAAGTTATGTAAGTTATAAGGTTATTATATAAAATATTCATAATTTATGCAATTATCGTATTTTAGCAAGTATGCTAGTATAAACTTATTCACAGAAAAAGCTTTTCTACTAAATACACCAAATACATATTTTTGGTTTAAATATAAACTAAAAAAAAACAAATATATAGCTACCAATTATAAACACAATGATCCCACTTAACTAGCTATTAAGTGAAAATAACTAATTATTTTTGAAGTCTGTTTTTACTTTTTATGAAATATATTACTTTTTTCCCTTATAAGTGGTTTATCCACAAGGAAAAACACAAGTTATAGGCAATAACTACAATGGTGTCGAAATAGTTACCTCCCGGCCACACACTCATCGAGTGACATGAGAAGAAACAAGGAGAGGAGGCAGAGACGCAGTGTGGCCATAATACTCGTCATGCCGCACGTAATGCTCCTCGTCATGCCCATCGCTCCCTGTTTTGTCAGTGTTTGGGTGCGAGTCAATGGAGAGGCAATATGAGCGCGAGTGGCTGGAGCTGGTGATACACTCACGCAAACGCAGTCCGCACCGAACGGGGAAATGAAATAAAGGGACCCAACTTAGGCAAAGCTACTTAGGTGTGAGTTAAACCAAGAGGCAGAAAGCGCCATTGAGAATAGCGACCCGCCAAACAACCATCGCAGAGACGAAGTGCTGCAAAACGCAACAAGCATCAATACGGCAATCGTCGGGCTTACACCATCCCAAGGTTGGTCCCATACAATCCCAGCAGACATAACCCACAGTTACAGACAGACCAGAACTACAAGTTACGTCGAATCAGGTACCGCACACCCGCAGATCCATCACAAGACGAAATACTGCAAGCAGCAGTAAGCATCAATGCAACTATCATACCGATGGCTCCCCCTCACAACACACCCACATGATCCCTATCGACTTTGGTAACAACATTGTTATTGTTTTTAACTATGAATAACACCAAAGTATCATAGTAGCACGCTACTAAGACGCCAGTAGTCAAAAATCTACGTATCATAGCACTAATGTACTAAGACATGGAGTTGAAGTGCTACCAAACATCCCAATCCTAAAGATAGACGACGCATCGCTATGCGCTACGACGCCGCCCACAAACGGTGTGGGTATGCGATGTCCATGGGAAAGCCGTATTACTACAACAAACCCGCTTACCACCGTCACATAGATGATGATGCGTCTAGGACACATCAGTTAGCGTCCAAGTTGACCTCGGTATCAGACGCTGTGATGCAGTCTTCACGTCACTACATATTTGAGACCTTCCAAATATATTTTATAGACCTTAGTATTATATGTCTTTAATTAATAGGACTTCAATCCACAACTCTAGTATCATAATGCTTATACATCATAGAGACCTTCTATAATAATGCCTTAGTGTCATAGAGCTTACCATCATAAGTCCCTCATATAGGACTATACATTGTGCAACAGCACTACAGTAGTCGGTCATCCGACCACCCCATCTATATGTACACCACTGGGTAAGCATCTCCGGTGGCTCCGTTATATAAGCAATCGGTACACGAAAACCCTCGATTAGGCATGAGTCGGATATATCAAAACGAATCTCAAATCCGATTACAAACACAAATCGATTCGTATAGATTGCTCAAACTAGAAAATCCGATTTCTAAAATCGACCTAACTAGGTAAACTCTTACGATCTTTACAACCAAACCAATCCAAATCGAAAACAAAATCGACAATATCCAAACTTAAACGCAAACTGTTGCGTAGAAATCCAAATCCGTTTTTTCAGTGGCTCTCTCGATGACGTGAAGTTTGCGATTCAGATTTCGGTTTGTCGGCTTTAGAATATCGAAATCTATTACACATTGAGATATGGGATCAATATTATCCTTACTGCTTAGTACATAAAGTCTATATTGGCTTTGCGAGATTATGCGTTGATGAATTTTTGGTTCAGTGTGCGATCAATATCTGTCTTATTGTTAAGTCGTTTAAGGCTATATTTGCGAGATTGTGTGATGATATATTTTTGTTTTTAGTTAAGTGTTGGCTTACTTAAAATAATTTTTTGTTTTCATGTTGTTATGTTTTAGACTTTAGATATAAATTTAATCCCGGTGACAACTGACAACTGCTCCCATGCCGGTCAGTCGTAACAGTGTATTGTATTATATTATTTACTGATATTTATTGCCTTAATACCTTTTTGTTTAGTAAATATATGAAAAAAGTTTATAAAAATATTTAAAAATTAGGAGTGAATTGTGTGTGTGAGTGTATGTTTTAAGTGAGTAAGTTATATAACATTTAAATATTTTTAATTTTGACTATTAAGTTTTTTTTTTGTTTAGACTTTTTAATTGATTAGACGAGAACTGTATTGATTTTCAAGATTTCGCGTATACCCAGTGACGTATGGACTCATTTTGACAAAAAAGAAAACGCTCTTGGAGTTGCAGTGTGTAAATATTGCAGTCAAAACATATCGTATATATCAACAACGGGTAAATTAGGAGCTCATTTAAAACGACCTCACGCTTCAATTTATTTAGCGTAGTTAGATTTGCGTTTGTCGTTTTGTTAACTTATAAAACGAAATCTAAGTACGCAAACGAATTGGCGTAGCTAAGCGATACTGAAATCGGATTTTTAAAAACGGATTTTGAAATCGATTTTGAAATCTGAAATCGGATAAATATCGGCTTGCGTTCAAATCCAAAAACGCCCATGCCTACCCTCGATGTATACAAGAACACGCTCAGTAGTTTAGACAATTTTTGACCAATTTTCCAACTATTTTATGAATGTTATTTATATTTATTATAATAAATTTCGACTTCTATTTCTATTATTTAAAACAATTTCGATATTTTAACAAAGTTTTAGTAAATTTATTTATTTTGAAAGGCTACATTAAACTTTTAATTTACTAAAATACTTAATGTCTGAAATTCATTTATTTTATTGATGTATTTTAATTGTTAAAAATATTACTTCTAAGATAAGTTTAGACGCATTTATATATAATTAATTATTAATAATAATAATTCGCCTTCACACTATCATCATCATTCACCCATATTATTATCACACAAGTAAATAATATACAGAGAAGAAGCTATTTCGAAGACAACAACGTATATTTCTTTTTATGACATTGATATAATTAGCTGTAACAAATATGCATTGCTCCCATGCTGCAACAGTTTCAACATCCATTGTGTTACAAACGCGAGCAACCTAGTGTGGAGGGTCGCGATTAATAGCGCGCAACATCGCGGCAGCGCGACGAGCAGAGCGATGAGCAGCGCGAGGACCAGAGCGACGAGCAGCGCGAGGAGCAGAGCGATGAGCAGCGCGAGGAGTGGAGCGATGAGCAGCGCGACGAGCAGAGCGATGAGCAGCGCGAGGAGCATAGTGTGGCCGAGCCATTACATTATCATCCCCCATTTTCTCGTTCTCTAATGGAATTTCTTTTAAATTTATGTGGGATCACTCCTAGAGTATCCTTTTTGTAAAATACGAATAGTTAAAACCGACACGCTTCCGAGAGCGCACGAGAGCCACGAGACGCAACGCGACGCAACGAGAGCACCCATGTACACACTCGTTCTCGGCCTGTCTAGACATGGGTCGTAACGTCTTTTGGGCGTAATCGGTTGTACGTAGTTTCGTGGATATGAGTTAAGGTGATATCAGACAGTTCATTTTTCGTTCATTTTTATCTTTCATTCGTCACCTTTCACTCAAAGTGAATCGTTTGAACACAAAATGAAACAAAGGTGCCGAATGAATTCATTAATGAACCGATCCAACAATGTTGGATATTGGCACTCTGCGTCTTTCACTCCTAATCCCAATGAACGAAAAATGAACGGTCTGAACACAGAGTGAACGTTAACTCGTATACGGCCATGGTGCTTAAGTGGAATGACCAAAATACGCTGCTGTTTTTGGACAACTGTTAAAATTATCAATGCCTTTGGAACCACCAAATTGAAGAATATAAAACAAAACAATACGGGCAAACGCTATTCAATCTTTAATTTTGCTGATTTCAACTTAGATCTTACTGAGGAAGACATTAAACAAAATAAAGACGGTGAGGACCCGCTATACACGACGTTTTCTTTGTTTCTTTTATGTGAATTCCTTAATTAAGCTATCGCAAATTAAATTAATTCCAATGCGCACAACTGTATTTGACCACATCTTGAGAGAAAAGAGCGGGTGAATGTTCATTTTTAGTCACTCTACCTAGTCTGTGTGAACATGGAATGAAAGAAAAATGAAGCAGTCACTCCAGTGAATATTCATTCGAGTGAACTGTCTGATATCACCTTAACTAGTTTCAAAACTGCTTATTTTTGTAATTAGTTACATCCGTATACAGTATAGCGTAGGTTAGTTTTGCGTTTGTGTTACGTTATGATTACGAAAATATTAAGAGCTTATAGGTATTATGATATTAGTTTAACTGTGTTATGTTATGATTAAGAATATATACAAGTTTATAGGTATTATAACATGTGCGCAACATTATCAATATTAGTACCTTTGTACATTTTTATACAGTCACAAAATATGTGAGTATCTAAGTATTATTGTCCATCACATCACATAATTTTTATGATCCACATAATACACAATAATTATCTTTATACAAAAAAATTATTAATTATTTATTCACACTATTTATATGTCTATTTATGTACAATAAATATTTATTACACTCTAAACTTTATAACACTTTACGTTTATTCACAAAGAAAACTATACATGTTATAATATTTTAAAAAACGCGAACAGTTTTTAAGAACAATGTTAAATAACGCTCACCTCTAGGCCTGTCTCGTAGTGTCTCGACGAGCGTGTACAGCCGGCATTAGGAATGGAATTTCTTTTTAAATTTATAGGGGGTGATCCCTAAAGTATCCCTTATATTTTAAATACGAATAGTTTAAATCAGTTTAGCTAAAACGCACCTAATAATATACTCTGGGTACGGTTGTTTCCGAGAAATCAGTTAACATTCATAAAATTATATGCGTCGTCGAATATACCTCGTCGTTTTTCTCGGTTATTTAATAGCAAATAGAATTCAAAATTAAGTCATAAATTGCTAACAGTCAATATACGTTATTATTTACAATGGATCTTAGCTTAAAGACGCTAAAGCTCACAAGCTTACTTCAATCACTTCAAATCCTTTTGAGTTCACCTCTTAACGTCCTGCTTCGTCTTTACGACTGGTTAAGTACGCTATAAACGAAACAGATACTGTAACATTTGCTTGATTTCACGTTCTTAATTAAACTAAGTTTATTAATAAAGTCAAACCCTTACAGGGAACATTATTTCAAGAAATTTAAATAAAAGCCATTAAAAATAATAAACGGTAATTATATTAATCCGGTATTTATATAGATGTACATAAAAGCCTACTCCTATGTATATTATATGTGTAGGATTTTCTGATAAGAGCACACTGCATTTGTTGATTACAACAAAGTGTATACACACTTTGTTGTAATCAACAAATGCAGTGTGCTCTTTATTGTCTTGTATTTTCACATTTACACAGAGGGACTTAGTCAGCATTATGGAGTAATCTCTTCCTTGTTTGTTTTTGTCAAAGGGAAACTGCGAAATCCAACGAACTTATTTCCATGTATCGCATAAAATCGCTACTTATTTCCATGTATTTAAAGTTCTTGCTGACGCTACCCGTTAAATACTATTCCGATAGACAATATTCTGTTGTTTTTTTTTAGATAAGAGTGACAAACAAGCACGCAGTCCTACTGAGTGTAAGTGGATCTGTGCCCTATCAACACCTATTTCTATGCTTCATTAAAATTCAAAAAGTAAGTGCAGGTGCAGGTGACAACCTGTGAAGATTAAGACAGAATGCTGTGTTACCAGTAAAAATAGCACACAACTCATTTTTTTCTTTAAGAACCTCAGTATTTCAAATAGCACACAAGTACTATTTGATAGTTATAATTGAGATCAATAATATGTGCTTAATTTATATCTGATTCGCTTAAAATCTGTTAAAGATTTATTCCAGTGACACATAATGAAAGACCAATAGACGATATTATAAGGTTTTCTTGAAATTAACAACTAAATCATAATTGAGATTTGCGGAGGTCTGCACATCACGAGTTAAGGCTAGGTATTTCGCAGAGGCCGCGCTTTTGAGTTCTCTTAAACCATCTCAGGCATAGAAATTAGTGTTTTAAATTCTGATAAAAATATAGACTATTAGTTAAGGATCTAGTCTAATGAAAATCGCATTCAGTTACAAAATCTAGAGAACTTCACTCGATAGAAAAAATTCCCGAAGTGACCCCTTTTTGTATTGTTTTTTCAATATTATGACTAAACTACTAACATTTTACACTTACATTTTGTACTCAAATAAAGCCACTTAATTTTTACAGACAAATTCGCAGAGTTTGACTTGATAAAAATATTGTGTTAATTACTATATTTAGATACCTCCTAAAAGCGCGAGCGCGGCGGCTGAGCAAGCCTGACCAGTCGCGCGCTGGCGCTTATGGACGACGGACCTGTGTCAGTTTTCTCCGTGCACCAATAAATCAGTTCTTGACGAGTTCATATAATTGTTGTCACAGACTAAATATTGCGTGCTATAAATATAAATCCTGTGGTTTTAATAGTTATAATAAATTTTACTGTAAGTTTGACTTTCTCCCCTAGCGTTGTGTTGTGTGTCGTGAAAACACACGAAACTTAAAAACAGTTCTCTACTCATACAGTTTCCATACCTATCAAAAGCGAACTGGTTGTTAATTTTCTTTTTATTATGTAACTTTAATTTATCGCTATAATAAAAAAAAAGTTTGATAACAAAAATGCATTTGTAAAGTCAAATAAAAAGTCATCCTACTGCTTATTTCTATACTGTGTTGCTGGTTGGGTCATGCAAGTTCACTGCCTTGGAGTCCGCGTTCGTGCGCGGCCGGGACAGCGCTAAATGCCTACTTTTGCAGGAATACATGGCCTTAATAATAGTTAAATAAGTTAAAGACTAACAAAAATAAGACTTACATTAGTGATATTGAGAACAAAGGAAACATATATTGTTGTGAGCACTATACGTATGCGTCAGCCTGGCATAATAAAAAGCAAAGCAATAAATACTTGTCTAGTAACTTCAACAAAAAGATCACCTCACATAATGTTGCAAGCTTTCGCAGATACTAAAATGTTAGTTACTTTTATTTTTAGTTTTATTTTTTGTTTAGCAGTTTGACAAAAGTGACTTTAAATATCCAACGAATATTAAAAGTCACTTTTGTCTCATCTTGACTGTATAACTTATTTTTTATAAAGTAAAAATCGACTTTAAAAGACTAAAAAGAATATAATCATCGAAATCGTACGCACCAAAGTCTTCTGGGCATAGAGAATACAAAAAATATTTCAGTCTGAGGACATATTCCATTAAAATACTTATTGATTGAGTATTTCATACCACACACATAGGTATACATACATGCACGCACGCACACACGCACACGCACGCACACACGCACACGCACTCGTACACGCGTACGCACACGCAAACACACACGCACACGCACAGGCACAAGCAACCCACACGCAGACGCACACGCCCAAGCAACACACACACGCACTCGTACACGCGTACGCACACGCAAACAAACACGCACGCACACACTCACAAGCAACCCACACACGCGCGCGCACACGCATACGCGCACACATGCATCCACGCACGCACACACATATACATCTAAATTGTTATGTGCTAGAATGTAATAAATTGTCGGTTCAGTTAAAATGAAATGTTTTCTAAAGAAAAAGAATGTAAAGTTTTGGCTGTAAGATCCATCCTAATATTATAAATGCGAAAGTGTGTTTGTTTGTTTGTGGCTGTAGAGTGACATAAGCTACTTTTTTCCGCGGAAAAACATCTCATTCCCGTGGGAAAATCGAATATGTTGCAAAATTAAATTCAGCTAGGTGGCGCCACCGTGATTCTACAAGACGGATGACGGTACGATGGACGAACACAGAAGGTCAGAATATCTGGATTATTATGTCTTTTTACCAAAATTATGATAAAAAATGTATGGATCTGTATTTTTCCACGCAGGACCGGGAAAAGAGCGATAAAAAACATAAAATTCACCAGCTGATTTTCTTCAAACGTTTTGGTGCATTGTAATTCACAGAATAGGCGATAACCTCGCAGATGATATTAAGTAATCCGTTGATGCTCTGCCTACCTCGCAAGGGTTACAGGCGTGATTATCAGTAGTTATGGATCAGAAATACTATCAACACCTGTCACGCTTTCACCCTTAACTATTACTTAACTGTGGTAGAAACAGTTCTTAGTAAGCCTTATTAATAAGCCTTAGTAATATTTATTGAACGGAAATGAATACAGTTCTTATATGTGGTTATGAATGAATCGGTACTACAATAAGAAAAATTGTGCAAAATTGTAAGAAAAATATTTTTTGAGAGTTCTTATTAACTAACGTATACATATTTTATATTTATTCCGCTAGATGTCGTTACTAGGTTTTTAAAATGCGGTAACGAAATGTTTCCTGACATGTAATTAACTCCCGCCGTTGAGCCGCGCGTCAACTTATAGTGCATACGGTACCTATACGCTTAAATTGTTTCTATTTCGTAGCTTATTCGACCTTCGATACCTGCTTTTGATTTCGGTTGTTTGTTATTTGCTTTGTGATTTGGTTAAGGTTGAATGGATTTATATTGGCTTTCATTTTCGGATTTGTGTATTTTCTTGGATCGGTTTTGTTGATTTGATTGGTATTCCTTTATACATATTTAGACTCTGGCTTTGATTTTCGATTTTGTTTATTTAGAATCGTGAATTGCTTTTCGTTGTTTTATGTTGTTTAACAATAGTTCAAAGGAATATTAATAGTATAGATAGTGTATACGGTACCTATACACTTACTTCTTTTTTCGTTGGTTATATTTATATTGACTACTGCTTTCGATTTCGGTTTTCTGCGATTTGTTTTGTGTTTTGGTTTAAGTTGATTCGATTTTTTTGGCTATCGTTTTCGGATTCGTGTTGTGTCTTGAATTGGTTTTGTTGTTTTGATTTTAAAAAATATTTAAAAGGAATATTTATTCCTTTTAGATTTTGGATTTGCTTTGAAAAAAATATTTAAAAGGGAATTTAATTCCTTTTAGGTATTTTAACGTTTTTTTATAAATAGGTTTTTTGTTACTTCATAATGAATCGCAAACGCAAGTCCAGCCTTTCAAGAGTATCTTCTCAAAGACAAGCGAAAAGATTAGCTCGATCGCTAGAATCTTTAAAAGATGCTGAACTGAGAAGGCAGAAAACAGAGCATCAGGCTGCTTTTAGAGCATCTGAGTCACCTTCTCAAAGTCAGCAAAGGCGTCTTGAACAGACAAAGCGTCAGGCTGCTTTAAGAGCTTCCGAAACACCTTCTCAAAGTCAGGAAAGGCGTCTTGTACAGGCAGAGCGTCAACCTACTTTAAGAGCTTCTGAAACACCTTCTCAAAGTCAGCAAAGGCGTTTTGAACAGGCATAGCGTCAATCTACTTTAAGAGGTACTGAAACACCTGCTCAAAGTCAGCAAAGGCTATTCGAACAAGCAAAACGTCAAGCTGCCTTAAGAGCCGCGGAAATACCTGATGAAACTCAACACAGACTCATTGAGCAAGCTGAACGTCAATCTACTATAAGGGCATCTGAAACACCAGAACAGACACAGGCGCGAAGAGATGCAAACGCACAGCTCCAAGCTAAACGTCGACAAATTTTTCAAAGAAACAATTGGTCGGTTTTTAATGACGCAGCATTCAATTATGATCCGTTGATTGATTATAAAAATCACAGGTTAGTTATTATCGAACTGATGGACAAGGCGTGTCGATTTTGCAGCGTTTTAAAATGGAAAGATGAGACCGCACGCATGTGCTGTTCCAACGGCAAAATGTCTCTTCCGTTACTTGGGGAACCAGAAGAACCTTTGAAAACTCTCTTTTTATATGATGCTAATGAGTCACGGCACTTTTTATACAGGATCCGGAAATATAACTCATCCTTCCTTCGGAGGATTCATCCTTCGGAGTTGACCGGAACTAAATAATAATACCAGGATTTTCGCCTACATTTACGGTGCAAGGGCAAATTTATCATAGAATAGGTTCACTTTTTCCAGCTGAAAACGAACAGCATAAATTTTTACAAGTATATTTTATGGGTGACGAAGAAATTGAGGTAGAACGTCGCTGCCAATTTATCCAGGGAGTTGAGAGAGACACAGTGTTCAAAATTCAAAAATTCTTGCATGAACGTAACATTTTAGTCAAAATATTTAAAACTGCTTTAGAAAACCTACCTGAAGAGGATTATAAAGTTGTCATACACGCATATCGGACCCGTCGAGGAGAGCATGAAAGGCGCTATAATGCACCTTTGATAAACGAAATAGCAGCCGTAATTAGTGGTGATCAATTTTCTTCACGATATATTGTCTTGCGAGCACATGATGATACGTTGCAACGGGTAGCCGATACACACAAGTTTTATGACGCTCTGCAATACCCATTGATTTATTGCAAAGGACAAAAAGGACAAAAGGGTAATCATTTTCAAATTCTCATTAACCCAGTCACAAAGGAACCTACTCTAGACTCTATCTACTAGAACAAAAAAGTATCATGTATGGATTTTTATGCGTATCATATGATGTTGCGAGAAAATGATTTTAACCTCTAAGCCCGGTGTAGACAATTATTTGATCAATTTTCGGTAGACATGTATGTGAAGGTAGAAAGTGAACGTCTCCGTTATATATCTTTAAATCAAAAAAGCTGCGCGTTGTGAATTATATACATTTACAAGATGCATTTTCTAGCGACGCCAATGGAAACCCCAGAGATTTAGGTAAAATGGTAATTCTGCTCTCATCATTCGTTAACAGTCCCCGCTACCAACATGAGTACACACAAGACGCATTCGCCTATGTACGAACTTACGGGAGACCTGATCTTTTTGTTACTTTTACTTGCAATCCCACATGGAAAGAAATAAGCGAGGAGCTAATGCCGGGCCAGAAAAGTACTGAAAGACACGATTTAGTTGCTAGAGTATTTAGATTAAAAATACAAAAATTAATGTATGTAATTAACAAAGGGAAAATTTTCGGAGAGGTGCAGTGCTTCATGTATTCAATTGAATGGCAAAAAAGAGGATTACCGCATGCCCACATTCTAATATGGCTTAAAGAAAAGTTGGGCCACAGCCAATGGACGACATAATAAGCGCCGAGATTCCGGATCCTGAGCAAGATAAAGAATTGTATGGTACCATCGTCCGAAATATGATTCACGGTCTATGTGGAGCACGAAATTGAATATCGCCATATATGAAAGAAGGAAAATGTACAAAGAAATTCCCTAAACAGCTATTAAAAGAAACAGTGTACAATGACAATGGCTACCCTTTATACAGACGCAGAGCTTCCGAAGATGGTGGCAAAAAAGTTACAATCAAATCTCGCTCTGGAGCGTTCGAAACGTTAGATAACAGCTGGATTGTCCCGTATTCGCCCATTCTGTGTAAAATGTTTAATGCCCACATTAATGTAGAAGCATGTAGCTCTGTCCGCGCAATCAAGTATATCTGTAAGTACATAAATAAAGGAAGCGATCACGCAATATTTAATCTCAGGAGTGAAGGTGAGGCAAACCCCGTTAATGAAGTACAGACCTTTCAAGCAGGGCGTTATGTCAGCAGTAACGAGGCAGCGTGGCGTCTCCTTGGCTTCCCTTTACACGAAAGGCACTCAACAGTTACTCACCTTGCTGTGCACTTAGAAAATGGAGAGCGTGTATATTTCACCGAAATAAATTTCCAAGAAAGAATTGCATCACCGCCAAAAACTACACTAACAGCCTTCTTTCAACATTGTCAAACCGACCCCTTTGCAAAAACGTTGCTATATTCTGAAGTTCCCCGCTATTATACTTGAAACACATCTAGGAAGGAGTGGAAACGCCGTATTCAAGGCGCGCCTGTTGCAAATTGGCCCGGTGTAAAGTCATCAGGTGCCCTTGGTCGTGTGTATATCGTTCATGTAACTAATTTTGAATGTTTCTGTTTACGATTGCTGCTGCACCATGTTCGGGGTCCTACAGGATATAAAGACCTTAAAAATGTCAACGGTCAGGAATGCGCAACTTATAGAGAAGAATGTGAAGCTCTGCATCTTTTAGAAAACGATAATCACTGAGATGAAACCATGGAGGAAGCTGTGCAGTGCCAGTCACCAGCCAAAATGAGGGATTTTTATGCAACTCTAATAGGCATAAAATTAAGCGACTTTGGAATGATAAGCCCTCAGCGAACAACCGAAAATGAACTAAGTGATGAAATTATACATGAAACAAACTACGATATACCAGCTTTGCAGCAGCAAGTAGCCGAATTTGTACCCTGCTTGCTTCCCGAACAAAAACGAGTTTTTGAAAAAGTATTAGGACAACTTGAATCTGGAAATGGTGCACTTTTCTTTTTAGATGCCCCCTGGAGGAACTAGGAAGACATTTTTGTTAAATTTATTATTAGCGCAAGTACGGAAAGATAAAAACATTAATGTGGCTGTAGTTTCCCCCGGTACAGCCGCCACGCTACTAAGCGGGGGCCGCAATGCACATTCTGTTTTAAAACTCCCTCTAAGTAGCAGTTTCTAAATTCTCTAGAGTTGTCAGGTGTGCCCTCACATAAGCTTCAATTAAAGTTAGGCGTCCCAGTCATGCTAATGCGAAATTTAGATGCTTCTCGGTTATGTGACGGGACAAGGCTGCGTGTGACACATCTTGGATGGAACATAATCGGTGCTACAATTTTGACAGGCGTAGGAAAAGGTGAAAATGTTATTATACCACAGATCCCTATAATTCCCACAGATCTTCCTTTTCAATTCAAAAGGTTGCAGTTCCCTATTAAGCTCAGTTTTGCAATGATAATTAATAAAGCGCAAGGGCAAACGTTACAGGTAGCGGGGGTCAACTTAGAAAAACCATGCTTCTCTCATGGTCAGCTGTATGTAGCATTTTCGCGTGTGACAAATGCCCAGAATCTCCACATTCTTTCCCCGAATGGAAAAACATGTAACATTGTGTACAGTATCGCATTAAAATAGTGTTCAGTTAGTTTTTTTCCAAAATTCCCACAACTAGTTAATCAGAATTCCCACAAATCTTCCCTTTCAATTCAAAATTTCCTATTTAGCTCAGTTTCTTTTCAATTCCAAATGCTGCACCTCTGACGGACCTACTCGTATTAAGCTCAGTTTCCTTTCAAGTCAAAACGCTGCATCTCTGACGGATCTTTTATTTGGCTCAGTATCCTTTCAATTCAGAAAACTGCATCTCTGACGAATCTATTTACGAGCTCGTACTCGTACTCGTAGCTCAGTTTCTTTTCAAAAGTCTACATCCCTGACGGATAATTATGCTCAGTTTCTTGTAATTAAAAAATATCCCATTTCCATTTGGAATAAACAGGCTATTTTCATGCTTTCCTACACGCTGCGTTTCAAAACATTTAAATAAGCTGACGAATCAATTTTGCTCAGCTTCCTTTTAATGGCTGCATCTCTGACAAATCTATAAAACTCAGTTTTCTTTCAATTCAAAAAGCGATGGATAGTTCATTTCCCAGTGACCATACGGGCGAAGCCACGGGTAACAGCTAGTTTTAGAATAAACGAGGCAATAATATCAGAATATATATTACGAATGGGTCGGCTCGACCGGGGAAGGACCACGCTCTCACAGAATACCAGCGTGAAATAGTAGCTTAATGCTGCTGTATTTCGTATGGTGAGTGTAGAGAACCGGAGACCCTTTTTACTGGAAACGAGGCATTCCATCTTAGTCCTCACGGGTGACAACGCATCTACATTTTACGTATCTGCATTTTGATTCGTAATCGAGGATAGATGTAGATGTCTATGGGCCACAGTAACCACTTACCATCAGGTGGACTGAGTGCTCGTTTGTCACCCTATCCTATAAAAAAAAACATATATTCTGCAATGACTAAATTCTAACTTAGCCGTAAGGTAACAATTCTGTAGTATTTACACAGAACCCATATTTGCCAAGAACCAATGTAACAAAACATATATGTAATACATAATTGTTTATATAATCATTTGATTGATTTCATATATTTGTTATCGTACATCAAAGATATCTTCGTTTCGCTAAGAGCTACGTTACTTACGAAGAGCACAAATGATCACAAATGGGCTGAACCATGAAGACACTAAAGCTCACGAGCATACTTCAAAGCTTTGAAGCATCATTCAGATGGGCTGTTGTTGCTCTTGACTATCCTTATGATGAGTGGGTCTCAAACTAATATTTTTAACATTTGCAACTTTGAAATTTAATTTAACTGTGTATTTAACAAGTATTTTTCAGTTACAATATGAACCATACTTAACTGAAAAATACCTATCAAATATAAAGGATTCTAGTAGGCATGTAAGAAAATTCATAATTCATAATATATTAGTAAAAATGTATTAGAAATATTTAAAAACTGTAATAAATTGTTTGAAAAGCTTTTTAAGATATAAAATAGCTGTAGCGTTAAAGTTTTTTAATAAATTGTATTGACAACTAACTTACTTGTTAGTTCACCTAATCATAAGTGTTTACTGAAACCCATCGACGCCGGCAAACATTTTCAAATAAAAAAACTACAGATGCGTTGTGACCTATAAGGGCTAAGATGCAATTTGCAAATCTCAGTTTGATTATCTCCACCAGTAGTACCTAAACACTCTTCTAGGCACAAAAGTACTCCTTTTACCTGACTCTTAAAATTTACTATATTTAAGATTGAGCTATGGAGAGGGCTATGCTCGGAGTTTCTCTGCGCGATAAACTTAGGAACCAGGATATCCGCAGTAGAACCAAAGTGACCGACATAGCCCAATGGGTGAGTAAGCTAAAGTGGCAATGGGCCAGCCATATAACTCGAAGAACCGATAACCGATGGGGAAAAAGGTTCTCGAGGTCTCCCCTACTAGATGGAGTGACGACCTGGTAAAACATGTAGTCGATGGATGCTGGTGGCTCAGGATCATGTTTTGTGGCATTCTTTGGGAGAGGCCTAGGTTCAGCAGTGGACTTACGAAGGCTGTAATGATGATGATGAAGAAGATTAATTTATTAGATAAAGACATTTAAACTAATTCTTTTATCCTAGCCCTTCTTAATTTACTATTAGATACAGTTTATCAAATCAACTGTAATTCAATTCCAAGTTATAGTCTATTTATAAAAAAAATTGCTCATAGGCACTTTCACTCGGCTATGGATCTAAGCTGAGAACAAATTATCGGACGCGGCTGACGGACGCGGCTGACAGCCGCGGCTTATTGAGATCTAGCCAGTACATTTAGTACTACACTATGCAAACTATCGGCCGTAAGACGCGGACATGACCTTGCGTCGCTCTTGAGCGTTCGGACGTCCGAACAGAATCTGGCCGGCTGGATGTTTGGTGCGTCCGCGGACAGTGTGAACGGGGCACGGGACGCGTCCGCGGACGTTTCGAGTGTCACAAGCGAACCAACTGCGCTCGCGACATGATGTGTAATGAAAAAAAAAATTAATTGAATATGTTCATAGCCACGAGTGCCTATATTTATAAGTACATATTAGTACATTCATAAGTACATTTTTTAACGTTTATCATCTTTTTGTAAGTCTGGATACAATGTATGAAATTCATCATACTCGAGTCGTTTTACGTTAATATCATGGACAAGGAGTGTTTGGGTCCCCTATTTTTTGGAGGACGACGTAAAGCAGCTGCCGCTAACTTTATAAATTCGTCCTCGCTGTCATTGTTTGTCATGTTTCTCGATTGACAAAACCTTTCTGGAATGACCGAAGCGAGGCGTCCGAGGATGCCGTCTCAGCTACCGTGCACACCGCTAAGCCGCGACTGTCAGCCGCGGCTGACGGACGCATCCGATAGTTTGTTCTCAGCTTAAGTCTTGTATAGAAATGAGACAGATCGGTGTGACTATTTGTCCCTTTCTCCGTGCCGGTTCTTTTGTTTAGCAAACTACACTTTGCTAAACAACTTTGACAGTTCGTAGCGATCTAAGAAGTTTACAAGTTGGTTTAAGTGAGAAAAAAGTGTTTTGTGAGCTTAAGATTGGTGAATCTTGTTCTGTTCAGTTCTTATAACAATTAAAATTTTTATCTAAATATGTTTAAAAGACATAAAGATTATTGTATAACCTAAAACTACGTTATCGTTCTTTCAAATTTCAGGCCACGCTAATCATGTCTATAGGTTTCTCTGTCTACGACAAAAAGTTACATAAAAAAGAGAAAGCCGAAAATACCGTTTTTTCTCGTTCCATTCGGTTTTGTTCAACCACCTACAACCAAATTTGAATTATGTTTAGATATAAATAAGATTTATTTTAGCTTCGTAACGTCAAATCAAAAGTAGTTACTATAACTGTTTTCTATTTATACGACAATAGTTCATAAAGCAATAGTAATAGAATATTAACTTAGATCCAATCTATGAACCTACCAAACGAGCATGAAGTTTGTAAACGTATTGCGTTTGAGACAGTTCCGAGAATGAAATGTAGAACTGTATTCATTTCGTTTGTTTTTAAACCTAATGTTGGACCTTCGAGAAACTGTTCGTTCGTTTTTCTTTGACAAAATGTTTTTTTAAAAGTGTTTCTGAATAATACGCCCAGTACTACCGCCCGGTCAGTTTCGCTTCGGCCTTTGTAGGGGGAGGTTGTGTCGCTTACGATCAGAATACACATTACGCAACCGGACGACGTAAAATTAAAATGGGAAATAACCGTAATAAAAATAAGAAGCGACGAGGTTGGCGTTAAGAAACAGGCATAAATATGATAAACCTAATGAAATAAGTATCTAACGACCTATCTACTTACAGTATTAGTGATTACAAACATGTCGGTACATAGCATACGACGCGCGGGGAAGTGGGGGCGAAATTAGAATTTGAGCTGACTTACTATATCCTCTTAAGGGAAGATTCAGAGGGTCGTTAGAAACGAATGACCTTTGCCCGACAGAAGGGATACGTACTCAAAGCACCGATTAAACATAGATAAAATCTTAATAAATTTCAAAAGTTCAGAAGTGTTTGAGACCATAGGCCGTTGGACTAAATTACATTGAATACACAAAAAATTTTTTTTTAATTTGATTCCATAAGGATCTTACCATTCGATCAATCGAAATTACACAAGGCATACATAAACATAAATTTACGAATGCCCTTCTTTTTCCATTTTACAGTCTTTCTTAATTCCTAAGTAAATAGGAATTTTCATCATTATATATTAAGTAGAGATTAAGATTTTAAAATTATTTTTTTTAATAAATATCTTATAATTCGGTTTTCTCTTGGTAAACTTTTTTAATATCCGATGTTTACATTATATTGTTTTCGCATTGAAATAAAAAAAAACACTGTATCACGACCACGATTCTGGAAATGCTGTAAATGCAATTTTCTTAAATAAGTATATCATTGATATATAAAGTTTTATTACAAACTAGCTTTTTACCCGCGGCTTCACTCACGTGGGCTTGAATTAATAAACATCGATAATACTATTTCGTACTAAAATTAGCGACACTGGATCATTTGTATAGAGACGTCGGTATCTGTGTCTATATTGGCAATAATTGGCTACAGAAACACATAAGTTAGTTTATAAGAATCACATAAATATCATACGTAAAGCTACACCTTTTTTTTTAATCGGGCACGTATTCCGATGTGTCATTATGAAGGGAAAATTGTCCTGGGATCGGAAATGCGTTTTTTACATAATAATCATAATTAAAGTTGATACTGTTTTAATAATACTACAAAATTCATAAATGTGGTTCTATATTATATTTAGATACAAATTACATACTGATGAAATATGAATAATTTTTTCGATCTTACCGATATAATAGATAAAACTGAACTGGTTATTTAAATAAAAAATTATGAGAGCAATTAATTTAATTTAATTATTTGTGTTTAAAAAAATACTAAAAAAGAGCTCGAAATAAAAAGAGAAAGGAAACATGAAAAAAAAGGAAAAAAGCCATACTGATGAAATCTTGACTCGAACTGAGGGTACCACGATTTCGGGATCGACCGATATCCCATTTGAGCTATTATTACCTATAATGTATTGGCAAAATTTACCTTCATATGCATATTGTAACAATTTTTTATTGCCTGAAAACACCGATAAAATGACAGTTTCTAAAAACGAATCCTAGCTAGATTGATTTATTCGTTTAAAGGTATTAATATAATATAGATAAAGACTGTATTTTTATTTGCAACAATAGCATCTAGAAGAAGCAATGTCGTTTTTAGTTGTTAATATCGCCAAACAATCTCTTTTCATTGACTTAGTCAAGCTTTATCATCATATAATCAACAAACACTGCTAAATTTTACGATATACCGCCATTTCACTTTCAATAATCGACTAATTTTTGATATTATAAATTCTAAGATATTATCAATACATATATAAAAATATTTTTATTGAAACTGTAAGGACAATAAGAGTTTTGTACTAATTGCAATTTTTATCAGTTTGTTTATAGATAAAAAAAACTAAACAGTAAAACTTTTTATTGATTTTCGATAGATGTCACTATTATCTTTTTAGAAGTAAATTGTTGGTATAAAATTTATTACTATCTACTAAAATGAAATAACAAAAACTAAAAAATTTACATTAGAATTTAAAATATAAATAACTATATAAATGCTATATTATTTAATTTCTTATTGGAAGCAAAATGTCATTGCTTTTTGTATTTCACGTTAGATGGCACTGTTTTGAAAAAGTAAATGCAATAATAATATTGTAGTTTGTCGGCGTAGTTCAATTTATTATACAACGGTTAAAACTAATGTTGGACTTTATTTATAAATATTTTATTTATTTTAATAAAACACGTCAATCGTATAAAATAGAAATTAACATCTAAAGGAAGGAAAATACCTTAACCCTCCTTTTTTGAAGTTCTCTAATCGGATAAAAAGTAATTGGTAGAATCAGGCGTTACTTTGCGGAAATCCATTACAATAAAGACATTAATTAATTCGCAACTATCCGCATAAAAATACAATGATGTGTCTTACCTGGATTGAAGAGCACCTCCCTTCCTCAGTTGCATGCACCAATCCCGTCACCACTAATCCCAGCACCACTACTCCCAACACTACTATTCCAGGTATTCCAGGTTTCCAGGTCGTCGATGGTGTGCCTTTCCTGGAATAGTGGTGTTGGGAGTAGTGGTGCTGAAGTTAGTGGTCACGGGATTAGTGCACGCAACTGAGGGAGCGCGGGAGGTGCTCTTCAATCCAGGTAAGACACATCATTGTATTTTTATGCGGATAGTTGCGAATTAATTAATGTCTTTACGGATGAAAAGTAGCCCCGGGTGCCTAACTACCTACACACAAAATTTCATGGAAGTTCGGTAGTTTTTGCTTGATCTTTAATACACAGACAGACAGACAGACGGATAGACAGACAGACAGATAAAAATTCTAAAAACCACTAATATGGCTTTAGTACCCTCTGTTTAGTCCCCTGGACTTGTTTTTTATAGAAAATATTAACATTACATACATGACCTTACTACAGATTTATTATATGTATAGATTAAAAAATCGAAGATTGTAAAGTTCGCATTTCGCATTCGGGCAGCGCGGCGGACATTTCCTTGCTCTAAAACCATCTCAGAAATGAGAGGAGGCCCTAGCCCACCACTGGGAGGTAAAGGGGCTGTAACCTTAACTTAAAAAAATTAAACACGTAAAAAGGCTACCAAAAGCTTCAAACTATGTCTGTAAAATCCCGTTATTGACTTCCAATGTGAAACGCTCGATTATCTATATTATACATAATTGTTCCGTACGTGTGTATTTCACTGAACTCCAAAACGGCATCCTTGGATGAACCCGGACAATTAGACCCGGTAGGTGGTGCTGCTGTCAAGATCCAGAAATCACCCGTGCGAAGCCGGGATCGCTAGTAAAGTATAAAAATGAATGTTCCTTGGTTTTTACCGTATCTACGAGTATACCATTGTTTTTTTATTCATCCGATTACGATGAAACTTCAATGAGTTGTTGTGTGCACGCCCGCGAAGAATACTGAAAAAAAGAGGTATTGCAACGAATGGCGGCTATTAACTTAAGTAAATTCGATAATTATGGGATACTTGTTATTTAGTGATTGTTTAGCTACCATCGTAGAATTTAAAGTGGATGTGGCAGATATAAGACCATTTTATGGCTAAGAGTAGTTGACGATTTGGTTGCGCAAAGGCTATGCCTATGGTTTCGGGGCTGCTAGGCCACGGGTTCAAAATCCGAATAAAACAAATATTTGTGTGGTCTGCAGAAACAATATTGGTCTGGATGTTTTTGCATGTACAATTATTTATGTAAACGTAAAACGCCTCCACGCTATATAACATGCTTTGGAGGTAACCTTTTATACAAATAAACCAAGTAGATACCTTAGAGCAGGAGTTCTCAACCAGGGGGGCACGCCTCCCAAGGGGGGCATAGAGATATGTCAAGGGGGGCGCAAAGCGTTTGCATTTCCTTTTTTTTATTATCACTAAGGTGGTAAACAGGAAAAAAAAACAACATACAACATATAATACAATTAAACATAATACCTATTCACTTATTTATTCTGTCAACCAGTTGACCCCGACGAAAACCCGACGTCGTCAATCGCAGTTTATATAAGTTTCGACAAGTCACAACATGAAACCCGCGCGCACCCCCGCCGCGGCACCCGCTACCCTTAACATTCATCCATCACTTTAGAAAACAATTGAGTACCTCCGGACGCGCATAAGCATCTGTGAAATTCATTCCTGCACTTGCGACAAATTTGACGTTTCGGTGTACATTTATTGTTGAAAAATTAGTTTGAGTGTGCAAAATTATTGTGTCTCATTGTTAAAAGGTAAGTTTGTGTATTTACAAACATCAGTCACCATTTTTATTTAATTTACTAAATTGGTGATAGAGCGGAGACGCGTTCATAGATCAGCCAATGTGACTGATTATTTGTTTTATTGTTATAGGTGCAAAATGGCAGCGAAAAAAAGAAAGTTTTCCGAAGATTACATTAAGTTTGGATTTACTTTCATAGAAAAAGACGAGTTACAATTGCCTCAGTGTGTGATATGTATGAAAGTTTTAAGTAATGATAGCATGAGGCCCAATCGCCTTGAAAGGCATTTAAAGCAACAACATCCTACTCTGCTTTTGAAGACGAAAGAGTTTTTTTCTTCTAAAGCAGAATCACTCAAGCGGATGAGATTGGATAAATCGGGAAGTTATCACACAGGTGTATCGCAGCATCTCAAAGCTTCATTTGAAATAGCTTTTATGATAGCAAAACAAAAGAAACCTCATACTATCGGTGAAGAATTAATAAAATTAATTTTAGGAGAAGATGCAGAGCAAAAATGAAGTCTATTTCTCTTTCCAATAATACAGTCAAGCGTAGAATCGATGACATTGCAGCAGACATTAAGGCACAAATAATTAACAAAGTAAAATTATCGCCATTTTTCGCCATTAGTTGCGATGAATCCACCGACATCGTTAATTTTGCACAGTTAATAATTTATGTTCGTTACATCGGCGGAGATATCATTGAAGAAGAGATTTTGTACTCTCAATCTTTGACAGCGGGTACTACATCTGAAGATATATTTAACTCAATATCAAATTTTATTGAAAAAAATGATTTGGATTGGAATAAGCTCATTGGACTTCGCACAGATGGCGCACCTGCAATGATAGGTGTACGATCGGGCTTAGCTATAAAGCTCAAGGAAAAAATCCCGCAATGGTTAGTACACATTGTTTTATTCATAGACAAGCTTTGGCTTCCAAAACATTGCCACAGAAATTACGCCAGGCTTTAGACTCGGCTATAAGGATTGTAAACTACACCAAGAGCAGCGCTTTAAACAGTCGGTTATTTACTTTACTTTGCGAGGATCTTGATTCTGATCACAAAGTTCTTCTGTTCCATACAGAAGTACGCTGGCTGTCCAAAGGCAACATGTTGGCTCGCTTTTATGAATTGAAAGAAGAGGTAATTCTTTTTCTTGAGTTCAAAGAAAAACACGATTTGCTTACAATGTTCAAAGATGACACATTTCAATGTATGTTGGCTTAACTGACATATTTGGTGCCTTGAATGAGCTAAACTTGAAACTTCAGGGCAGAAACGGAACTATTATAAGCAATTATGATTATATTCAGGGGTTCATAGCAAAGCTTCAACTTTGGAATAAAAAATTGTCTTCTGAAAATGTTATATCTTTTTCTCGGCTGTTCGAAGCAATCAAAAATAAAAAACTAGACGCAAATTTGAAAGCTGACATAAAAACTCATTTACAAGCGCTGGAAGACGAATTTCGCCGATACTATCGAGACATCGATTCAGAGTCACCAATATGGCACATGACAAGAAATCCATTTGTTGTCGATGTGTTACAATTACCAGAAGAAATTCAGGATGAATTTCTAGAAATGAAAGCTGATTCGTCCATGAAAGATGACTTCCATCTTTTGACATTGGAGAAATTTTGGATCAAAAGATTGCCTGTTAATTCGAAACTTGCCTCTCTTGCTTTACGAGTACATACTAATTCCTTTTTCTTCAACTTACTTGTGTGAGACAGGCTTTTCGGCTCTAGTTTTAATTAAAACTAAACAGCGAAATTGTCTTGATGTTAGTAACGACCTGATGATAGCTCTGGCAAGAACAGAACCTAGAATCAACCAACTGGTACAGAACATGCAAGCTCAAGTGTCTCATTAATACCTACTCTTATTTTATTAAATTTTTTGGATAAAAAATATTTATTATTATAATTTAAACTTTTAAAATTTGTTTATTAGAATTAAAATCTCTAAAAAAATAAAGGCTTTTAAGTACATAATGTGCATTTTTTGTATTTATTGTAAAAGTAAAGGGGGGGGGGGCCATGAAAATATTATTAATAGTCAGGGGAGCCTCAAGAAAAACAAGGTTGGGAAACCCTGCCTCGACGGATAAAACTTTTAAATGAGGTTGCGAATTTGTCACATTTTACACAATAAATGAAAAACTTTTATTCTGTTTGACGTGAACTTACACACTATTCTAAATACGCTATAAAAATTAAACTATAAAAAAATTTGGCATAGTATTTGTCATAAACCTAAGTTAAAAATCATTATTGAATTGTAAAATAAAAAGGTTGGGTTTGTTTAGGTTCCGCCAGCTAAGCGTGGCAACAATGGCAAATATCCCTGAGGCAATGTACTATCTATGGAGTGGACTTTTGCCAGGCTGTAACGGTAACGAGAACGGTAAGTTAGGTAAGGTTGGTTCATCAGGTGCCTGCCTACATGATGTTACAGGGAACTATTTTGCTCGATGGTGTGTTACCGATGGGACGTGTGGTTAGAAAAAAATCTTTATACCGACATTACAATGAATAAATGTGATAGTTATGAAAATTTATGCTCTCTTTTTTTAGTAAAGAGGGTCACTGAGTCTGTACACACAACATTAAATTGCTATTTACTGATGATTTAATGGTATTCTGTGAGAGCATGAACCTTCCCCGGTCGAACCGACCCATTCCTACTGCAGTGATAATGAAGGTGCATCGTAGCTCTACACGTGGTAGGGCTATGTTGTATTTTACTTCTTAGCTAGCTAAAAAAACTTACAATTAACAATTTGTAAATTACGATTTACATTTTATATTTCTACATATTTCTGAGAACCGTAGAAGCCTCAGGAGCTAAGTGCTCAGTAAGTTTAGCAAATGTTACTTTTACAATTTTGTAGCATTGTAAAAAAGGTTTTGTGTACAATTGTGTGAAAACTTTTTATAGCGCCCTGTACGTAAGCCAAATCTTTTGGGTGCTTAAGTTATAACCTGCTGATTTTAGGCCTGTAGCATGTGCCGAATTTCCGCTGTAAGATTTTAGTGACAAGTGAAAGCGCATTATCACTTAATTATATGAATTTATGACCTAGTTTAGTAGGTTTTAAGTAGCTTTTTATTGGATACAATTGTTTTAATTACAAAAACGTCTTATATTTGGATCACACCAATATTTCTTCATATTCATATTTGGCCTTGAAATATATGATATAAGCTAAATAATCACTCACTCATGACAAGATCCCCAAAACTATACGTCCCGGTTGACTCGAAAGGGAATACCCAATGTTCATAGACACTTCGGCCATGGGTGCCCACATATTATAAAAGCATATGGAAATGATAATATGCAATTAAAATAATGAAATGGTTAAGAAATTGGTTTAAAAATATCGGGATTTTTATGATATAAAAGTTTTTATTTTCACTAATACAGTTTTTTAACTACTACTTTTACCAATTTTATTGCTTTTAATTTCTTTAACTTTTAATTCCCGCCGTTTCAGGTGCTTTATAGCACCCATGGTCACGGGGTACTTAGGTGACTGCCATCCCAATGTCAGTATTAACATGGAGTACCTTCAGCTTTTTATTATTAATTTTATAGTCCAATCTACGCAGATTGAACTTACTCTGTCTTTAAGTCTTGCAGTGGTATGCTTGGGTTTAGTTTTAATTTTATTAATTATAGTGTCCCAAGCAGGTGGTAGTACCCAACCGCCTTCTCTATTGAAATTAGGATGTCTATTAATTTCAATAGCCTCACATATTATCATCCTTGGTAGGAATTAAGGTTCTTTCGTGAGGATTTGTGGTCTGTCAAATCTGTTGTATGTCTATCTGGTTGGGGTGACACCCTTGACATACGGTAGTACAGCAGGCACATGCTCAACTGCGGTCGGCTTCACTCGGTCACTGTGACATAGACGTGGGACCCGAAGCTTGATTTTGTGCAGAACCTGCTTGACATGCTGAAGCTCCGCGGCCAGGTGCTTGCTCTCACAGATCTCATATGCTCTCTGTAACAAAGATTGCTAACGGTAACTAACTGTGAAGGATGATGATGAGATTCACCGCTTAAATGTCAGTTTGTATGGGTCTTTTTTCCATACACAGTGTGATCTATGATGTTGTTAGGATTTTGGATAATAAAAACATCTAGGAAAGCTAAGAAATTATTTGCCTCTAATATAATATCATAATTACTGAATGGAATTTGGCACAGAGAGTGGTAACGATGGATAAAATTCATAGAAACAACATCCTGATTTAATATTTCGCGGGCCATAATCATGAGTCACTCTAATTTCTTGGCACTTGCAATAACGCCTACATGCATTCATCACTACCTCCTGTTCTTACTTTCATCAAATATACAGCAAGTGCAAAACATCCACTATGTTTACTTGACATTTTGGGAACTTCAGACAGAATTTGTTGGTATTGTGCCTTTGATAAGCCTAGATAATAATGTACAGTATGTTCAGGCATACTGTGAATATTTTCAAAGTCTATGTGATGGTATATATTATCCTACAATAATGTAGAAAAATCTATAAATAAATTGTGCTAAACTAAATGTTTTAATATGGTTATGTATTTATTATAAAAGTAAATACCAAGAGTTACTATTTAAATGGTAGTTACTGATTCTACATTCTGGAGGTACATAGTAATTGTATTTGCAAAAAGACATACCCGCAATGCTGATGGAACAGTGAGTTGATTAGAATTGTTACAACCAGGAAAAAACATTGCTTTTGTGTGAGTGGTGCTCTTACAAAATTAGGCAGCAGTATATTGTACGATGTATGATCTAAGCTTTGTTGTTCTAGGTTCAATACATTACTTACTTTAGATTGCACGGACTAGATGATTCAGATGGTTCCCGTTCTAAAGTTTAATGTGATTCTGCTTTATCAGTCTTTCGCCAGCAATCATGACACTCACGCGATGACGATGGCAACTGAAATAATATTAAATAAAA
This sequence comes from Parnassius smintheus behrii, assembly GCA_036936625.1. Taxonomy (NCBI): domain Eukaryota; kingdom Metazoa; phylum Arthropoda; class Insecta; order Lepidoptera; family Papilionidae; genus Parnassius; species Parnassius smintheus. The sequence goes on from JAUPFT010000017.1 coordinate 30,163,019, forward strand.
AAATAAGACAAAGTGAACAAAATGAAATAGATTTGTTTACTTTAAACTCAAATATAGGTAAATATTACTTAAAACTTAATGCCCTATATTATTAAATAATTAAGGACTGACTGACTACCCGTAGTCCAAAAACAATTAAAAATCGACTGTCTCATTTCTTGGTATTTGATAAAAATTGTCAATCAATCAAATGACAAAAACTATCTGGTGTTAGCTAGCTAATCTTATCGCCATGTTATAAATAAGCTATTATGTTTGTCAGATATAGCTTGTGCATATGTTAAAAAATAAAACAACTTCATCATTTCATTCATTCATCACTATCAAATATCAGCACTAGAATTAATAAATTAAAAACTGTTGATCACTTACTTATAACTGTTGTCACACTATAATGTGATCGGCAATCTCACTCCATATGAGTTCTTGAGAATTTATTTGAAAAATAACAAACAAAATAACACAATTGCGACTATTTAGTTGTGAATTCTCTAGTACCTTAGTACCTTTTTACTTGTTGAATTGTGATTTCATTTTCGTTCGCAATTCGCATGACATATTTACATATTTCCTAGCTGTCAGATTTGATGCTACCAGATTACTAACATAAATACAATGAAACGATATCAATTTTTATTCGATTAGTAATGTAATAAAAAATAATAATATTTGAGGCGCTTTAAGTTCTACACGCTTTTTAAAATATATTTTCTTTTATTTATATAAATTCTTTTTTAAATGTATTTTTAAGAACAGTTAAAATGTGGAGAAGCGTATTGTTATGCTCTAAACAGTTCATGGTAAATCAGCTAAAAATTCACTTGTTTAATTATCATAACATGATTTCATTTTAAATGTATTGTTAAAACAGATAACAATAACAGTTAAATTGTGCAGTAGCATTTTGTTATACTCTAAAGAATTCATAGTAAATTAGCTAGTAGTTCGCTTGTTTAATTATCATAACATCATAATATCGATAGCGATTCGATTAATAATTTCATAAGAAGAGAATAATCTTGGAGGCGTTTTAACTTATGCTCGCTTTTTAAAATGTTTTTTCCTTTATTTATTTAAATTCTATTTTAAATGTATTTTTAAGAACAGTTAATTGTGCATTAGCGGTTTGTTATGCTCTAAAAATTCATGGTAAATCAGCTAGAAATTCACTTGTTTAATTATCATAATATGATTTCATTTTAAATGTATTGTTAAGAACAGATAAGAATAACAGTTATATTGTGCAGTAGCGTTTTGTTATACTGCACAGAATTCATTGTAAATCAGCTAGTAAATCGCTTATTTAATTATCATAACTACAGATGTGAAGGCGGTTGTTAACGTTTTCAGCCAAGCCGATAACAACGGTTGTTTTTGGCTTGAAATTGATAAAAATATTTTTTGTGCAATACGTTTTTCTCCTTCGTAATGAATAAACCACAGAAAGCCCTATAATGTAGGTTAGTCCTTTTTTTGAGCTACAAGTAGCTTATTTTCAAGAACCGCAATTACAATTTTGTCCTTTATACAAACACTAGGAAAAACAAAGTAACTTTTTGCTGGCGATAATAATAGTGGTATTTTAACTCGATGTAGAATCTATGCTTGTTACTACGGAACTCTTCATTGCCTTTCGAGGCCGATTCACATTGGGCCACTTTTTCCAACTTTTAGTTATATTTTATTAATTATTTTTTCGTTTAAGTGGAGCTCTCTTATTTTAGATTTATTACCTATATCTAAAACAATAAACCTAAGTAGGTAAAGTATGTAAATACGATTGTCAAATTGTAAAAATAATAATAGGATTTGATCATCTTAGGTAGGTATTTACTTTTATTTAATTAGAAGGTATTAATATCACAAATAATTATTTTAATAATTTAATTTTATCACACAACTAACGCCCTCATTAGCAATGTAATGGTGAAAGAATTTTCAAAATCGGTCAAGTATTTTTTGAAATTAGCTAATAAAAACATATTCATAGAAAGATGCGCCCTCTATAATAAAATGCATCCCACATTAGATATCTATAATTATACATAACATTATAGCGATGAAAGTATTTTACGAGTTTAGCTAAATAAATATATTCGTTGAAAGTAGCGTCCTCTATCATAAAATGAATCGTACGTTTCACAGTCATAATAGTATTGTAATGATGAAAGAATTTTTTAAATCGGTCAAGTAGTTTTTAAGCACCATTGCGAAAAGCGATTCAGCTTAGCCACCCGCACACACAGTAAAAAACATGTACCATCCTTTTTCGTCTGTAGTCGGATAAGCAACTGGTTGACTACGGTTGCGTATCGGCTGCTTTGGATAAATATTCGTTGTCAACGGTTGCTTTACACCTATATCATAACATCATAATAATTATCGAAAAGTTATATTAGCATTGTAATAATGACACCATAAATAATCGATTAAAAAGGGAATCGATTTTAATGAGATTTGTGACTGGCAACATTTTTTATTTTATCCACAAACTATAGCATAATGAATTACGCATTTACCTAATTTTATTTTTATCATTTCAGTACCTTTTTTTGTGCAAAAATATTCCCATCTTTTTAGGATAAATGAATACCGCGATTGATAACCGTAAATAAAGATATATTTTTTTAACAAATGCATATTGTTGGGCGTTCCATGGTCGAAAATGGGCATCCCCCTTTGGCATACTCGTACACTTCTTTCTCAACGTGGACAACCACTATGTAAAAATTTTAGAAAGTTCAACCTCTGAGGGAGTGAAATAAGTTGTGTCAGCTTGTAATGAAATAAATTATTTTTCTTTCTTTCACGTGATAAATTAAAATTTTGTTTGTAAAACGTCATTTTATTTCACTACCGACTCAAAATGGGCTTCTTGTGACCACAGAAGAAAAAAAAACAAAAGGCTAGATGAAATTATCTGCCATTCAGTCTTTATAATTGACAGGTTGTATTTTAATTTACAGTTTTAAAACTGTTAAATGTCGATTTAATGATAAGGATATAGTTAACAAATGTCCTTTAAGGTGAACTGCTGCATATTATTTTTTATTTCATTAATACTATACGTAAGTAATAAGAAGTTATTACTTATGTATAGTATTGCTATTGTTTGGGAAACTAACTTTAATAGTATCTCGAAGAAAAAAATCTACTTACATCGAGCAATGCTCGGTCGTTGAGTTTAATTCAGGTACAGAATATTATTTAATGTCAACTCAGAATTTAAGTGAGATTCAAGCGACCTTAAAATAAATATTAGCCTTTCCATTAAAATATTGAAATGAGCGTTTAATCAATAGCGCAGTAAGAAAACAATCCTAGCATACGTTGAAATAATACTAGATTTTACGGAATTTATTGCGTATATTCAACTTTTTAAATACCCAACGTTTCGAACGCTTTACAGCACTCGTGGTCACGGGTGGGACTGAGATGTTCAACGTCCATATGTCATAGTTAACCGCGGTTACCATAGAATAAAATTTAACTTTTGTTCCGATCTATACAGTATGAACTTATGGTATCTTGAAGTCTTGCAGTTGTATGCTTGGGTTGGGATTTAATTTTATTTATTATAGGATCCCAAGCAGATGGTAGTACCCAGCCATCTTCTCTGTTGAAATTAGGATGTTTTTTGATTTCAATAGCCTCGCGAATCATCCTTGGAAGGAAACGGTGTTCTTTAGCGAGAATTTGTGGTCTGTCACACCGATCCCTCGTGCTCTCTGAAACAAAGATTTACCCACGGTAGCTAACTGTGAAGGATGGTGGTGAGAATCACCGTTTAAATATCTATCTGTATGGGTCTTTTTTCTATAAGTATGGCTCAAGGTGTTATCAGGATTCCGAATTACTAACACATCTAGAAAAGCTAAGGAATTGTTTGCCTCTAACTCCATTGTGAACTGAATTTTAGAATTCATAGAGTTAAGATGGTCTAAAAATGTACCAGGCGGTCCCATAATGAACTGGCCTGATATAGTTCAACGTGACATGTCGCTACATGTTGTGTTGCATTAAATAGTACGTTTATCGTGCACTTAATATAAGAAACATGCATCGACATGAAATGCTTAGTCTTAGTTTAACAGGCATTTGAATAACGAGAGTCGCGTATTTTTTCAAAAAAATGCTTGCAGACAAATTTTGTTATTGCTGCTAAATTACAGTCTATCATTAAAAAAAATTGCATTAAGCTCGCAGTATTTAGTTTTATAATAATAAGAGTACAATAAATTTTAAATTGTTTCAAAGTTGGTTTAAAAGCATCTTAAGGTTTCAATTGTTCTTGTATGATCCCATAATTGTGGTGCTTGATAAGTTGCTCATCGAAATATACTGCGTCACCACGTCCATTCGTAATTCCAATTTCTTGTTAACCTGCCTGCCAACTATGGCTTAGCTTTATGATTTCGTATCATGAAACCTCTAGTTTTATACTTCCCTTCCCTGTTATTATCAAATTCTGTCTGTGTGTAAATATAAACATGATATTATCACACGTTAACAAACAGTAACTTTCAAGAATGCCTCGTTTAAATAGCTTAATTTTGTGCTTAATTTATGAACCACGAGCGAGGAGGCCACCTAAATTTAGTTCGTTTGGATATAATGACATTACTAACTCACCGCCACAATAAACATATTAGTATCACAATATTCTATGAGATGGCTTTAGGAAAAAAGTAATTAATTGTGTGACGATGAAATTTATGATAATGACACCAAATACCTATTTTTTAATAACCTAATTTTTACGATTGTTACACCAAAATATCGCATGTCGTAAGAAGCGAAAAATGAAACTTAAAACAGAAGATGGGCAGCAGTACTTTTTTGACAATTACTTAAAAACACAACAAGTTTTGGTTTTAAATGCGGCCTTTATTTAGCTGCGGACACATAATATGCTCTAATGACGATGACGATTATAGGAAAACACGGAAAGTCTTGACATAGCGATAGGTGGCAGAGTAATCAAAACATTTTTATGCCAGATATTATGGGATCCCCACACCAGAGATGATTGGTAGCGTGAAAGGTTGAAGACATGCGTCACTACCTGGTACTTTAGGACAAACCTATGAAGATGTGTATTTATCCAATCTTACTCTTTTGTAATAAGATAAGAGATACTAATGGCTTCAGAAGCATTACAGGGACAATCACAATAGATCTTAATCCAAAAACTGCCTTTTTAGCACAGATGTTGATTTCTGTTGGGATGTCAGTAAATCTTGACATAAATAGTTATATAAGATAGTTAATAAGACTGAACTTAAGTAATTAACATTAGATTCAAATCTATGACTCGCGGCATAACCAGATGACACACTGGCCATAAGTTTATTGATATCGAATTATAAACAACTAACATGAAATGTTTGAACATTTTACCAAATATTTGATCTTTCAATACATACTTTATTGCACTGGATCCAAATATCAAACAACCACTTTTTTGTGGAATAAAAGCAAATTTTACTTTGTTACATACCTGTCTAGTTTATTTTGTGTTCGTGGCAGCACTTTGTTAATGATTGTGTCACCGGTCTACACGGATTTCTGCATGGAATAGTTGTTTGAAAATTTAATTTTGTGACGTTGAGAATGTTCTGTCACGGCGGTGAAAACTGGGGCTTTCAGAAAATATTCATGCTTATATCGCACACGATTTTTAGGTCAGGTTCCAACTTTATTCTAGTTTATTAATTTGATTTTAGGTCATACTTGCTACTCTCGTCTGTTAATTAAACTCCACATTTTTCTGTTTCTTTTTTTAAAGTATAGGATGACAAACGAGCACACAGCCGAACTGATGATAAGTGGATTCTTTGGCCCATAGACTCCCATAGAAATTTATCCTCTCTTAAGAATCAAAACGCAGATGCGTTGTCATCTCTGAGGACTGAGATGGAATGCCTCGTTTCCAGTAAAAAGGGTTTCCGGTTCCTTACACACCCCAATACGAAACATAGCAGAATTAAGCTGTTATTTTACGCTGGTTTTCTGGGATAGCGTGGTCTCACCTCGTTGGAGCTGAGCCATTCGTGCTGCAACCAGAATATAGCTGCAGCGTGGCTACTTGTCACTCGTTAACCGTTAACGTTTTTTTTTTATTATGAATACTCGTATTTTATAATCATGCTGTTTTTTTATAGGATTGGGTGACAAACGAGCACACAGTCCACCTGATGCTAAGTATTTGCTGTGGCCCATTGACATCTACAATTCTATCCTCGATTTCGAATCAAAATGCAGATGTGTTGTCACCCGTGAGGACTAAGACGGAATGCATCGTTTCCAGTATAAAGGGTCTCTGGTGGTCTGCTGGCGGTTGTTATTCAGATCAGTTAGCCCAGTTATAATTTCCTGTTTCACCAACAGCTGCTGTACAAAAGAACAGTAGCAGGTAGTATGTCATTGTTATGTCATCATTATATTAAATATAAAAAAAAATTATGTTTTTGAAAAGGGTTCTGAACTCAACTGCATTTTTAATGTATTTTACGCGCTAATCTATTTTATATATTGTGTTGGTGCAAATACGAAAACGTGAATTTTGATTAACGGCGAATAATGTCAGCCATCATCGTGAATTGAGAAATGACACTCAGGTTTCACTTCGTATGTGAGTACATAATTACACGCACATTTTTAAGCTATTGCATAGCTTCTATCGCGGGCCTTGAGCGCAGGGACCGAATCCAGAAATTCCGTAACGAAAAAAACCTCACGCTCCACTCCCCACTCCGACGGACACGGAGGTGTGGCTTGAAGGCCGTGCATTGTCTAATGTCGTTTCTCTTCGGCAGTCTTCGACACGGTGTTTGTGTGCGTGCAACTAGACGTATTGTACGACTCTACGAAGCTCGCACGAATCGAGACGAGCTGCTCCGAAATCGGACGAATACATAAGCAACTGTTAATGAGAAAGTATATAGGTGTATAGGTATTTATGTACAACAGTGAATAGTTGTACTTGTAAAATTTGTGTATAAAGTATTTTGAATATGAATAAACAAAGTGCATTTATTATTAATGAAGAAAGTCACGAAAAAATAGTGAAAGAAAATGAGTGAGTACTCTATATACATACATTTTATTATTATCACAAATGCAGTATTAATTTTGAATTGAAAATATAATACTGCTATAAAGATAACCTAATTTTTGATATTAAAATAAGCGATATTAAAAGTAGCCCCCTTTTAAACACACAAACACACACACGCGTATAGTTTAAATTCTCAATTTAGATTCTCAATATGTATATATATAAATAAATTCATTCTTCTTTATGTATATAACAGAAGCCATCGAACCAAGCACGTGTTCAGTACCTTTTTTTTGGTGTATAGATAATGCACATGAATGCCGCGCAGAGAAAGTATAGGTATATGATATTATATCTATATAAATGTACATCGCGCGAAATTCGATAATCACTTCTTAATATCGTTATTTTTTTAAATGAATAATTTTGTTTTGTTGTGGCATTACACTGTTTATACCTAATTATTTATACCTATTATTTATACCTAGATATTTTCGTTTTATAGAGAAGAAAAGCGTAAAGAGCTAATTTAGCATTTATGCAGTATTTCTTTTTTTTTCTTTTTTTTTTATAAAAAAAATTTTCTTTTTTTTCTTTATAAAATAAATAAAAAATAATTATAATTGCATAAGTTGATACAAAATGCTATGCAATAGCTTTACCGCGGCAGTCCCCGAGTGCCACACGTCATTTTAATATTTTTTCTTATGCATATAATTTTTATTTTTTACTGTATAATTTTATTATACAACATGCTTAGTTTACGTATGAGTACTATTCCTTTTCAACTTTGATTGGGAGGATTCCTTCGGTGTTTCTTTCGCTCGTTCTTCTCCGGAGAGGAGAAACCTCAGTTTAAAACGGTAACAGAATATAAATCGTGATAAATTTTGACAAACAAAATTTTAATTTCTTTCGTCGAAAAATAAAAAGGTAATCACGTCAATTATACGACAGTTAACTCAAATAAATATTTTTTTTTATTAAATACGTAATACTTCAGAGGTGGCCCATATAATTTTGAAGAAAAAATTCCACTCATGAATTTTTTTAAGTAACTCTAATCTCTTTCTAAATGTAGCTTTTGTAAATGAATAAAACAGCTAACAGCTTCTGAAATGTCTGAGTACCTTCTACAGAAGATTTTATTATTTTCAGTTATTTGAATTCGGTTTCAATATTTTTTGTTTATAATTGATTATTAACGCTCTATTAGACGTTTTGTTGTTCATTTACTTGTAATCATGCATTAACAGCTGAATAGATTAAAATGAAATTTAGTACACTGATGGATTTTTATCATACAATTTATTAGAAAATAAAATTTATATAATATATATTCGAGTAAATTGACAGGACATGTGCAAATGGCACTACGCCGGCGAAGCCACGAGCAGAAACTATTTTGTAACATTTCGCACGCTGTATCGTTAGAATAACATTTTACATTCATCATTACAATGATATCATGAACCGTAATAATATTTTCAAAGACGTGTCTATTAAATCGTATATCTGATTGCTTGTTATCGAAAACAGTGTACTTTAATTCAACCAAACTTTCTGCACTTTTTGTAAATTTATATAAACTTTTCAAAAACGTCACATTACTGTAGTGGACCATTCCTAACATATGCATGTTAAGCTTAATAGGAGTGGTTTGTAATTGAAAAGAGCATTGCTGGAATTTAAAAAAACACTATGGGAAAGTATAGCTAAGAAGATACTTAAGTAAGATATAGCTTAGCAGATGCTGAGACATAATGTAATAATAATAATGACCTCCAGTCACGGAGGCCAGTCTCAACTGCGACTAGTCATCTGCGCAAGACAGGATTATAGGTATAATGACACTTACGATAATCCCACACGACCGGAAAAAATCAGATGCGGGAGCAGCAAGCTTTACGTGGTTTCCGAATCACGGAGATGAAACTTCGCCAACTTCCTGACTCTTGGCTGCTAGTGAAAATTTCTTTAAAGAAAACCTAAATGATCTTTTGACCCAACACGGGTTTTGTCCGTGTGTAAACCAAAGTGGTTTTTTGGAAATTTTTATTTTTTGAGTGAATAGAATAGCAATCTACATGTTCAGTCCTAAAAAATACGGCGTTAACAATTTCCGTTGCTGAATAGTAAACAACCTTTAAATACAGTTATAACGCAAAATGCGTTTGTGGTTCCAGTACTTACATGATAGCCTTGCCTCCAATAGCCAGTCAACATTGGTCTCCCATACCTTGGATCATAATATGACTTAAGTTCCAACTATAAAATATTAGAGACACTGCCAGGCTTTGGGCATAAAATATGGTCAAAGTAAACGCAAAATTTGTGGAATCTATGCGAGGATTAGCATTATCTCTTTGCTTTAGTTACATGGCATGAAGATTTTCTTGAGAACAAATATTATGCTAATACGACAAATACTTTAATCGACTGTGATCAGTTCACCTCTTATGGACCCAATTTACACTATCGCAAAAACACCAATAAATTGATATTCGCAAAGGAGACAATCATTTTTGGGCCCACTAGAAATATTAACGTCATTTAATGGTATTTACACCAAAAAAAGACACCAAATTATAATAGTAAATGGTCTATAGATTTTTCGAAAATGTAAACGGAAACAAGAAATCTGAAAAAAAATTAGTTGTTTTGACATTCGTGTTCTGATCATTGGCTAAGGTAATGTAACATTTAAATATTATTGTCTTAGAGACGTGCCGTAATAACTCGGAAAAAATCGACTCGAGTTGAAATTCAGGTAACTCGATTTTGAGCTCGAGTTAAACAATTCAAATTAGATGAACGAAGCTGTGTCAATATTTCACAAATTATTTTTATAATTGTTCTTCCATACAACACAATTATTATTACTACACTTAATAGGTAGTTATATATTATTTTTGGTATGCGTATCGACATCTTCATAAAATAATATCACTGTAACGTTATGACGTAAGTCTTAATGTTATTAATAATTTGACTATCCAAAGTATATATAATCAATTTATATCATATATAACATAAATTGATACAACATTGTATACATATTACCTAATATCAATTTATTTATTACATAATATATCAATAAATTGCTCGAATTAGTAAGTCGATTTCATCACTAAATTGTAGACAAACACTGCATTGGCCGTAAGATAAAGATGCGATTCGAGTAGAGTTTTGTGACTCGAGCCACTCGGGTTAATTTACGAGTATGTATGTATGTCATTCTAAAACGCGGTAAACTTTTGTTAAGGACCATATAAAGAGCCGTGGTTAGCTCAGATGGTTAGCGCTCGGTGTAAATTTCACAGTACGCAAGCAACCCGGGTTCGATCCCCACCGGCACCAATGAAATTGTCAATTACAATTTTAAGTGCTGACTTACCACGTGTTCGGCGGAAAATACATCGGGAATACATCGTGAGGAAACCTGCATGTCTGAGAAACAAGAAAAAACAATACTTCGAAGACATGTGAAGTTCGCCGACAATAGTCTTTGGCCGACACAAATTGAGATAGCACGGCGGACACCTCTTTGTTCTAAAACCCTCTCAGAAATGAGGGGAGGGGATACCGGTGCCCAGCAGTGGGACGTATATATGCTTATAACTTTTAACATAGCTGTAGTAAAATTTTGCTTGAGTCTCATTAGTTGTTGGCAGTAGAGATCCGAATCGATGGTTTTGCCCGGCTATAAAAGCTCAAGATAAACGATGCCCTTTCAATACCATCATACACACAGCATCACCTTATTGCATGTTAATTCGGGTTTCGGTATAGTCTATTCGTAACTACTAATATGCCGATTTCGGTTCATTTTTCAAAAATCGCTACTACTTTATCCGTATGACGGCGATCAGAGCGAGCTGGATCTTTGATAAAAAAATTCCCGGACTAAAAACGCATGAACCGACTTTGTGCTACTCTAACCCTAACTGACAACTGACATTGTCTTAGGTCCGTAAACGTCACCAATTTTTTTTCGCTGCTTTTGTCGCATTTTTCTTATTTTTGTAGTTAAACTTCAGAATGTATCGAATTTCTTCGTAAGATTCACTCATTTTGGTGGACAAAAAGACAATATAATAATGGCGGGAAAATGTTTTTACAATTATTTTTCTTAACGTCCTATATGTATTGATATTAAAGTATAACCAAAGAGATTTTTCTTCCATTTTATACAAACAAAATACGAATAAACTTTTTCCCCGACCGTATGAAACAATTACGCAAAGCATCTGAATAAGAGACACAACAATCGTTTACTTTGCACATTTCATTCGTGTGTTACGTCATTGCATTTCGGTTTTTGAACTTCGATGTATCATAAATATTTGTCTAGTTAATACAGATTTTCTGTTTTTGATGCATGCCAGAACCCTACAAGAGTCCTTGTACCATAAATAGTAGATAGTCGTAAGAAAGTAGTTAATGCGGGTGAGATAAGACGCTTTCTTTTATTACGTTTGCAGCTGCGAGCTTATAGTTTACGTCAGTAAACTTTATAGAAGTACTCGCATCTACTATGGGAAAACAATTTAAAAAAATTGATTAAATGTTAACAATGTGTTTTCACTTGTAAAATAATAGCATGTAGAGCTTCTGATGGGCTCAAATCTACTTTTATTACTGAGAAAGTTTTTGGAGCAGAAAAGAATGCGCCGCGCTGTCGCAATATATGTTGGAGGACTTGACTACCGCGGAATATTTAAAATTTCTCAGAAATGTAGGCTACCTCACAATGCTTTCTTTCTAAAACCGAGGACGTACTAAATTAGACTGAGAATTGCAACCGTTGGTGCCTGTGAGTACCGACTCTTAATAATGTTTATAACGTGTGTAATGTGGAAATATTAAGAAGAGCGCTAATGGTATGTATCATTTTTTTTAGACGAACATCTTTGATACAATATTTTAGTTTCGGTTTTACAATCTTTCAGCATGAACATTAAATTTGTGGCGGCGCTGTAGTCGCGCCGCAAGCAAAACACACCGAAGCTTAAATCACGCTATCAACATTCTGAATCATAAACAGCATATATAGAACATCTCCGAACTATCACACGGAGTGTTGGTCGCTCCTCCCCGGGCAGTACACCTTGCCCGGCGGGAGATCTCCCCTTTTCCTTCTACGGCTACAAATTGATCTTCGTAAATCGAGTGAACGCCTACCTTTGACCTCATATTTTCTGGAGCCACCAACACCTTGAATTTAGAAAATATATGATGTTGTTGGCGCAGGAGAAATCGACCAAAAGTTTGGCAAGTTTACACTATGTAAAGTGTAGTTTTTTTTAAAATAAGGTTACAAACGAGCACATACTCCACCGGACGGAAAGTGGATACTGAAATTGCGCACCAAAATAAAAAACAGCTGTGCCAATCTAACAACAACTTAAAAAACAAAAATTGAATTTGGAACCAAAAACAAATCATCCATTCCAGATACTTTTTGACTGAATGTAGGCAGCCATACTCTAGTTGTAAACGAACTATTAACTTCTTTAGAAACGCAATGGAAATAACATTCCCTCCTTGCCTTTAAATTTATGTTATCGCTGTGATATTGCGCAAATGTTTTTAAAATAAGACTTTCGCTACTCTTTTGCCTACTCATTTTAACTGCTTACCGCTCTAAACCATATAATGGCTGATAGTTTATAGGTAACGAGGCAACCAAGCACAATGCAACATACATGATACATAAAACTGTAACAAAACTTTACATTGTAGGTAGTTTCATTGATAATGAAACTATGTTACTTCCCTACAAAAGCAATTAAATAATGTGTATGTACTAGTGCCCCCCACCGCCACCCCGCCCACAACTGAATGTTTTTCTACCATTTGTTATTATGCTGCTAGAACTAATAAAGGAGTTTATTAAGCGGTGAAACTGATCAGAGTTACATCGTGATAAACAATGTTGCTGTTGGTTCACACACTAAATCCATTTTAGGGTAAATATGTAATGACGTCAGTCATAACGTTGCAATAAATCGGTGATTGTAACCGGCACGTATTACGGTATGGTCGAAATGTAATTGCGCTACGCTGAATGTGCGTTATGATGTTTTTTTGCTAACAGTGATTAATTTCGTAAGCGTCTATCATCTAATCAACATCATCATCATCATTAGCCTATCAAAAGTTCACTGCCGAAGATTTGCAATACTCGTAGTTACCACTCTTGGCAGGTGAGTTTGTAGACCGTGCAGTGCCATGACAGAATACCTACAAACCTCCATGTCGTCCCGTAGGTGTTATAAGAGACTATAAGGGTAAACAAACTAGGAGATGGCCCACAGCATCCACTTGATGGCTGTGTGCTCGTTTGTCACTCTTATCTTATAAAAAAGGGTATCCAGCTCCCTAAACTAACCACGCGAAACATAGCAGCTGCTCTTCTACACCGGTATTTTATGGGAGCGTGGTTCTTCCCCTGTCGCGCCAGCCCGTCCGTACTACAACTTTAACACAGCTCAACCACGTAGTTTTACTAAGTACACTCAGTACATAGATTTTTTAGAATTTAAAAAACACAAACGAAACGTTATTAACCCGCATGGTCGCATAAGGACAGAACTTAAAACCATTAAAACTTATATTTGGAGACTACTTTTCTTTGAAGAAGTTTAGCATTATAAAATCTATACAAAATTCTATACATTAAAGTCAGGTTTTAGTTCATTGTTAAAGTACTATTGTATTTTGATAACAAAAACAAAACATACCAAGCGAATGTCGGCAGCGTGAAAATCACAATTATTTCAATATATATTACTCGAAATTATTTACGTAAAAAGATAAATTATATTCACACAAAAACTTTCATTACAATTTTATAATAAAACACTATACTAAAACACTAACAAGTTTTTATGGGTTAACGTGCTGTGGGTGGGTGCGGCCTCATGAGACCGCTACGCATTTGACGGAATAATGCCGAGGTCTCATGAGACCGCCAGGTGGTTGAGAGGTTAATAATTGTGATGTTGGCATAGGCGAGTCCATCACACCGTGGATGTTGCAAGAGGCGATAATGAGAAATACCAGAAAGATGTAACGGCTATAGGTAGCGGTATCACCATCTTGTTTACGCCAGGTTTAAAATACCGGCGGCAAAAAGCTGCATCGATAGCGTGTGCTGCTACGATTTAGCCGCCTGCCAATCCTGATTAAGTCTAATCCTCCTAATAAATGTTACTGTGAATAGTTTTAGATAAAATTACTTGCGACAAACAGATCCAACTATCCGATTACAAAAGTTCATCAGTTGCTAATATTAACACGGATACTAAAAAATACTTAACACAAAACAACGTTGAAGGTACCTACGATTGAAAATTAATAGAATTCTTGATATTTTTTCTGTGTTAAATTCAATTACATAAAATAATTAATATTTTAACGATTCATTCTTCAGACATGTCTCAAATGTTTATATTACATCAAAAGACACATTCGATTCGGCCCTTACTTGCAAAAAGCCCACCGATAGATTTATTTACATCGTTCACTGCCTCTGCTTAATTTGCTTATTTATTTCAGATTTTAGTTACTATAGTCAACCAAATCTAAGAAATACCTTTCGACGTTTCACATTAATCATTCCGAAATAACTTTGCACAAGCGTACTCACACGAGTTAAAATAACCTTTTACGTAAATCGGAAGAATTATGAAGTTAACTATATTTCGTTACAACGCGTATGGTTTTTTATCACTCATTTAAATTTGAATTTTTCAAACAAAGCATAATATTAATAAATAATCAGTATTAACTTTTTTTACTTGACTTCGTTTCAATGACATGTCGCCATGTATATTACCGAAGTGTTTGGATGATTAAAATTCATTGTTATGCGAATAATCGGAAAAATATTCAAATAATCGGTATAAATATTCTAACAATCGAATCGTTAGTTTCTTTAATGTATTATTTGTTTATTTTTATTTTCAAAATTCCTTAAATTACATGAATCGTGAATAAGACAAGTTTATTTTTTTCACTTTATCAAAGTAAATTTTTGTAGGAAAAAACTCATAAACAAGGCCGTGCTAAAATTACCATACACATAACTTCAATATCCCGCCTTTTCGGTACCAGTTACTCGACTCCACAGAATCGGTAATTCATTTTTGAGGCGATGTATACGCTTTTATAACAAAGTGCCAGAAAATATACTAAATTTGACGTAAGTACACAAAGTTCAAAAACTTTATTAAGTTTGTTTGTTTATAAGGGGTTATTTTAATGTTGAGGAATTTATGGATGATAACAACCCCTGGGAAGGGTGATCGCTACCAATCGCTGTTTTGTGTTGTTAATTGTAACACGCATGATTGTAACCTCTTATTTTTTTTAAACTAGTCCCGTTGGGTTTCTTGCTTGTTCTTCTCAGGACAGAGGTTTTTTTTGTGAACCACTGGTAAATGAAAAAAGTGACTTTCAAAAGTATTATTCATAATCTATATTGTTATATAAGTTTATATTATTGTTGTATAAGTTTCTGTTTCGAGAGCTTACAGTACGTAATTTTGTAATTTTGTGTTTGTCTTCGTATTTTGTGACTTGGCTTTAACTTTTTGGACTGTTTCTTCTACAATAACTTTTTGTACATGGTAGAGCCACATCATTTCATCATCATTACAGCCCTTCACAAGTCCACTGCTGAACATAGGCCTCCCCCAAGTAGGGGGGTCGCCCTACACTACGCCTACCGGTACGAGGCTGCCACTCGAGAACCTTTCTTCCCCATCGGTTATCGGTTCTTCGAGCTATACGGCCGGCCCATTGCCACTTCAGCTTACTAATCCGTTGGGTTATGTCGGTCACTCTGGTTTTACTGCGGATATCCTCATTTGTGAGTCTTTCACGCAGAGAAACTCCGAGCATAGCCCTCTCCATAGCTCGCTGAGCGACCTTGAGCGTCCTCATACGGCCAGCAGTGAAGGACCACGTCTCTGATCCGTAAGTCATCACTGGCAACACGCACTGGTTGTACACTTTAGTTTTCAGAGATTGAGGTATACTTGACGAGAAGATGTGTCGTAATTTCCCGAACGCTGCCCAGCCGAGTTGAATCCGTCGATTGACCTCTCGATCGAAGTTAGACTTACCTAGTCGGACTATTTGTCCCAGGTAAACGTACTCGTCAACAACTTCGAGCATAGTGCTCCCAACAACTATCGGCATTGGTGAGACATGGACATTAAACATGATCTTTGTTTTGTCCATATTCACCTTAAGACCAATCCGTTGGGAGACACCATTGAGGTCATTGAGCATATTGCTAAGGTCCTCCAGCGATTCTGCTATAAGGAATATATCGTCGGCAAATCGAAAGTGAATGATGTACTCGCCATTGATGTTAATACAGTATCCTTTCCAGTCCAGTAGCTTGAAAACATCTTCCAACGCAGCGGTGAAGAGTTTCGGGGATATAACGTCACCCTGTCTTACACCTCTCTGCAGTTGGATAGGTTTTAAACTCTAGTTTTGTACTCGGATAGCCATCGTAGCCCTACTGTACAAAGACTTCAGCACTTCGATATACCGACAGTCAACTTGGCACCGCTGAAGGGACTGTAGCACTGCCCAAATTTCGACGGAATCAAAGGCTTTCTCATAGTCCACACACGCCAGGCAAAGTGGCAGATTGTACTCTTCGGTCTTCTGTACAATCTACCGCAGCGTATGTATGTGGTCTATGGTACTGAAGCCTTTTCGGAAACCGGCTTGTTCGGGAGGCTGGAAGTCGTCGAGTCTGCGTGCGAGACGATTCGTAATGACTCTCGAAAACAGCATGTAGACGCGGCTCACAAGGGAAATCGGTCTGTAGTTCTTCAAGAGAGCGTTGTCTCCTTTCTTAAAGAACAAGACCACCGCGCTTCTGCTCCACGCCTCCGGAGTAGTGCCACCATGGAGGACGGAATTGAAGAGTTTCTGAAAGACTTCAAGTACCGGTGTTCCACCCGCTTTCAGAAGCTCCGCTGTAATCCCATCCTCGCCTGGGGCCCTGCCGTTTTTAAGGTGCTCGAGTGCCATTCTAATCTCGCTCAGACTGACGTCCGGGATCTCATCAGAATAGTGTCGGGTAAGACTTGCTCTTGGATCGTTACTCACACTTGCGTGTGGCTGCAACGGTAATGTGTATAGCTGCCCATAGAAACTCTCAATCTCACTCAAAATCTCAGGTATCTCGGAAACGATGCTGCCACACTCAGTCTTCAGCTGGCAGACAGATCTCTGGCAAAGACTTTGGAGCCCTTATTCCGCTCGATTGCTTCTTTAATACGAGCAGTATTAAAGTAGCGTAAGTCTCGCCGCATGCATTTGGAGATCTGTCTGTTCAGTTGCCTGTATCATCTGCCTCATCTCCCGTCTAACAGCCATGAGATTAAGAGTGTGATCGGAGAGTTTTTGTTTTCTTCTGCGGCGGGTCTTGCAGAACTTAGCTCCGACCGCATGGACAGTTTCCACGAGCTTATTATTCTATCGTCCACTGCATTGCAATCTTCTAGGCACTGAAAGCGGTTACGTAACTCGAGCTGAAAAGTCTCGAGATTCTGGATTAGAGCACGAGGGGGACGGAGCGTAGACTTCATTAGACGTGACCTCTAAAACTTAAAGTTTAGGTTCAGTGTGCCTCTAACCATTCAGTGATCGCTGCCGGTTTTCACCCTTGCGATCACTGAGACATCACTGAACAGTTGGCGTCTGGTCGTCATAATGAAGTCAATCTCATTTTTTGTCGAACCGTCGGGGCTCGACCAGGTCCACTTCCTGTGAGGCCGCTTCTGGAAGAAAGAGTTCGTCATAAAGAGTCCCTCTTTCTCCATAAAGTTAGCCAGCTGCTGGCCCAAACTCTGAAAACTATATTGTACAACCAGTGCATGTTGCCAGTGATGACTTACGGATCTGAGACGTGCTCCTTCACTGCTGGCCATATGAGGACGCTCAAGGTCGCTCAGCGAGCTATGGAGAGGGCTATGCTCGGTGTTTCTCTGCGTGATAGACTCAGAAATGAGGATAACCGCAGTAAAACCAGACTGACCGACATAGCTCAACAGATTAGTAAGCTGAAGTGGCAATGGGCCGGCTATATAGCTCGAAGAACCGATAACCGATGGGGAAGAAAGGTTCTCGAGTGGCTGCCTCGTACCGGTAGGCGTAGTGAAGGGCGACCCCCCACTAGATGGAGTGACGACCTGGTAAGACATGCAGGAAGTTAATGGATACAGGTGGCTCAGGACCGTTCTTTGTGGCATTACATGGGGGAGGCCTGTGTTCAGCAGTCGACTTGTGAAGGGCTGTAATGATGATGATGGGCCATAGCATTCACTTACCATCTGTTGAACTGTGTGCTCGTTTGTCACCCAATGCTATAAAAAAAATCGTTGAAGCATGTGCCCATGTCACAAAGGATGACTGGGCAAAAGTGGTAGAAAAAACAAAAAATGGTTTTTAATGGATATTAAAAAAATGAATGACTTTGAAAGAGACATTAATTTCGACTGCATTGTTGAAAATCAAATAATAATTAATATAAACAGGTACAACCTACTAGTTGTACGGAAAGTGATTGAATAAACTTATTTTTAATCTAGTTTCAATCTCAAATTTTCGTAACTGTGCCTCTAGAAATAAGCAGTAACAACAAATACGAAGAATCTGATAAATCTTGTGTTATAAATTGTCCGTTTTTAATTTATTCTGGTATTATTCAAACCAAACTGTAAATGTAAATTCACCGTCACAAGCGATTTTCTCGAAAACCGTACACTAGCGAATGTGCGTATTTACGCGTACAGGTTTTAATAACCGGTATTTACTTACAAGTACGCCGACCAAGTGCCGACCCAAAATACTTGCCAGACTTCAAAGTATTTGAATATTCTCGCTCTGTTGACACTCGACGCGATTCTGCTCCTTATATATATTTTGTTATATATACTTTTAAAGGTTTGGATAGTTTTTTTGTAAACGCGATTGTACTCTTTACTCGCCTTGGTACTCAATTTTGCAAGTACGAGCCATGTCTACCATACACAGTAACACTTTGCACATTGGTAGTTTAAAGCTGTTGACTGTACATATTGCTCAAACGAGTACCAACGTATAGACACCTAATTTGTCTAGCCTCGCCATTGCTCGTCGTCGCTAGTCTAGTGGCCGGCTGAGTGCAGGCAAGTGCCAACATGTATACGGTTCGTTTGGCGTGCCTTGCCACCACTCAGGATCACTCGCCACGATTCTTCTCACTTCAGAACAGTGTCGGTTCTTTTGCACAAATCAAAGGCACTCGCCCGCACTCGACACGTCATGTCCACGTGTTAGTCGACTATGTCAGTATTTTTACTCATTTAAACATGGCTAACATGTAGACTATAGCACTTTCCTTGTATCAATTTGCCTTCGCTCGCGTTGGTTGAGGTTGTCAACATGAGGTTGTTGAGGTTGAGGTTGTCAACATGTATTGCCGGCTTAACAGTTCAGAAAACATTTCAGATGGAAAAATCCACATTTGTTGATCGCCTCATTCTCATGGTTATTGATCCAGATGCACGGCATGATGGTGATGTAAAAATTGGAGAAATAATTTGCTCTCCATTCATTTAATTTGTTTTTCCATCACTCACGCACCCATGTGGTTAACTATTTTTTGAGTACTCAGTTATTCGTGTATCCACTATCATCATCATTATCATCATCATTACAGTCTATCATAAGTCCAGTGATGAACAAAGGTCTCCTCATAGAGTGTTGAGTCCTCCTGAGAGGTCGGTCGGCCGCAGTTTTTTTTCTGGGTGTTATATGTTATAAGAAAGATACTGCTACCCATCTTCTGGTTTGTTTCTTCTGTCACCACTTACGACACTCACGGGACGAAGTGGGGAGGTGAATATTCTTACACGGCCACTACACGAGTGCATGAGCTCAAAATTCACATTAGCCCCGTAATAATTGTCCAGTACTCGAAACTCATTTCACACAACAGCATTTGGAAAGCTCTAGAAAACCAAAACATTCCCCAACAATACATAAACATCCTAAAATACATCTACCGTGAGAGCACTAGTAGAGTCAAATTAGACCGAACCGGACCAGCCTTCCCAATAAAAAGAGGAGTGAAACAGGGAGATCCACTTTCACCAAAAATCTTTATAGCAGTATTGAAACATATCATCAAAGGCTTAAAATGGACAAATATGGGTATAAATATAAAAGGAAATTACCTCAGCCATCTTAGATTTGCAGATGATCTAGTAATATTTTCCGAGTCAGCAAAACAGATAGAGTCAATGGTAAATGAGCTAAACAACGCCAGTCAAAATGTAGGCCTGCAACTAAACACTATTAAAACCAAAGTAATGACGAATAGAGCTCAAATACCTATAATTGTGAACAACACTTCATTAGAATATGTTGATGAATATGTGTATCTCGGTAAATTAATATCATTAAAAAGAACGAGACACGTTGACGAAATCTAAAGGAGAATAATATCAAGTTGGGGTAAATTCTGGACCCACAAGGAAATTCTAAAATCGACTCTACCTGTAATTCTCAAAAAGAAGATAATAGATTATTGTATACTGCCCTGCCTTACTTATGGATGTCAAACATGGATATTTAACAAACACAACAGTGACAAGATCGCAAAATGTCTAAGACGAATGGAAAGGACAATTCTTAACATAAAATTGAAAGACAGAGTAAGGAACTCGGAATTAAGGAACAAAACAGAAGTAATAGACGTTCTTCAATACGGTCAAAGGTTGAAATGGCGATGGGCAGGACATGTAGCACGCATTTCAGACCAAAGATGGACTAAATCGGTGACAGAGTGGCAAGGACCAGCTGGAACACGTGCAAAAGGCAGGCCAAAAGAGAGATGGGTCGACGAGGTGATGGCTACAGCTGGGAAAAACGGGATGAACAAGGCACAGGACAGACAAGTATGGGCAGTTCTGGAGGAGGCCTTTACCCGAAGAGGGGTCCTCAAATAACAGGTATAATAAGTTAAAATTGTAAATATACTTAAAACAATAAATAAGTACTAAAATAGTTACGAATCTATTTAAAAAAAATTATAATATCTATATTGTAAGAAAATATTATTTAAAAGAAAATACTAATAATATAAATCTGTGAAACTAAAATGTCAAAATTGTTTTATATAAAAATTAAATTATCTAAATAAAAGCAAATTAAATGCAAAATGAAATTTCCAATTGAATGAAATTCTAATATTATAATAATTCATGTACTTAAAGTTATTAAATTGATTTTTGTAACAAATTTATTCAGTGTAATGAAATTTCCAATTGAATATAATTCTTACATTATAGTAATGCATGTACAAATGTAAGTCTAATATTTATAATAATGCATGCACTTAAAGCTATTAAAAATGTATTTCAAACAAATTTACTAAGTGTAAAAAATGAGGAATAAAAGGCTATTTTATTATTTTATTTACTCGAAACTCATACCGACTTCTACACCCACGTTCGTCAAGCTTATCGGGTAGCATATTATTTAAAAAAGTATAAACTTTTTTTGTTTATTAAACTGTTTATTATTTCTTTATTTAATTTTTTTAAATGTTCTAATACGTTTTAATTGTATCACCAGGCTTATACAAATAAATCGTGAAGCAGTGCCCAATTTATGCACGAGTGTGAAGTTTTTACGATGGTCATTGTCCCAGTACGAGCCAGAGAACGCTCGCTCTTGTCATCAAAATTAAATTTTTACGCCACTATTCGTCGCGCATAAATCCTCAAGGACTACCGAAATAAACTGGATTTTCCATTTTAGTACAGTTAATAGATAATAAAGAACGCCGAATTAGAAGACGCACTGTTTTATATATAGAAAGGGTTATAGGAATTATTATTTTATGGATTGAAACTTCTTTCAACGTACTTTATTGTGTATAAATAATAAATGATTGTTTTGTAAAAATCTCTGTATAATTTTAAGCTGAAGGTTGCCGTGGTTAATTATGACATTAGGACGTCGAACACTTCAGTCCCCCGTGACCTTGGATACTGCAAGATTCTGGAAACGTTGGGAATATAAAATAAAAGACTTAAACGCGATAAAACCGTAAAAAATAGTTTTATTCAATGTGTAGTTTTCGCGTGAATATATTAGGAAATTATTTTCTTTTAATTTTATGAGTATGGCAAACGTGTTCACAGATTAAGTTCACCTGATAACATGTGACAACATTTGTGCGGCGTAATGGCAACCAGCTGATAGAAGAAAGAAGGTTGCAGATACTTTATTGAACCTTACGACTGAGACGGCATGCCTCACTGTCTATAACTGTACTAGCTCCCTTGCCTATTAAAGGAGAGCACAAGAGTAAATGCACTTGGAAATGCGCTACAGATGAAACTTTTAAAGCTACATAAAGTGCTAGAACTAGAGGGTACTAGCCGAAACTTGTTAAAATTTTTGAGGTCTCTACGTTAAACACAATTGAAAGAAAAAATAGTATATCATTAAATATCATTTTTGAAATGTTACAGATTTTGTGTAAAAAAAGTTTTAGTCACGAATCCTGGACCATGTTGTTTCAATTTTAATTCAAAGTGGCTCCTCAGGGGGCAAATTTGCGTAGCGCTCGCTGTAGATTTTACAGTACGCAACTCGGGTTCGATCCCCGCCGACACCAATGAAATTGTTAATTACAATTTTAAGTGCTGATTTACCACGTGCTCCGCGGTAAAGAGAAACATCGTCAGTAAACCTGCATTTATGACGAATAAAAAAAATATTACGAAGACATGTGAAGTTCGCCAACAAGCATTGGGAGCAGGACAGGTCAGAAGAAAGGAGGTTTGTGCCCAGCAAAGGGACATGTTATATACACAGCCATTTATCGGAACCTATGAAATATTCAATGTGAGACGCTGACATAATATGTACAATGTGTATAGATGTATAAATATGTTAAGCTCCATCTATGTTGTTTTATTTTCAGCCAAAACTTGGGGGAAACTTGTTCCGTTATGTATTCACTCATTTCCCAGCGCCACAACTCGTTTCGCAATATCACAGGTTATAGCGTAGTCGCTCGAAGTTAAATTCACTGGGAACAGCATTAACAATGTTCGTGAACTTAATTAAATTGTAGCAGGCATGTATATAAGATCTTAAAAACCTAAATTTTTCAATTAGCTTTGGTACTTACGGGATACAGTCTTTCAAATATGTGAATAAAAGTTAACTATACATGTATTTGCCATTTTTTAATCATCACAGCTTTTTAAAGTCCACTGCTGAACATAGGCCTCCCCCATAGTTTCACTAACAAGGTGGATTTTAAACATAGTTGTAACGCAGGCGGGCTAGCAATCGTTATTTATTGAGTTGAATCTTATATAACTCGCGGTACGCAAATTAGATACGGAGAGAAATCGAGTGTTAACAAAAAGTGAAGTCGTTATTTTGCCCCTCCGCGCGACTCGTTTGAGCAATGGCTTAATTAATTTAATATTTAAAAATTTTTGTTAATACAATTACTTACAATTTAAACGTTTAAAAATATTAGTTAATTTTTTATTTAAACCCAAATATTTAGTTGATATTGTTATGTATGTTTTAATTTAAACGATTTGTGATTGTAAATATAATTTCTTTTCTTCAACATAAACTAATAACATGACGCTATTCGATAAAAATATAATTTTTTCATATCGTTCTTTAAAATATATTAGATTATATATATAGCATATTTTAGAATAATTTAGAATGTTTTCACAGCTTCTTAAGCAGTAAACTCCAGTCGCCCGTCGCAGGTAAGGCGCACCATTTATTATTACGAGTATTTAATAATAATAATAATAATAATATAATTTATTTAGTTCCAAACTTATACACAAATTAACATAACGTAATTATTTGATGGAATGAACTAAAAAGGCGTCTACTCAGTAGAAATGTTACAGAAACCACATAGTGGTAACTACAACTACTGATTTTCAGTAAACGCCAGAGACATAGGTGGAATAGAATAAACTTAACTTATTACACTAATCACAGTTTCTAACACTCATGAAAATACATACTTTACTTATATAAAAAAAAATATAAAATATATATAAAATATATTTGACCTCCTAACATGAAAATACTGGTGTTTATTTTATGTTACAGTTTTCTTTTGTCGCCTCTTACGAGACCCACGGAATGATATGGGGCAGGCAGTGGATACTCTGACGCTGGAGGAGTAGAAGCGGAGTGGAGACTTTTGCGCCGCCGTTACACGGCGAGACGATGTTTCTAATATGTAGAAACATAATGCGATGACTCGAATCTGTGACACAACTATTATTTTACCAGTTATGAAAATCGCGATTGTGAACGCTGATGATACTCAATCTACGGCTGAGTTAGCAGCAACATATACAGCTGTTAGAATCAAAGCTATACTGGTCCATTTGAGTCAAATTGGCTAGGTAGAAAAGCTTGACAAATGGGTGCAATGATCGACAGCGCTAAGTACGCATCGAGACGTGCCTTGCATTGCTCAACAGGCACACAAATTACGTAGTAATTTTGAACCGCATTGTTTCCTGCGACAAAAATGGATTTTGTTTGACAATCGCAAGCGCTCAGCAAGTTGCTTGGATCCTGGAATGCAATAAACGTTATTACCTTACGAGCATTATTGCAAATGTGTAAGTGTGAAGAACTGAACTGAAAACCGATGGAGAATCTCGCACGTATCCAACCAGCTTTGGTCAATCGCTCGTCCCGCTGCTACTGCACGACAACGCGCGACCATATACTGCACAACAAACGGTCTCCAAGTTACAACACTTGGAGTTAGAAGCTCTAAGTCATACGCCATACTCACCAGATCTTGCACCTGCAGACTTGTACTATTTCCCGAATTCGGATAACTTTGTGACGGAAAAAAATTCAATACCTAGAGGCAGTACAAAATGCCTTTGAAGAACTTGTTGCCTCCCGTCCAGCTGATTTCTTCAAGATGAGCGTCAATAAACTGCCACTACGTTTGCTTCGTATGCATCGATATCATGGGTGATTACTTTAATTAATAGAAATAAATAAATAACATATGAAACACTGTGTGATAAAAGAAGAGTGTGATTTGCAAGATGATGCAGTGACTAGGATTAAGAAAGGAATGCTTCGGTAGAAAGAATGAATGCGGAAAGACTGACAAAGCAAATATATGTTGCAGAAGTGAATGTAAGAGTCGGAAAGGGACGTCCTAGGCGGAAGTTTGTCGACCAATTTGGCGATATACTAAAAGTGGGCCAAATTAAGAGTACCCTTAACCGATGGTAAGCATGGTAAACATGGTAGCGGCGTTAAATATACCACACCGTTTCGCACCATGAGGAATCGAAATAAAGAAATGGCCCCGAGTTCCCGGCGCCCCTTTAATGGGGCAGGGGTGCGAAGAATCTCCGGGAGGAAAACCAGCGACGAGGTTCGCCACCCGTCACGTTCTGTATCCCGGAGAGGCGAAAAGTGGATTGCAGAGGCCCGTCTGGCTACGTTGAATGTATGTGGGGCAATGAATGATAAAATGGATGAAGTATGCGATATGATGTATGATAGAGGAATAGATGTGTTATGCGTAAATGAGACGAAAAGGAAGGGGAAGGATGTCACTACACATGGCATGTATACCGCATACTGGTCTGGTGTAGACGAGATCGAGCGGGCATGCCAGGGAGTAGGTATCATCCTTTCAGAAAGAATGGGCTAATGTGTGAAAGAGTATGAATGTGTAAGCCCAAGACTGCTATGGATACGAATGAAAGTGGCTTGAAGAAGTTGTTTGTGTTAGGGGTCTACGCCCCAGACATGTCTAAGCCCACTTATATCCGAGAGCAGTTTTGGGAAATGGTAAGGATGGTGTTAATGAAGTGTAAGGGAAATGAAAATATTATCATGCTAGGAGATTTTAATGGAAGGGTTGGGGTGAGGAGGCTTGGTTATGAAAGGATATTGGGAACGTTTGGTGATGAAAGTATAAATGAGAATGGTGAAAGTCTCCTCACCTTATGTATGGAAAAGAATCTTTTTGTGACGAACACTTGCTTTCGCCACAAGAGGATTCACATGTATACTTGGGAAAGAGGTGACGATAGAAGCATAATAGATTTCATAATTGTGGATGAAAGATTGAGGGGCGCAGTGGTAGATACGAGGGTTTACCGGGGTTCTAACGAAGGAACGGATCATTATTTAGTTTTATGCCGAATTAATGGTCTATTCAGGCGTTGGCGCCATCGATCGTCTGTGTCTACCACTGCGTTACAGCGTATTAGAACAGAAAGGTTACAAGATGAAAGTGATAAAAACAAGTTCAAATGTAGACTGAAGGAAAATATAAGTGGTTTGGATGAATTATGTATGAAGGAGTTAAACTTGGAGAATATACGGGAAAATGTAAAGAAAGGTTTAGTGGATGCAGCTACCGAAGTATATGGTGTTAGTAAGAGAAAAAATGAAAGGAAAAATAATACGTTATGGTGGGATGATGAGATACGTATGGAAGTTGAAGCAAAGAAGAGAGCATGGCTAGATTTACTAGCAACAAAGGCTGGTAATTCTGGCGGTACGAATGGTGATATTGAAAGAAAAAAGGCAGTATGTAGACATCTTAATAAGAGAGTAAAAGAAGTAGTTGAAAGAAAAAAGCAAGAAAGAACGGATAAGAATGATAGAAAAATATCGGATAACTTCCAGGCAAATATTAAAATGTTCTGGAAACTGAACTGCCAGAGGATATACAAAACAGCCTATGATGAATGCTATAAGAGACGAGAATGGCTATATTCTGAATGATGAAGTTTTGAGTTTAAAGAGATGGAAGGAATATTTTGAAAGTGTGTTTATAAGTGAGGAGACAACGTGTGTACTAAGTGGAGTAGAAACACCGAAAGAAGAGGAAAGAGGTAGCGAGATAAATATAGATGAAATAATGAAAGCAATGTAAAGCATGAAAGCAGGTAAGGCTGCCGGATATGATAGAGTTTCACTCGAAATGCTAAGGGCTGGAGAGGAAGTGGTGGCAGACCTGCTGCACACCTCGTTTAATTTATGCTGGGAACTGAAGCGGGTACCGGTAGACTGGTGCAAAGCCGTAATAGTCCCAGTATATAAAGGAAGAGGGTCGCAGCAGGACTGTAAAAACTACCGTGGCATCAGCCTTCTTAGCATTGTGGGAAAACTGTATGCTAAGGTACTGATTGAAAGGGTCATGAAAGAAACTGATGGAAAAATTTGGGATGTGCAAGCGGGATTTAGAAAGGAAATGGGATGTACAGATCAAGTCTTTTCCATGCGCATGATCGCGGAGAAGTTTCTGGCCAAAAACCAGAAGGTTTTTTGTGCGTTCATGGACTTGGAAAAGGCCTATGACAGAGTGGATAGGGATTTGCTATGGCAAACACTGAACTCATTTGGGTTGAGCGCTGGCTTGATACAGGCATTGGAGTCTCTTTATAGGGACTCTAGTTTTTTTTTTTTTTTTTATAGAAGAGGGGGCAAACGAGCATGCGGCTCACCTGATGTTAAGTGACTACCGCCGCCCATGATCAACCGCAACACCAGGAGAATTGCGGGTGCGTTGCCGGCCCTTTAGAAAGGAGTAAGCTCTTTACTTGAAGGTCCCCAGGTCGTATCGGTCCGGAAAAATCGCCGGTGGTAAACTATTCCACAGAGAGGTTGTACGTGGAAGAAAACTCCTTGTGAAACGTACAGTGGTGGACCGCCAAGCATCCAGATGGTGTGGATGGTATCGGGACGTTTGCCGTGCAGTGCGTTCACGAAATTTGGCGGCTGGGATTAATCCGAACAATTCCTCAGAGCACTCCCCGTGATAAATACGATAAAATACGCAAAGAGATGCAACATCTCTTCGCAGCGCCAGTGAATCGAGCCGATCGGAAAGCACTCGGTCGTCGACGATTCGAGCCGCTCTGCGCTGGATGCGGTCAAGTGGAAGGAGCTGGTACTGGGGAGCCCCAGCCCAGAGATGGGAACAGTATTCCATGTGCGGCCGAACCTGCGCCTCGTAAAGTTGCAGGCGGTGTGCCGGCATGAAATACTGTCCCGCTCTGCTGAGCACGCCAAGCTTTTTAGAGGCCAATTTGGCCTTCCCTTCCAAGTGACCACGAAACTGCACGTCACTCGATATGTCGACGCTGAGGATTCCGATACTGGCTGAGGCAACAAGGGGAGTGCCTTGAAACTGAGGGGATACGACAAAGGGGTTCTTTTTAGCGGTTAACGCGCAAACTTGTGTCTTCTGGGGGTTAAACTGGACTAGATTTAGTCGTCCCCAATCCGAGACTCTGTTCAGCAAAGACTCGACTTCAGAGACAAGTTTGTCCCGGCACTCGGAGACGTTTTCCCGAGAAATATTGGCTCGGCCGGTGTAAAGAGCATCACCAGTGCTGTCATCTGCATAGCAATGAATGTTACGGGTATGCAACATATCATTGATATGCAGAAGAAACAGCGTTGGCGATAGCACGCAGCCCTGTGGAACACCAGCATTAATAGGCTTGCAATCGGAGCTTGCACCGTCTACAACGACCTTGATGCTCCGATCTGCAAGAAAGCTGGTGATCCAATCGCACAGTTTCTCGGGAAGCCCATAGGAAGGGAGCTTCGAAAGAAGCGCTTTGTGCCAAACCCGATCGAAGGCCTTCGCAATGTCCAAACTAACGGCCAATGCCTCCCCATTGAACTCTACTGCCTCCGCTCATCTGTGAGTGAGGTTGACCAGAAGATCACCAGCTGACCGACCACGGTGAAAACCGTATTGGCGGTCACTAATCAGCTGGTGATCCTCAAGGTACCTCATGAGCTGGCAGTTTACAATGGACTCCATTGTTTTGGAGAACAAGGAGGTGATGGCGATTGGCCGGTAGTTGGACGGGTCTGAGCGGTCGCCTTTTTTAGGGATCGGGTGGGCGAAAGCCGTCTTCCATGCTTTTGGGACTACGCCTAGGGAGTAGGAGTACCGGAAAAGACGCGTTAAAACTGGTGCCAACTCTGGTGCACACGTCCTCAGCACAATTGGGGGGATTCCGTCAGGCCCACTCGACTTGTGGATGTCCAGGGAGAGGAGTGCTTTGCGAACCGAGCGCTGTGTGAACTGCACTTCCGGCATGGAGCACTCACACCGCGGGATGGTCGGCGGCGTACTCCCCCCGTCATCGAGAGTCGAGTTAGACGCAAAGAAAGAGCCTAGAAGATCGGCTTTCTCCTTTGCAGTATGGGCCAGTGAGTCGTCCTCCCTGTGCAGAGATGGAAGAGATGGCTGACAGAAATTCCCCTGGACAGCCTTGGCGAGAGACCAGAATGCACGGGTTCCAGAAGGAAGGCGAACTAGTTTCTCGCCAATTCTGCCTATGTGCTCTGACTTTGCCTTGGCAATGAATTTGAATTTGAAGGACCTAGAGGCGGAATTATACTTCTTTTTTTTAGTGCTTGTGTTAGGATCAACGGGGTCTACTCGGACTGGTTTGACATCCATAAAGGTGTCAGACAGGGCCGTGTGGCTTCCCCGTGGCTGTTCAACCTATTTATGGACAGTTCTTTGCAAAATTTGAAAGTTGAAGAATGCGGATTAAGAATGGATGAGTTGACCGTCAAATGCCTTTTGTACGCCGATGATCAAGTTATTCTTGCGTCGTCGGCGGCCGAGTTGCAAATGATAGTTACATTAATGAACGGATCATTAAAAGAAAGGAGTATGAAAGTGAACGCAAGTAAGACGAAGGTTATGGTTTTTGAAAGAGAAGAAAGTAAAACGATTTGTGAAATAAGAATAGAAGGTGAGTTGATCGAGCAAGTAGATGAGTTTGTATATTTGGGCTGCGTATTTGGCAGGGATGGAAGATATGATAAGGATATAGAACAACGAGTGAATGCGGGAAATAGAGTAAATGGGGCCTTGCACTCTATTGTGAAGAGTCAAAATGTGTCGAAAAAGGCACGTATGGCAATTCACAATGCTGTGTTGGTCCCTACTTTAACATATGGTAGTGAAAGTTGGGGGTGGCAGAAGAAGCACGAGAGTAGAATAAACGCAATAGAAATGCGGTCGTTAAGGAGTATGTTAGGGCTGAATCTGAATGACAGGGTAAGGAATTGTGTAATAAGAGAAGAGTGTGGTTTGCAAGATGATGTCGTGACCAGGATTAAGAAAGGAATGCTTCAGGGGTTTGGTCATGTGGAAAGAATGAATGAGGAAAGGCTGACAAAGAAAATTTACGGTGCAGAAGTGAATGGCAGAGTCGGAAAGGGACGTCCTAGGCGAAAATTTATCGACCAAATTGGCGATTTATTGAAAACGGGCCAAATTAGGAGTACCCTTAACCGACGAGCATGTATGCGTAGGTGTATGGATGTGAAGGAGGCAAGAGAGGTGTGTCAGGATCGTGCCAAATGGAAATCTGTAGTCTCTGCCTACCCCTCTGGGTGACAGGCGTGAGTGTTTATGTTTATGTATATATATGAAACAGAGTAGTATTACGCTATTATATTACGGAGGTATTCTGCGAGAACGTGGAACTTCCCCACTCGAGGCGACCCAGTCATACTGTAGCCGTAATACAGATGCAATGCGGTAGAGCTGCATTTAAATAACATCATCTCTTGATGTTTTTTTCATTTCCATCATGGAACTGATTGCGCGGTCACATTTCCGCAACAACAGCTTCCGTAATCTGTCCCATCACACATCTCGTGTAAAGACCGAACAAGAATCAGATTTAAAACCCAAACACCAAAAAATACATAAGCTCCATAGTAATACCAAGTGTTGGGTGCTCCGCAGGTTGAAGACATTGCCTGTCGAAAGATTTTTCCTGTTTCTTACTCAGCCAAAGAAAATACTGTTACGCGCTCCAGTCGACGACACACTAGCGCCATCTAGTGTCAGGAACGAGAGCGAGGGGAGCGTTGCAGTTTATGACATCACAAATCTTTCGACCGACAGCGCCACCAGAACTAAGTTTCTAGAAAATCTATACTCGAACTCTCGGTACCTTGCGCGTGTTTACTTGAACATTCCGGATATTTTGCTAATTTAAATAAATAGGTGGCGCAAGATGCGATTGAGACAGAGTTGAACTCGGCGATACAAGCGAAGCTTCGGAGCGGAATTAAGTGAATTAGTGTGTTTAATTATTAGTGTTTTAACTTTAATTTGTGTAAAGTAAATTAAAGTGTTAATTTAGGTAATTTTATCGGCAATTTTTATTGTCACGAACCTCAAGCTCGTAAGAATACTAAACTCAACCATAAAGCATCATTATATGCAATATTTATTATTAAAAAAAAACTAAAATTATCATAGAGTCCTCTGGCCACGACATAGTGCCAAGAACGCTGCGTGAGTTTCCTCCCTGATTAGCTCTACTTACCCTATGAGCGAGAGAATAAACAAGTGTAACTACACTAACCTACCTATGTAACTAGTACACTTAGTATAGTACCTATATAACTGAATTGTAGTCAGTGACGATCGGGCCGGCACTGTTGTTACACGCGAATAAAATGTAATTAAACGCTATCTCTTACAAGGACTTATTTCATTTCTCAACACACTACACAGACATTAGTTAAAGTGGTGACCATGCATTACCTACTTGCTGTTGCAATACCGCTCCCACGCTTGAATCCGATGCGTCCGTCATAAGTGCGAGCGGGGTGTCGGGTTTCGGATACGATAAGCTTGCGGCATTTTGCAACTTAGTTTTACATTGAATAAATGCTTCATTTGACTTATCATCCCATTTAATTTTAGTTTTGTCTTTTTTCTTAGAGTTTTTTAAAAACTTAACTCCATTTGATATTCTACAGCATTGGGCAAATGTAAACGATAAAAGTTGACCATACCCAAAAATCTCCTGAGTTCTTCAATAGTTACTGGTTTCGGAAAAGCACAAATAGCATCAACTCTATCTTTAAGAGGACGAATCCCTTCCGCGGATACTTCGAAATCCAAAAAATCTATTTTAGACTTTCCAAATAAGCATTTATTCAGGTTGATAGTCAAACCGCATTTATTTAGTCGCTCGAACACGATCTTAAGATGCTCTCTATGTGACGTCATATCCGTGCTTGCAATTATAACGTCGTCGATATAAGTATAAGGCGGTGGTCTCCTATAAACGCCGTCGGCCGCTTACAGCGTCACGCCGTACGCCGCGTTACGATGCTTACTATAGAAATGTACTGTTGTGGTCTCTTTTACACGCTGACGTCGGCGTATGGACGTCGTAGGCGGCGTAAGACGCTTTGCGCTGCGTCTCTAGTTATTTTGAACCATTGCAGCGTGAACGTCGTGTCTAGCGTCAGTACAAAATGGCCAAATTTAATAAAGGAAAACCTTTTCTTCAACCGATATGGGCTTAGGATGCCTTTTTGATGGCACTTTTGTTACATACTCCTGCACAAGCTCTACAATATGTTTAAATTGTTCTTGATTAATACGAAAATATTCAGTAAATTTAGAATCGCTGTCTTTTAGGTGTTTCATTATCAATAGCTGGAAACATCCTTCCTCATTTCTCTTCATAAATAATCAGTGCCTTGTTGCCTTTATTTTTCTTCGTATACGGTCGTCTTGTGCCTCTTCTTCAAGTAACACAAGCGCCGCCAAAAGTGTTGAATTTATATCCATTTTATGAACAAATAACACACGTGAGCACTGTAGGCTACTTACTGTTGTTTGATCGAAAGTCTAGACGTCGTCCGTTGCTAATAATATGTATTGACCGCTGACGCTGTGCCTGGCGTTCAGACGCCGATCGGAACGTTTACGCTGAAGTCGGACGTCGCGTATAGCATTTAATAGGAGACCGTAGCCTAAAGGAAATTTAGGCCATCAAAAACAGTGTGATTCATAAACCGCTGAAAAGTTTGTGCTCCATTGCGCAAACCGAACGTCATGCGTGGGAATTCGAATAGACCAAAAGGTGTTATAATGGCGGTCTTCTCTACATCGTTAGGATTGACCATTATAACATGATACGTCCGATTAATATCAATTCGTGAGAATATTTTTTTACCTTCCAATAAATATCTAAAATCATGCAATCGCGGTATAGGGTACCTATCGGGCTTGGTTATCGCGTTAAGAGCCCTATAGTCGCCACATGGTCGTATTTGGCCGTTTTTTTTAGGCACAACGTGTAGAGGGCTTGCCCACGCACTTTTCGACGGCCTGCAAATCCCCAACTGTTGCATAAGCCTAAACTCTTCCTTAACCTTTAAGCATCGATGCGGTGGTAACGGTCTTACTTTAGCGTGCACCGGTGGGCCATTAGTCTCTATATGGTGGTATACCGAATGTCTGGGTGGTTCTTTAAATGAAACCGGCTTGGTGATATCAGGATATTGTGCTAACAAATCATAAAAAGGATGACACTTATCTATGGTCTGGACTGACTGTTCTTGACAGAAAACAATAGGAGCTAAAACCTTTAAAGGGGGATGCCCATATTAGGCCATGGAACGCCCAACAATGTGCATTTGTTAAAAAAATATATCTTTATTTATGGTTATTAATCGCGGTATTCATTTATCCTAAAACAATGGGAATATTTTTGCACAAATTAAAAGTACCGAAAAGATAAAAATAAAATTAGGTAAATACGTAATTCATTAGTCTGTGAATAAAATAAAAAATGTTGCCAATCACAAAAATCATTAAAAAATCGATTCCCCTTTTCGATCGATTACTTATGGTGTCATTATTACAATGCTTATATGATCTTTCGATAATTATTACGATGTTATGATATAGGTTTAAAATAACCGTTGACAATGGATATTTATCCAAAGCAGTCGATACGCAACCGTTATTAACCAAATGTTTACCGACTACAGACGAAAAAGGATGGTTATGTTTTTACTGTGTGTGCGGATTAGGCTATGTTGAATCGTTTTTTGCTATGGTGCTTAAAACGTAGGATGCATTTTATTATTGAGGGAGCTACTATCAAAGAATATTTTATTCGCTTAACTCGTAAAGTACTTGACCAACTTTAAGACTTTAAGAACTTGAAGACTTTAAGAATTCTTTCACCACTAGATTGTTATGTATAATTTTAGATATCTATTATAGGGTTAATTTTATTATAGAGGGCGCTACTTTCAATGAATACGTTTTTTGGCTAATCTCAAAAATTACTAGACCGATTTTGAAAATTCTTTCACCATTACATTGCTAATGAGGGCGTTAGCTGTGTGATAAATTATATTATTACAATAAATAATTGTGAGATTAATATTTTCTAAATAAATAAAACTAAATACCTACCTAAGATGTTCAAATCCAATTATTATTTTTACAATTTAAGAATCGTATTTACACACTTTACTTACTCAGATTGATTATTGTAGATAAAGAGGTAATAAACCTAAAGTAAAAGAGCTCCGCTTAAACGAAAAAACTATTTATTAGAATAAAACTAAATGTTGAAAAAAAGTGGTTCAGTGCGAGTCGGACTCGCAGGCCCATGAAGAGTTCAGTAGTAACAAGCATATATTTTAAATCGAGTCAAAATACCACTATCATTATCGCCAGCAACAAATTATTTTGTTTTTCATAGTGTTTGTATAAATAACAAAGTTGTTTTTGCGGTTCCTTAAAATGTGCTACTTGTATCAAAAAAAGGACTATTATACATTAAAGGGGTTTCTGTGGTTTATTCATTACCAAAGAGAAAAAACTTATTGCGCAAAATAGGTTTTTATTAATTTCAAGTCATCAAAAGCGGCAGTCAACCATTAAAAACTAAAACAACCGTTGTTATAGGCTCGGTTGAATTCATTGACAACCTTCACATTTATAGTTATGATAATTAAACAAGCGAATTACTAGCTGATTTACCAAGAATTCTTTAGAGTATAACAAAACGCTACTGCACAAGTTAACTGTTATTCTTATCTGTTTTTAACATAACATTTAAAATGGAATCATGTTATGATAATTCAAGAAGTTAATTTCCAGCTGATTTACCACGAATTCTCTAAAGCATAACAAAACAATACAGCACAAGCTAACTGTTCTTAAAAATATATTTGAAATAGAGTTTCAATAAATAAAGGAAATTATATTTTAAAAAGCGTGCAGAACTTAAAACGCGTCAAAGATTATTCTTTTTATGATATTATTAATCGAATAAAAATCGATATCATTCCATAGATTTTATGACCGTTAAGTGGCAACATCGTATCCGACAGGTAGGCCGCTGTCACTGTTATGTCATAAGAATTAAATTACGTGTTGTTATCGTGTTATTGTTTTGTTGTAAAAGTAAAATGCAATTGTTGATCTCTCAACAATTGGTTCGAACACAGCAGGTAAATAGTTGGTACATATCACGATGTGGTATGTCTTCCTCTAAGAAATGCTTTATAACTGACTTTACTTGAATAATATCAATATAATAATTGTAGCTTCTTTATTAGGTACAAGTTTCGATTACAGTGAACGTGTAGTGTGGCACTCGCAAAATGCACCAATAGTTCGTCTTGAACATCTATACATCAGCTGTGGCACTGACACTTATGAGAATAAGATCACACACATTGTTTGTCTTCGATTTTCCACGTGAGGAATTATTTGCGCTACGTGAGGTAAGTGTTTAACATGTTTAACATTTCAATTTATTAAATGTGATCCATATATCTGATAATTATACATGTTTTTACACTGATTGTATATCAACTCAAGAACTTGTTTTATTTTTTCACATCTGCCCTAGCTATATCTGACAAACATACTAGCTTATTTATGAGATTAACCAGTTTTATCAACTACCAAGAAAGGAGACAGTTGATTTTTCATTGTTTTTGGACTGCTGGTAGTCGTCAGTCCTTAATTATTAAATAATATAGGGCATTAAATCCGTCCTTGTGCAGTAACATTTAACTTGATAAATATTTTATTTATATTTGAGTTTGAAATATATCTATTTTATTTTTATTTTTTCACTTTGACTTCATTTTTTGTATTTTACATTGTTTCAGTTGTCATGCCGTGTATATCATAATTGCTGGCAATGAACTGATAGAACAGCATCATGTTCAACTGCAGAACGGGAACCATCTGAATCATCTAGTCCGTCCTCGTTGCAATCTGAAGTGAGTAATGTATTGCACCCAGAACAACAAAGCTTAGATCATAGTACATCACACAGTGTACTGCTAACTAATTATATAAAAGCACAATGTTTTTTACCAGGTTGTAACAGTTCCATCAGCATTGCAAGTATGTCTCTTTTGTGATTAACTACATTTTGCAATAACAAACATACATAGTGACAAGTACTATGTATGTGTGTTATACTTGGTAGAGCCATGCTGCAGTTATATTAGAAGTATAGTTGTAGCATGAATGGGTCGGCTCGACCGGGGAAGGAGCACCCTCTCACAGAATACCAGCGTGAAATAGCAGCTTAATGCTGCTGTGTTTTGTATGGTGAGTGTAGAGAACCGGAGACCCTTTTTACTGGAAACGAGAAAATGATCTTAGTCCTCACGGGTGACAACGCATCTGCATTTTGATTTGTAATCGAGGATAGATGTGGATGTCTAAGGGTCGCAGAAATGTCTCCAGCAGATGGTGAATCTCAGTTAATGACAAGATATGCTAATAAATCCAGAGCCGTGACTATGTGTCGATATGGGTAGTAGAGGTGGTGAATGGCATTTTTAAAACTGAATTTAAAATATTTCATCAAAATTACTTTAACAGGGCTTCTACACATTTGATGATAGACTGCTGTGGCTTCTGCTATAGTTAATAAATTCCACACAAAAATAAGGGACAGGGATGATGCGGCTCAAATACTTGAAATAGTTCATCAAAATATGGAGACAAATAATGATTTTTCTGAGTATGCTAGGGAAAACAATCTAAATAGAGCTAGGGCAGGCAGACTTTAGAAATATAAATGTAGACTTTAAAATGTTAGGGAATTTCCTGTTTTAACTTACAGCGACTTAATATTAATTGCTTGTGTCACATACCAATTAAAGCAAGCTCGCTACTATTATGGTGAGCATATAAGATTTAATGGTTGCTACCGGATAGAACTCTGTAATAACCAGAGGAGCAGCATTATGGAAGGAATAAAGTTGGCCCTAGCTGATCTTTACTTAGGGCTAGAATTGCAAGTCATCACTATTAGTCGTAAAGTGTATTTTATTATATAAATTCTATATAATATCTAATATATAAATTCTTTTTTAGGAAGGATGCTTGGTACTACCACCTGCTTAGGACCCAGTAATTAATGAAATTAAAAACCCAAGCATACCACTGCAAGACTTCTAGACACAGTAAGTTCATTCTGTAGATCGGACAATAAATAAAAATTAAAAATCTGAAGGTACTCCGGGTTAACACTGACATTGGGACGTCGGTCACCTCAGTCTGCCGTAACCATGGGTGCTGGAAAGCACCCGAAATGTCTGGAATTAAAAATCAAAGAAATAAAACGCGATAAAATCGATAAAAATAGTTGTTAAAAAAACTGCATTTGTGAAAATAAAAACTTCAAATATTTTCAAAACCCCGACTTTTTTTAAAGCAATTCCTTTACCATTTCATTGTTTTAATTGCATATTATCATATCTATATGCTTTTATATGTGGGCACTCATGGCCGAAGTGTCTATGAAGACTGGGCATTCCCCTTTGTTACCTCGTCAATTAGTTTGCGAGACGCTACGTCGACCAACAACTTATAATGCGCTAAAAAAATCTGCACCTAAAATTGGCTGACGCACGTCCGCGATAACAAATGTCCACTGATACACTCTGCGCAACCCTAAATCTAAACTTAAAGTTTTAACACCGTAAGTGTTTATTTTGCTGCCATTTGCTGCATATAAAATATATTCAGAACATCCATTACCACACGATTTAACATTCACTTTATTTCGCGGTAAAACAGATATATTGGCACCGGTATCAATTAGGAAAATAAGGTTGCTGGACTTATCTCTTATGCTGAGGCGATGATTAGAGATGCCTATGCAACTACTCGCCTTCTTCAGCTGCATGGCATCTAGTTTACCGTTTCTTCCGGTTTCCAAGCGCACGGCTGAACACATTTCTGCGCCCTAGCCTTGAAGCGATAATGGTAGAAACACAGCCATTTGTCCCGAGCAGCAGCGCGTCCAGGAGTACGGCTGCGGCGACCTTGAGTCTGCGAACGGGCTCGGATCCTGTCACGTCCGCGTGATTGGGACCGCGATTTGCTCATGGCCATTTTATCCAGTCGCTTGTTAATCTTCGCTATTTCAGCAATGATGGAAGCGTTATCTGACGAAGTCGCTTCTACCCCTGCCACGCTGATGGGTCGCATTGTTTCCATAACCTGGTCTGCTACAGAAGCTAGCGTTTTGAGGTCTTTGGTACCGGTAACCACCAGTACGGCACGAACTGCGGCTGGTAGGTGGTTTTGCCATAAAACGCTCAGAGTTTCATCCTTAAATCGATCCCTGGCCAGGTCCTTCATTTTACGCAGCAGCTGGGAGCCAGCTTCCGACGAGCTCACGGCTCGCCCAAATCGCCGACTAAAATAGAAATATGTTAACGGGTTGCGTTAAATGGTGTTTGGCGATATCAGACGTACTGTTTCGTCTATCTAGCTTGTAAGTAGTGTTTAAGAGAATATGCCCTAACAATGTAAGCAGATTCAAAACTTGTATTATATACTGGTGGCAATTAATTTTTTTTACTGAAATGAATTAAAATGTGTAATATAATATACCTATGTTTTAACGTTTATCATTGCAACTCGCTGTTATTGTTAAATGCATGTAAGTCGAGTGTTGATAGCTACTGACGCATCAAATGTAAATCTCAGTATTAAGACATATGATACCAAGTGTTTGTGCATTACGAGTGATAAGCAGTACGTTGTCACCAGGCTCTGCCTATACCTTATTGTTTGTATATCCAAATTTAATTGTATCTTAAAATAATTTTCTTTTTTTGTGGGGGGGAGTGATGTAACTACACTAACCTACCTATGTAACTAGTACACTTAGTATAGTACCTATATAACTGAATTGTAGTCAGTGACGATCGGGCCGGCACTGTTGTTACACGCGAATAAAATGTAATTAAACGCTATCTCTTACAAGGACTTATTTCATTTCTCAACACACTACACAGACATTAGTTAAACAAGCCTCTATAAAAGATTATGGGCAGTTATACGAGTATATGTAAGTGCGATACTATCAACACTTTCTATTCAAACTACACATCTGCCCAGCTATGTGAAAATCGATACTTGGTTCATACTATTCTTGTAAAGACTTCAGCAATTAAATAAAAATGCTAAAAAAACATTATTTTGTCTTTCTAACAAGGCATTTCGTTCTTATGGTTGACAACGCGCTTGCATTTCATCTGCATGTGATTCTATCTGCAATTGGCATTACCCAAGGACAGATGTAGGTGACTATCGGCTAAATCATCCACTCAAATGCTGCCGTTATGTTAATGTTTCATTCACAATGTTACCGTTTTGGTTAAATATATTTCGTATGGAATAATGCAATTGCGCAAAGTGATGCGCTATATTTTACAAAAAAATTCTTGCTTTAAATTATTATTCTATGAAATCAAGTATCCTCATTTCTATACATATTTTCTTAGCGATAATATAAATCTATTAGTCTGTATTAAGTAATTTTACGCTTGTGATTTATTAAAACAAGACTTTTGTTATATACAGATAATCGGGTTACAAGAAAATCCAATCTCTTGATAACTCACTCTTTTGTAACTCTTTTGTGGAATCACTTCGCAACTGCGTGGTTTTTTTATTGTTATAGTAATTTGTAACCTACATAGGATATAGGTTTAAGAAAAGGCATCGGTTTATAATCAACAGTGATACATTCACATAATACAACAAAACCAAGCCATGAACAATTCTCACCAGAGTTAAGCAATCGCACTGTGGCAACACTTACGACCCGTGTCATAATTCATAATTTGCAACTATAGTTCATAAAAGATAGCTTGATCTCTGCGACAGCTGTCAGTAAAAATCACGTCTATGAAGTCCTGAATTTCTTAGGAGTACAGACACGTAGACAGCTGTCTACATACAGACAGTACCTGTCAATGTCATACTTTATGGGCATGCACTAATTAATTCGGCATGTATGTACCACTAAGAAATTCAGGACTTCATTGGCGTGAAGTTGGTGTTGGTGAAGTGGCGTTTTTACTGACAGCTGTCGCAGAGATCAAGCTATCTTTTATGAACTATAATGGCTTGTGGAACATTAAAGACAATGTTACGTTTATAAAGCCACAAGAAACACTTTGCAACAAACGATTTTACTATCCTCTACTTTTTAATACAATTTGTTGTTACGTTACCCTTACCTTACAATATACATGTACTATATACATATAAATAAAATGTAAGTGTCTATCTGTAATATCGAAAAAACTCGCCTTTATTGAGTTCAAAGGGGTAATTTGTTACTATATGTTATTAGACATAAATAACCTTTTTTTATCAATATTTCTCTGTCTGTTGGGCTTGTTGTTTGTGGAGGTAGACTTTTTTTTTAATTTATTAGAATCAACAAACAGTTTACACAATATTTATTAATCTGAAATACATTCACTACAAAAATATAGTGTATTTGGCACGAACTCTGCGACACAATGGCCTATTTGGTACTCTGTATTGAATCATCTTAACTAGTTCTATACCATCGTACCTGTTATGACAAATATCATACAGTAACATAGCTTGAATCTGTTGACGTCTGGATTCTAAATTTAGTAAGTTATATTCGACCAGCAGTTGATAGTAGGGTAATTTAACTCGTCTGCACTTGTAATATACACTACGCAAATAAACTTTTTCTGAATGGATTCTATTTTATCTATATTTTATTATAATACGGACACCAAATAGCTACCGCATATTCCAGTTGCGATCTTATTAAAGATTTATAGAGGTGCAAATAAGTGAGAGGTTTTTTCAATTTACTTCCAATACGCATCGCGAATCCATACATTTTAAGAGCCTTATTAATGACATTTTCAACATGTGTATCAAAGATAAGTTTACTATCTAATATTATTCCTAAATCTTTAATTTTATAAACTTTTTCTAATGGAACTCCACATAAAGAATAATTGAAATTACTTACCTGTCGCTTACGGGTAAACGTTATGGCTTTACATTTATTAACACTCAAATCTAACTTATTGTTTTTACAGTAAGTTGTAAAATTATCTAAATCTTTTTGAAAGTTAAGGTGGTCATGATAATATTGAATTTTGCGATACATTTTAATATCATCTGCGTACAGAATAAAATTACAAAACTTGAAACAACTATTAACATCATTAATGTACAGGACGAAAAGAAAGGCCCTAAGATTGATCCTTGTGGCACACCAGAACTTATATGCACAATATCTGACTCAAAACCTCTTATAACTACTTTTTGTGTACGATTTGTCACATACGACTTAAACCATCTCCACAAATTACCACGGATACCATTAAAGGCCAGCTTTTCCAGAAGTAGTTTATGGTCTACG
Organism: Parnassius smintheus behrii; assembly: GCA_036936625.1. Classification (NCBI taxonomy): domain Eukaryota; kingdom Metazoa; phylum Arthropoda; class Insecta; order Lepidoptera; family Papilionidae; genus Parnassius; species Parnassius smintheus. The sequence goes on from JAUPFT010000017.1 coordinate 30,204,722, forward strand.
CGATCGAAAGCTTTGCGGAAATCTGTGTATATGCAATCAGTCTGGACGTTACTATCCAGATTCTCAAATAAGTAGTTTGTATGAATTAATAAGTTAGATATAATCGAACGCTTCTTGATAAAACCGTGCTGCTGTGGAATTATTATATTGTGAAGACTAGGATATAACGCATTATGTATTAACCTTTCAAAAGTTTTAGCGAGTGTTGATAAGATCGATACCGGTCTGTAATTCTCAACATCTTTTTTTGAGCCTGCCTTGTAAATTGGTGCAACACGAGCTGTTTTCCAAATAGATGGACATATCCCATCTTTTAAGGATTTATTAAAAAGGTAATGAATTGGTTTTGCAATAGTGTGTGCTGTAGCTTTCAGAAAATAAGGAGGAATGTTGTCAATACCAGCTCCTTTATTCGCGTCTAAATCTAAAAGGGACTTTGTTACATCTTTTTCAAAAATAGAAATGTCAGTAATAACGAAATCGGAATTGTTATTATTTGATATATTAATGTTATCATAATTCGAATCATCAGTAACTGAAGTGGGTTCAAATACCGAAAAGAAAAAATCAGAGAATATATTACATACTTCCTTGGGGTTACTAGCAAATTTGTCTTTTTAAAAAATTTCTGACGGAGTTTCTAGGCTACTTTTGTAATTTGTTACATATTTCCAGAAATATTTAATATTTTGCTTTACACAATTCTCGACAGTATCCACATAATGAGCATAACGTAATTTAGATTCAGTTTTAAAACGTTTTCTGTACAATGCGAATGTTCTATAATCTGACAAATTTCCGTACTTTTTCCATTTAACCCAAGCATTATTTTTATTTTTGAAGATATGTATCAATGATGAATCAAACCAATTAGGAAAATTGCTGTTTTTTACAGTTTTCCTTAGTATATATTTGCGTATAATACCATATATTCCGTCATAAAATAAGTCCACAGCAGCTTCAACAGAAACATCGTCTTTCATCAAAGCCTTCCATTCAGTATCTAATATTACTTTATTAATCAATACGTAGTCCGCACTTTCAAAACAGTAATGTGTGTGTTTACTCGGCATGCCTCGTATCTTCTCGGCAAACGGTACTATTACATAAAATGGAGGATGATGTTTATCAGTACTTACTAAAAAAATAGGGGCTGGACATAATATATAGTCATTTATGTTAGTAATAAATAGATCTAGAATAACATTATTTGAATTTTTATATGTATTAATTTGTGTAAAATTATAAAGTGATATAAAATTTATTAAACTATTGCGTGAAATTGATATATCGGAAAAAGAATAACTTTCAAAATTAAGATCCATATCATTCCAATCTATAGATGGCATATTGTAGTCTCCTACTAGATAAAAATTATTACATAATTGGTATTGATTAACTATACCAGACAAATATTCTATATAGCTCAAGTATACATCACTCTTTTGGTTAGGCGCAATATAGACAGCATTTAATAGATAAAGTTTTTTGCCACCCCTAATCTCAAGTGTAACGTAATCTACAAGTGGGGAAAGTGCGGACGCAGAGAAAGAAGTCCGGACCTCGACAGTGCTAAGCATACTGCGTACCGCTATGAGCACTCCCCCACCGTCCCTCCGATCACACGCATCACGATTTCTGTCGCATCTATACACAGTATATCTGGTATCAATAAATTCGTTATCAGAAATATGACTATGTAACCATGTTTCCGTTAAAATAATTACATCATATGGATGAGAAAGAATGTTCGTATATATAGTATGTAATTTGGTCCGAAGCCCACGGCAGTTTTGGTAGTATATAGACAAGCTATCCATTTTTAAATGTAAGAAATTGTACTGTTACTGAAATAATAATGTTAAATTTATGTATGATTAATATGTATTGAATTATATGCAACCCTACGAATAAATAGACATCAACAGTTATAATGAGTATTTCCTTAAGATTACGAGTAAAAACATAAACAAAGACTATTTTGCCCGCTTTGATCAACAGCCAATGTAGTATATTAAATAACATGTAAACAACTTTCATAAGGTTCAACGTACTTTTGCTTACCCGCAAGGGTATAATATTAACAAATTGATATTTAATTAAATTTACCTCACAAAATAAAATATAATAAGAAAAAGGAGAATGAGTACATACTAGGACAATGTTAAATATTATTAGTTTTAAGTCCAACCTGTAATTGTTTAAAATTACACCACTATTTAATCTTTTTAATATTATCCAAAGATCGAATTGCCATAGCTGGTGAGCTATCATTCTTACGCACCAATATAGTTCCATGCTTAACCCACACATACTTGTATTCATTAGTTGTAGTATGTAGTAAACAAATGGTTCTTTGATGAATATTCCATACATACATACATTATCCTACATAAGATATGTAGGATAATTTTTATAACTTTAAGAATAAATAAAAATTAAATAAAACGTTTTTGGTTTGCAATTTTAACACAAAAGGGTCTTACACTTTATCTTTTATCTCATAAAGTTTTGGAGAAAAACCGATTTTTAAAATTTTTACATTGAAATTTTGGATCATGTTCATAGGGAATCTACTAATTTTTTCTTTAAGTTTGCCAATTAAAAATTCATCTGATTATTACATGTAGTTTCCACTTATAGCGATAAATATATTTAAATTTTAATTACTTTTAACCCCCGATGCTCTGGATGCTTTGCAGCACTTATGCTCACAGAGGGACACTACTTTTTTACTTATAGACGGTCATTGTAGATTCCGGAATACTAAAAAATCAAATATGATAAAAAACTTACAGTAGTAAAGAAATGTTAAAGAAGTCTTATACATACAAGCGAAACAAACATACTTGTGCGAAGACAAAACATTTACGATCTAATAACATTAGACAGTAACTACATGATATAAAAAAGCTTTGAATTTTTTCCACAATCTTTCAATGCTAAAACAATTTGTATCGACGAATTAAAGTGCCGACTTCAAAAACTATTATGTGTTAATTGTTTTACTGGTTTATATTATAATTGAAGCTGGTTTTTACTGATGACTTAAAATTAAACTGTTTACCTTTTTGATTGGACTATGAAATATCAAAAATTCAAGGTAACAACTAAAATGTAGTCCAAAAAGTTAGATTAAACATTAGAAAAATAAATAAACTTCTACTCAGAAGGTTAGATTAAAAATAAAAAAGAATAATCTAAGTTGAAAAAAACTTTACCCATAAGTATAATTTTTTTTTTGAATTTCTTAATAGACCACCCCTGATGTAACATTACCTATTTAAGAAAAAAATATAACTTGAATCTGTTCGACCATTTTCGAGAAATCGGTGAATATACGTTAAAAACACAACGAATATAGAACCTCCTCGTTTTCGAAATTGGTTAATAAACACAGTATTTGAAAGCATTAATAAATATTATATTACTCACTTTGTATGTTACGCTACTGTCCGCTTTAGATACACTTTAGGGAGACAAAATTAAATTTACAAGCAACTGCTTCTATATGCATAAACTATTTATTATTTCATACGTGGCATTGCTACAACTATATCATGGTTGTAGCACGAATGGGTCGGCTCAACCGGGGAAGAACCACGCTCTCACAGAATACCAGCATAAAATAGCAGCATAATGCTGCTGTGTTTCATATTGTGAGTGTAGAGAACCGGAGACCCGCTTTACCGGAATCGAGGCATACCATCTTAGTCCTCTATGTGACAATGCATCTGCATTTTGATTCTTAATCTTGGTTAAATATAGATGTCATTGGGCCACAGCATCCACTTACCATCAGGTGGACTGTGTGCTTATTTGTCATCCTTTTCCTATAAAAAAAACTATGGGAATGGAGGACAAACTTATATCAGTGCTTGAGACCCTACAAAGTAATTAATACCGTGTGTTTAATAAATGTTTTTGTAGATGCTTGTGTATGAGAATGTTAATAAATGGAACGGGTTTGCTGGCAGGATGTTAACTGGAGAGCATGCAGTAGCAGTTAGATGAGCAATAAATAACACTTCTTGAGAGTTTCTTCTTATTTATTTTCTTGACTCCTTTTTTTACTTACTCCTTTGATTATTACATTGCCGGATTTGGAATGTTTTACCACAAAAAACGCCCCTTTTTTTATAAGCAGCTGTGACCAATCAGAATTAAGAAAATTTGCACGCGGCACTAATGAATTTGCACACGGTCCGTCGACCAATCAAGGCACAGAACAACCTTTTCTAAGGAAAATTTACAATTTTCTTTAATAAGTGTGGTAAAACATACCTTACAATATTTTTATTCATTCCTGACAATAGATATGGCTTATCCTTATTATTTCGAATAAAAAACATTCATATAACTTTCAATTTATACTTGTAAAAAATAAAAATATTTGCGCGGTCTTCTTATGGTTTAGCTCCGGAGTAGCTAAGCGTTTTTTCGCTCAACATACAAGTGAGTCTCGTCCGGACCGCGCCAACGAGCGGTCACGTCCGCCGGTCGTCGACTCCCGCCCGGGTGGGAGAAGTACAGCGCGTCGCTTCGCAGTGGGTGCGCGCGCTGTGGGGCCAACTCGGCTTGGTGGAGCCTTGAGGACGCCCCTGACCCCACCCGGGATGAAGATCGCCCAACGCTGCGCATCACCTACACGCTGGGAAGCGAACTCCGAAGGCCCGGCGCGCCCAAGTGCGCGCGCCTGTTGGTGACTTCGGCTCCGCGTCGAGGTGCTTCTCCGCGGGACCTTGAGGTTGCTGACCCTTCGGCAGATTCCCTTCCCAGAGGCGCGAGACACGCCAACTTTTTGCCTAGGAATACCAGGCCTTCAACTAGAGCCAGGAAGGAGCACTGGAGGCCCGGAGCAGCTGGAACGCCCTCCTGTCGGCAAGATTGGCCCTGCGTCGACTCCTACCCTCGGGACTCCGCGGGGCTTCGAGACGGCCGACCCTCCGGTAGCACCGACCTGGTGGCGCGCAATACGCCAACCAAGATTACCAACAATGCCGTACTGGTACGGCTCCCAAGACCGGCTCATTGTTATGAGCCGTGAGGAATACCCGGGTAATGGGGGACTCCCCGAGGCCCGATACCTGCATGGGATGAACAAAAGTAGTCCCATAGCAGACGACAATCAACATACAAGTAGCGCTGCCAGGCGGCAGGAATGCACAACGCTTATCACGATAACATTATGCTTAAGACTCTACACAGAACATATTTCAACTTCTTATTAAATTAAAATCTATTACTATAATAAGTAATTAGATTACATAAGAGATTATTTGACATATTATTGTATTAAATTACTATAAGAGAAAGAGAATTAAACAAATCATTAAATTTACACTTAAATGTTAATATCTCTAATGCAACTCTTTAAAATTGTAATAAGAGAAGGTTCTAATAGGTAACTAATCTCATATCTTGTTTTAAACTTTCTAATTAAACCTAAATAAGCAATTAGATTTATATTTTCGTTACGTAGTTTTTAAAACAAGAATTTGAAGCTAATATAAGTGTAAAGGAACCAGAGAAGAAGGTCGATTGATCCGGCTGGTTCAGCAGCGGATTTCCCAACCTCCCATGACACCTACGTTGGGTTCGTGAACCCCGCAACGGAGTAACACACAAGGGCGTCGACCTCTTCCTTTTCTTCAAATAGGTTCAGGCGGAGATTACGGGTCTTCCGAAGTCGTCCCGGTCCCAACGCCTTAATTCTTCAATATGTGCCGCAATAGCGACACAGTAGACTGTATTTTACAGGTAAAGGATTCCTTGGGAATAAAACAGTAATTATCTTCAAACAGTTCCTTGAGAGAGTAATTACTTTCCCTATCACTTCCCTATGCACTTTTTCTTTCTTGATTATTATATATACTGCTGGTCCTGAACTGTCCCGAACTGTCCCGAACTGTCCCGAACGATTTGTAGCGTCGTCGTTGTCTTCTGCAGGGCATAATGCCGTGCAGGTCTCGGGCCTCGGGATGTACCCCTTAACCCGGATGTTACTCACGGCACACTACAGTGTGCCGGTCCTGGGCGCCTTGGTGGTAAAGGCGTGATGTATTTAGCGACTTTTGTGGCAGTTGGGTAATATGTCATTCAGAGAGGTTGTCTAAATAATTGTGTTTAACACAAATTATTTTGTCGAAGTTGGCCTTTCTGCGGCATTGTGGGGTTTACTCCCTAATCTATATAGGGAGGAGTTCTCTTGGATAGGGTCGCCCGTCCGGCGGCCGTGAGTGCAACGGCGCGAAGCCGTTGAGGTGATCATGTGGTCCGATGTCAGCGCGGTCGAACATACCGCGCGCCAGCCGTACCACGAATTCTTGTAGGCTCTCTATCATTAGATTGGCCGCTATGACATCATTCCGGACGTAGCGACCTGCACCGACTATAGTTCGTGGTGGATATTGGCGTTTGGCCTTCAACCACCAAACTGCTGGTTCAAATGTATTAAATAATGTTATGCGGTGCGGCTATTAATTTAAATAGAATAGTGGACTGTATATGAGCGCGGTGCGAGCGGTGAATGGAATTTAATTTATTCGTGATACTGCAAATCCCCTAAATTCGGGATATAGGAAGGACGTGAAGTAATGCATGTGCACCCACCTGGACTTCCGCTGATCTGTCTCGTGTCTCGATGGCTGCCGGCTGTCTTCACACTTATCAACTTCACAGATAATCACGAAATATAGCGTTATTGCAAATGTCTATACTTTTTACTATATGCTTGTATAATTCAATATCCAAATTACACAAGGGCGGGAGCGATGATGCGAGATATAAGCGGTTGATTGCGTGTCTTCTCAACTTGTGTGAGCCCGTTAACAAGAATGCACATGCTGGGCATAGAGGGCGGTAGATAGGAAACCGGAAATTGGCTTTGCAGTAATCTTATTGGATAATAATTAACGAATCCCTTGAGCGTTAAGCGATAGTGCAAGTGGCGCGAACAGTTCGTAATGACAAACTCTGCTGGGCCTGAAGTCGCCGCTTCTGATGATCGCTCAGGAGTGCATACCAGGCCGGAGCAGCGTATGTTAGCAGGGGTCTTATATATATTTTGTATATGGTTAACTTCGACGTTGTCGGTAACTTGGATGTCAGGACAGGGCGGAGCATTGCCCGCGTACATCGAGCTTTGCGTATAGCAAAGTCGACGTGCGCTGTCATGCGCAACATCCTGTCAATCCGGCATCCAAGGTAGGTCACGGCCTTCTCATATGCGATCTCCTGGCCTCCGAGGGTTAGCGGTGGTGGTAGATTTCTATAGCGGCGAGTGAGTAGAACGGTCGTCTTGCTAACATTGACGGCCATCCTCCACTCATCCAACCATGGTGGCAGCAGGTCCAGCAGACGTTGCATCCTGGCAGCTGCGATGTGGGCTATTCTGGACGATGTGAAGTATGCGCTGTCGTCCGCAAAAAGCGCTAGTTCGACGTCGTCCTCCCATTCGTGCAAGTGTCCTGCCAGGGTAGGTATGTCATTAGTGAACGCCGCATACAGGGCTGGAGACAGACAGCTGCCCTGCGGCACACCAGCTGTAATGGGTTTTATTGCGGACTCGGCGTCCTCTACACAGACGTAGAACTTCCTGCCTTCCAGGAATGACGCCACTAGCCGCAATATAGCAGGAGGGATACTTGTTTGATCGTCTAACTTAAAGAGTAATCCTGTGTGCCACACCCGGTCGAACGCCTTCTCGATATCGAGAAAGACGCCCAACGATATGCGGCCGCGGTTGTGCTCGGCCGCAAGCAGGTGCAGCACTCTGGTCAGCTGTGTTGCTGTAGAGTGATCCCTCTTGAATCCATGTTGCTCCGCCCGAAGTTGGATGCACGGGCGGAGACGTCTTAACAGTAATCTTTCGCACAGTTTAGCTATATGCGGTAGCAGCGTGATCGGCCTGTAGTTGGCAGCTCTACGCCTGTCCTTCCCGGGTTTCGGCAAGACGATAACTTTGCCTTTCAACCAGTCCTCCGGGAAGTGGGATGTCCGCAATATGCCGTTGTAGAGCCGACCTATCTCTACAAGGACTCTATTGGGCAGCTGTCGTCGTGCAGCGTTGGTAATCCCGTCGTGCCCGCACCTTCCTCGGTTGCAGGCGGGTTACTGTCCTCCGCAGTTCAGCGGGGGAGATGAACCACTCTCCTGCAAGCGGTGGCACTGGCGACGACAGGAGCTCCTGCACGCGGCTCTCTTTCCGGATATGGATTTCCAGGAACTCCGCACTTGCTGGGTTCGGCATAAACTGCTCCTCGAAGTGCTCAGCTAGGATATCCGCTCTGCCCTTGGCATCGTAACGTTGAATGCCCGCGTTGTTGGTCAGCGGGCAAACAGGTGGTCGAGTTTTCGTTAACTGCCGGTTCAATTTGTAGAGCGACGCATGTTCATCAGCCTTCCACATGCGTCACTCCCAGGCCTCTCCCCTGTGGGCCTGTATTGCAACCGACAGTTCGTCTGACAAGGTGTTTATTTTTCTTTTTACTCCAGGGCAGCGAGTGCGTGCCCAGAGCATTCTCAGCGCTCTTTTGTGATTTAGCTGCACGCGTATTCTTAGCGGCAGCTCCTCTTTTCTCCCCAAGAGAGGGACGATCGTAGAGGCCGCGTTGAGGGCCTCCTGGATACTCGTGGTTATTCTAGTTGCAACGGCCTCTACGTCGTCCGCTGAGTTGATCGGTGTATGGACTGGAGGTCTCTTCTGCAGGTGTTGGTAGTAGAGCCTCCAGTCGATCTTGGTCTTGACAGATCTGGGCGGTGAAGTCACTGCCTTAGTGCCAAGGGTTATCAGAATCGGGAGGTGCTGTGTATTCAGGTCGTACAGCACTTCTACCACTACTGGATAGTTGACGTTACTAGTGAGCACGATGTCTAATACATCCGGACGCTTCCTAGAGTCAGTAGGGATGTGCGTCGGTTTCTCGGGACCTAGAACGTCGTAATCATGGCTCTCTGCGTCGTTGTAAAGTTCACGACACGGCGGGGCGATCACTCTGGACCCCCACGCCGGGTGTTTGGCGTTCAGGTCCCCGGCGATGATGGTGGGTGCCGTACCTTCCATTACCGTCCGCATGTCTGAGGAGTGAAATGGAGTCCCTGGCGGGCGGTATGCTGCAAAGATCCTTAGTTCCTCGCCCGCCGCCTCCATTTTTATGCCGATTGAACGCATCGTCTGGAAGTCTGGCAGGTCCAGCTCCTGGTGGACGATGTCTCTCCTCACCAGGATCGCTGTCCCTCTATAAGCGACCCCTTGAGGATCCACCTCGTCCCTCCTGTAGATGGTATAATTAGGCAGCTTAAGATGCGTTGTAGGTCGTAATTTGGTTTCACCCAGCAAGATCACCTGGATGTCCTGTTGCTGGGTGACCGTGCGGAGTTCGTGGATCCTTTGACGAATCCCGTCCGGGTTCCAGTAAAGGAGACGCAGGTTACTATCCTCCGTAATGCCTTGCCAGTAGTGATGCCAGCGCCGTCATGACGGCGGTAACGGGGTCTGTCCCGGCCCTTATGTCGGCCAGGACTTGTGTTCCGACTTCGATGGCTATGCCTACCAATCTGTAGATGGCATCAGCCGTCTCGAAGCCGGACGTTGGTGGTCTGCGTTCTGCACTACGCTGTGAAGGCACTGGTCTCGGGGCATTTAGGGTGGTCTTCTCTCTTTGGGTAGAGCATGCTCTGTAAGTAGAGCGGGCTCTCCTTTCTGGTAGGGCCCTCTCTGTTGCTCTACCCGTCATGGTTGTCGGTGGTGGTCTTGCAGTAACCTGCGCCTGCGAGGCTATCGGTCCTGTAGTTGTAGGGGTAGAGGTACTCACAGCCTGAGGAGGAGGCTGTTCCGTTTTCCTACTCCTATTCCTCCGCCTCCTCCTTTAGGAGGGTTGCCTCTCAGTGGTGTCATTGGCAGGAGGTCGGAGAGTCGCCCCGGTGGTTGCCCTTTGCTCTATGGGTTCCACCGTTTCCATTGGTGCTGTGGGAGGGGGTGGGGGGGCTGGGCTGGTTGCCTACCCTTTCCTCTGGTGATGGTGGCCCACCCGTCCTCCTGTATGGTAACAGCCTTTGGGCGACTCTGGGGGATCCTCTTAGGGTTCTCCGGGAGTAGCCCAGGTAGAACGATCCCCTGCTTCCTGGCAATCCTCCTCAGGACCGGGCAGCGGCGATCGTTGGCCGTATGGCTTTTAGCGCAATTTGCGCACTTTGGCTCTTCCTCTCTACCCCTTGGGCAAAGGCTGGCAATATGCTCTCCAGCACAGCGAACGCATTTCACTAGCCTGAAGCAGTTTGCAGAGGCATGTCCGAAAGCCTGGCAACGGTGGCATTGTGCTGGTCCCGTTTTTCTCTGCCAGGCTTCGATGACTACTCCTCTCATGTAGAGGAGTTCGTCGATACGGTATAATTCTTGGAGCCGCTCCAGGCTCAGATGCTCCAGCCGTGCATAGTAGAGGCAGCCCGGTCTACCTCTACGTGGTGGTATGGCCTTTACATAGGTGATCGGGAAGCCTTTTGCCCGGATAGCCTCCTAGATCATCCTGGTGTCGGTGCCCACTGGCAGGCCCCGGATGCCCACTTTAGTGGGCTTCTCCTCTGCCGGGGTGTAGCAGTACCATGACATAGTTTGATCTTTCTCGGAGAGCTCAACCATGTACCTCTGGATGGTACGGAACTCCTCCGGGCTCTGGGGGGAAAATCTTACTCCCTTCCCGAACGGACGGGCATTGGGAGGGTGGCTCAACTTCTCGTTGAGGACCTTGAAGTGCCTAGTCCAGTCCGGGAGGCATTCTGCGACAATCGGCGGATATCTCGACTTCTCCTTCTCCTTCTCAGTTTTCTGAGGCTCCTCCGCCGATTGCGGTCGTGGTGCCGCAGCCATATGGGAATAGCTCGTTGACGACCGCTGTCCATCGTCAAGAGCTAACCCGGACGGGTTGGTAATTTGCACTGGGGATGATCTCCCGGCTGATGCAGCTAGGGTTGCGTACGTCATAGAGCCCCAGCTGTAGGACTCCTCAACTCCTTGCTCGAATTGGGCCGAGTCATGACTGCGTCGGTCCGGAGAGATGGATGGTGGCTGTTGTGGCGGTGATGGCGACTTAGGAGGTGAGGTGAGGACCTTCTTCCTTGTCGCTATTTGGGGCTCCTCATCATCCGATGATGCTGATGATGGTTCTGATGAGTTACCGATGCGCTGCCTCTCCTCGTAGAGGGAGGCTTCGGTCTCTGGTGGCGTGTGCCTTCGTGGTGTCTTCATTGGTCGCTGCTGTTGGGAGGGCAGCGGTTCACGCCCAGTCGTACACTCAGGTACGATGGGCGAGAGTGCAACCCTCGGTGCGGACTCCTTACCAGGCGACGAAGGTTTCCGAGTCGGTATTTGGGAGTAAGATGAGACAACTCTCACCTCACGGATTGAAAATGTCACGGTAGGCGATTGGCCTCTCCAATACGCCCGGCCGGTCCGGTGGTTTCCTCGATTTAGGAGGAGGTTCCCCCTTATCTTTTCCTGACATGTCCCTAACCTAATAGTCAGCGGTAATCTACTATAGGCCCTATCTATTTTCCAGCCGATCGGCAGCTGATGTTGGTGCACGACGCGGATGGTGGTGATGTTATGAGAGTGACTATCCTCACTGTGGGCACTGCCTACCCCTTTTATACCAAAAGGGTTGGGGGAAGTGCGAAGGTGGCACTTTATAACGCGACTGGGCACAGGATGCACGGAGCGCATAAAGTGCCAAGAATCACCTAGGGGCCGGTGACCTCGACGCCTCACGGAATCACGGGACTCAACGATCGGCGGAGTATGTCGAACCGGCGATCATTTGCAGCCACTGCTAACTACAAATAACGCACACCTAGGAGATCCTTGATCAACGATTTGTAAGAAAACTCGTTTACTGAGCTACCACAAAACTATACGCGAAAGAGAGCCGCGCCCTCAGTGTGATTACGCCACTTAATTACATCAATTTGTACTATCACTCTCTTACGATTTGCCCATGCCATTTTTATATCACAAAAAACCTTTTATTTATTTAACAAAATATGCCTATTTTACAACATATGCACCAAGTTAGAATTCTTAAATATCTAACATATAAGGTTGAAACAATGTTCTTCACTTGAAAATATAAATATCTTAACTAATACAATAGTTTAATTTACATTTTTCCTATACATTTTACCATTTAAACACTTTTAAATTTCTTACACAAAACTATCAATATTTCACTGATCCAAAGGAATTTTCACATGAAAATAACACAGAATTCACCTATTTTGCTCATACAGTCAATCTGAAATATTTTACAAGTCAATTTTACATAAATTGCTGAAATTTGCAAATATTTAAATTTCTACTTATTTTGACCTCCTAAGTTAACGCGCGGCTATGAACTCACGCTATTTGAACAACTAATTCTCACACGACTTTCAATTGTCGGCAAAAATGGCAAATTTAGCACACACGGCTATCAACCAATACTAGGTGAACAACTGATTCTTCACGACTCTCAAAGGTCGGAAATTATTTCTAACTAGAATCTTATCAGTTATCATGTCTCTTATCAGATAACATAGACAAAATATTTCATGAATCAATACATTGAAAATAAACATTTTGTTTTCATACAAAACGTATCAAACTCATATAAGATAATACTTATGCAATTAATTTAAATTAATTCTATTTCATGATCATGATGTGATCATTTCGACCGGGGAACAAATCCTGGTCTCTAATTTTATTTTAATATTCCTTTAAATTAACATTATTGGAAAGGTGATTTCAACCGGGGAACTGAACCCGAAAACATAATTTATATCTTAAAAATTCCCTATATGAATTTATTAAGAAAATATTACTAAGAAAACGACAAACTAGTCCAGCCTGGGAATCGAACCCAAGACCTTCCAATCATTAATTCGATATTTCTTTAAGATTCAACTAAGTGTTTTCTTATTAGAAGATTATTGCTCGATAATTCGTTTTTAGAAGCTGTTCGTAATCGGTTAACTAATAAATTGAAATATTCTTATAGACGCGTCGCTAACAATAAGCAAATAAGTTATTATTTCACTCTCTTGGTATTAATGCTATTAGTTTTCATACTTAGTTTAAATCACAGATAAGAAACAATTGAGATCAAACGTTTAAATTCACTTTTCATTTCTAACACTTAGTTTTATATCACAAATAAGAAACAATTAAGATTAAATATTTTAAATTCACTTGTCGTCGCTAACAGTTTTAATATAGAATAAATCTCAGAGCTTTATTTCTTAATTAATAATAGGTGGTAAAATTAAAAAAAAAACTGTACAACTGACTTCAATATAAATAAAATGAGAACATCATCAATGTATTTGAAGTCAATTAAATACGCATTATTTAAAGATAACTCTAAAACTACTTGTCAAATCTTAATCAAATTTATATGGGACCACACGAAGCACCAGTTTTCAGATAAAAAAAGAATCATCATAAGTCGGTTTACCAAGAAAATATATCTAAGATAACACACATAAAAAAACATACAGTAGAATTGAATACCTTCTCCTTTTTGAAGTTGGTAGAAAAGGATTATTATAACTAATATAAAACTTGTGTTTGCTTGCATATTCTTGCTTCTAGTGTAGTGGCGGTGTATGTGAACCCACTTCCATATCATTCTGTGGGATCATTCAGTAAGAGACGGTAGATGAACATTTTGTCCATACTTAAAAACGCCGTAATGGGTCTACGTACACAGCGGGGAATAAGTCAATGAATCATGGTAGTATGTAGCAAATCAATCGTCGATTTCATAGTTCGCGAGCAATCCATGTTCGATTTCCGCCGACACTAATGAAGTGTTTATTTATTTATTATTCATTACAGTTTTACCACGTGCTCGACAGTGAAGGAAAAATCTTGAGGAAACTTGCATAATTATGATAAATAAACTATTTGATACGTAAAAATACAATACTAGTATTGTTTTTTATATATGTACTTAATATAATGTGTAGTAATGATAAGATGAATAAAATAATATAGGGTACTACTTAATATAGAGTATAATGTGTAGTAATACTTAATATAATGTGGAGTATTACTTAATATAGAGTATAATGTGTGGTAATGATAAGATGAATAAAATAAACAAATATTTTGATCCTTCGTGCCAATTAAGCTGCTCTGAACTGAATGGTCAACAATTGCCTGTCAGGTTAAATTATCATCAAAGTTATACTCCCCAAAATGATGAATCAATATTTTTTACAGATTTGTAAAGAACATTATATAAAAGATAATTTTCAAAAAAGGCATCAACAAAAGCTAGGTAAAACACACAAATCAAAATAATATTTTTTTATAAATAAATTTTTTTATAGGTGAGGGCAGGGTGCAAACGAGCATACGGCTCACCTGATGGTAAGTGATTACCGTCGCCCATGAACATCTACAACACTAGGGGAATTGCAGATGCGTTGCCAGTATTTAAAAAGGAGTAGGCTCTTTTAAGGATGGTGTTTTTGTTAATTATAAATAATAGTAATTTGCATATTTTATGTAACCATAAATAGATAAGAAATATGTTGTTTTGTGATAAAGGCGTAGAAATATTATTGATTCAACACACTGGTAAATCACACCCGTAAGAAGCCAGGTCGAAGTGCTAATTCACAATAAATCTGACGAGCGCTTGGTCTAGTGGAACTACTTCGTAGTTCCTGAACTTTGAGTATTAAACCGCCAGTTGGTTGAATACTCAAAGTTCCTGATTTTATCAGCCATATGTATCGCGTGAGGCATAAGTGTCACGTGAGAAATGTGAAGTTGAACGTGTACGTGCTTTGTTTCATGGCTTTTGATTCTGCAACCAAACAAGATGCCTGTTTATACATTCACTAAGCTACATAACGGGAGACAGAGTTGTCTTTTCATATCCCCGAACGTTGCAGCCCATGTTAAGATGTAGGTTATAATATAGTACAAACAAAGTTACACTCGGTGGCAACGGCTTAGTTTCAATGTTTGGGGATTAAATTATACTGCAGTTAACGTTTCGTATTCGCTTGACGAACATTGTAATGTTCAGGAACAGATTATTTGAAGGTACATTAGAGCATACCACATTATTTATTTATAATGAAAAGATGGAATATTTTTTATTCGTTTATTATAAAAAAATTGCTCGTACGTGTACACACTTTCACTCACTCACTAGCACACGTACACACTTTCAAAGTTAATTTTTTTATTTAGGTATTTAACTAATTAAATAAAAAAATTCTTTTATTTTATATTTTTCATAAGTATGTTAAGTATAAGAAAGGCTTACAAAAAAACGTGACGTTTTTTATGAAATACCGTACAATAACGGTTCCATACGGAGTGACAATCGAGCACACGGTTTACCTGAGGTAAGTGATTGCTGTGGCCTATTTCAAAATGCACATGCGTTGTCACCCCTGAGGATTAAGGACTCGTGTCCACTAAAAAGGGTCTCCGGCTCTCTACACTCATCATACGAAACACGGCAGCATTAAGCTATTATATTACGCTGGTATTCCGTGGATGTAAGATTTAAGTAAGAAGAAAAATCACGCTGTAATAAAATAATTTTGGTGAGATGGGAGCATGTCCGCATGATTATCCTCTAAGAACTGCGCCTGAATACACATGATCACATCTATGTCACAAATAGTATCCAATAAATCTTAAAGTAGTTACACTACAAAAATAGTTGAACCATAAGCAATAAATACGATTACCTTTGACAGGAGTAATAACATTTTAGTGTCTGCGATATTGTCGAACGATAAAGTCATAAAATAAAAGAATATGAACAGAAAAACGTATTCAGAACCTCTTCAACATATATCAAACAAGACTTTATGCAATATATTTTAATATAAATTACATAATAAGTTTATTATGATGTGATTGACATAGAAGGCATTTTATTTGGATATTTATAAAGTCAACCGTTACTTTAAAGTTTCAATACTTTAAATAACAAATATAAATATAAATAAATTTAAATACTTTAAAGTGTCAACCATTATATTAAAGACATCAAAAGTAAAAACCAAATTCAAACAATTACAAAAAAGCTATAAAATTTTATAGCTTTTGATTTTGAAGTCGGTGCTATGGTAGAAATTTGAGTTGATAGGAGAATTTAAGCTCCAATTTCAGAAGCTATTAGTTTTTGTGGAAAACATTGATTTAAAAAGTAATGATACTACCGTCCGAATGTTTACGTAACACGTTTTCCGTGTTAGAAAAATATAAATAGAACCAATTTTTACCTACGACGTGATCAGCGTGATGAGTGTGGGCTGACTAAAAGACGAATGTAACTGAAGCTGCAAAGAAAGAAAACAAAAACTTTAATTTTACAGAATTGACATTTATTGTCATAATTATCAATATTAATAAAATTATTATCAAAAAAATCTATATTAAAAAGCTCTGTTGATACTCGAAATGCGATCAATTACAGTACATTATTGCTTGATATTTGGATATAAATATAAGTATATCTGAAAAAAGAAAATAGCAAAGTAAATTAAGTACTGAAACATCGAGATAGATTCATTGCGGCTCAATCATCACAAAAAAAAATATTTTCGAAAATGAAAAGAGACCAATGTTCTGCAGTGGAACGCTTTAGTACTGTTATTTTACTTTTTTACATTTTATAAACATGAACATGAAAGAGAGAAAAACATATAAAATAGGAACACGTTTAAAAATATACACATAAAAATAGTAAATGAAACAATAACAAAATTGAAATACAGCTGTGATAACAAAAGATAATTACAACTTGGGACGACAAAACTGCGCTGCAGGATGAAACCGCAACATGGACCGGACTAAATGTCAGCCATGATAATCATGGGTCATGTCTCTGGTTTTCATTCTGGGCCTCACCGCGAGCAGACTACAGTAAGAACATATACTTGAAAATATATTTGGATAGGTAATTCTTATCTCTGAAGAAAAAATAGTCCTTAAGTTATTTAAATTAAGTTTATAACTTTTACAATTTTAAATATTATAATACATGTATATCAAGTTACAAGTTGATTAATTTAAATAATATCTTATTAAATTTTCCTGTGGCCATCCCTGAATGTAAGGCAATGTAACAAACCAATTAACTTGTTGTACACTTACTTTATTAAGCTATTCAATATATTTTATTAATTAATTTTGTTTACATTGCCTCTTCTCCCTACAAGGAACGTTATAACCTATTGTTAGGGCAAAAAAACTCGATAACATTTTAATCATAAGATATACGTAAATGGTGTGTGAATGTGATGTGAATGAATAATAAATCGGTCGACAATGTTAATGTCGTTTAGTTCACGTGATAAGTTATACGAATATAACTTTTTAGAGCGCAAGGTAGTAAATAAGTAAGTAAGTATATTGAGTCTACTTTTATTGCTACAACCATGAAAAATATGTCCTTTCCAGTATTATAATAAGTGTATGGTCCTATCATAACATTAGAGTGTAAAACGAATTCAACAACTATATTTATTGTTGGTGGTTTCAGGGGTTAAGCGCTCGCTAAATTTTAAAGTACTGTTTCCAACTTCTTACTAGATGATGGAATTCGTTTTCTTTCTAGGCATACTGCTAGATAGGTGTTACCTCTTGCCTATTTCTGTCTTCAATGCTACAATGTCTGCACTACTGTGTACTACTCTGGTCTGAAGCGTAAAGAGAGCCAGCCAGCAATCCTTGAAGTAGACAACACATATGTAGCCTTTGACATCGGCTACATGCGTCATTGACCACAGTAAGTACTTACCATCAGGTGGACTGTAAGTTGTGTAAGTTACGTTTAGGATAAAATATTCATAATTTATGCAATAACGTGTTTTAGCATACTCGTACATTATTTACTTATTCACAGGCAAAGCTTTTCTATCAAATACTCTGTATCCATAATTTATGTTTAAGTATGAAATTAAAAAAAAAAGCTAAAAAATATATGATACCAATTATAAATAAAAAGACCTGACTTTACGAGCTATTGTGCTAAGTGAAAATAACTAATTACTTTTTGAAGCCTGTTTTTATTTTTACGAAAGTTTTATTTTTCGCCTTATAACTGGTTTATCCACAAGGAAGACACTGGTTATAGGTAAAAACTAGAATGGTGTCTAAACAGTTACCCCCAGGTCATTGCTCCTCGTCATTCCCATCACTTTCTGTTTTGTCAGTTTTTTGGGTGCGAGTCAGAGGAGTGGCAATATGAGCGCGAGTGACTGGAGACACACTCACGCAAATCGCAAACGCAGTCCGAATCGAGCGCTCGTTACGGAAGTACGTCACGTGTCATTTAAGAATCATAAATAGTGTACCTATTGTAACGTACCCCCCTCCCTACCTATATATTATATTATATCATTTCCCCTTTTATATATAATTATGTTTATATACGTGACCAGAATAAATAAATATGTTTTGATCTTTCCAAATAATCTTGCTCAAGTTTCAGTAACAGTGACTAAATTAACTTACGTGACTTAACAAGATTCAACATGGTATGAAACCCAGGGTCTAATTGTTAAGAGAGCCCAGTAGTAGTTAAGTTAGTTTGTAAGTTATGTAGTCTATGATTCCTGTGTACTCACATTGTCATAGTAGTTAATTTATCTTGTAAGTTAGAAAATAAAAGTAATATAGGAAAAAGTCTTCGTCTCCTTCCACTTTAACCCTCCCTGAGCTGCCGCAAACATAAGTGATGATGATGATCATCTTAGTTTGGAGCCTTATTTACGTTGTGTTTGTTTAGTAACTTAGTTCCTTTCGGTGTCTTTTGGAAGAATGAATATTCACTAGAGCAATCAAAAGCTGAGTAGCGTATCCAGTTCAATAAGACAGGGCTCGAAAAAGGTTAGAAATAAAAACATTAAACCGTCCCTATTCCAATTGTATCAGGTTTACATTATTAATTTATTATTAACCATCTCTTCCTGCTTGGGAAAGGCTCACAATATATATATATATATATATATATATATATATATATATATATATATATATATATATATATATATATATATATATATATATCCGATACAAAGGTTTGGCAATCCCACATTTAAAAAAATGTGGGGGAGGCACACGGCTCCACGCACGCCATGTGCTATGAGCGCAAATCAACTTACAAACTCCCCCCAAACGCCGGAAGATTTTGATCGTAGTCCTCAGCAAATTAACTGGTGAACTAATGTTCGTGAGAAAGGTGCTTGGCTTAAAGAGGGCTTTACCCCTTGGTAGTGCGTAAGCACAAACACCGACCGAGTCGAATTGTAAACGCCATACAGAATACGATCAAATCCAGCCAAAGTGAATGTACGTCACACGGTTTAGGTAACAGACACACTGGTCATAAAATGCCCTCCGTCCGCTCGGTCACCACCTGTCACACCGCCATTTTTCCGATGCAGATGTGATGTAAGTGTATGGCATCACCACGGATTGCATGATCGGCAAGGTTACTAGCCGCAGAGCGAGTCTATCGCTCATCTCAAGGAATGGGGTCTCACATTGTGTGGATTTCGGCCGCAGCCTAAAGAATCTCTTCAGATTCTCCCTCCAGCTACAACCTGCATGAGGTCGACACATATGCTCCACCAACCAAAACAACGGCAGATATAGCCAAAAGGCAGTAATAAGATAATAGTAATAATTTTCCATCAGAAAGGGTTTGTGTCACTGACGTTGAGTACATGCATTTTTCGATCCTGTTTGTCTCACCCACCAATAATTTGCCTTCAGTCATTCAAAGGTGGGAAATTTACAAAGAGATATTATTATGTTGTTATATAAAACATCATGGAGGTCAGACAGTCTGCAGCCCCGGAACGAAGGGACCCGACTTAGGGAAAGCTACTTAGGTGTGAGTTAAACCAAGTCGCAGAGAGCGCCATTGAGAATAGCGACCCGCCAAACAACCATCGCAGAGACGAAATACTGCAAAACGCAACAAGCATCAACACGACTATCGTCGGATTTACACTATCCCAAGGTTGGTCCCATACAATCCCAGCAGATATCACCATCACAAGAATCAACCAGAATCACAAGATACGTCGAATCAGGCGCAGCACAACCGCAGATCCAACACAAGACGCAATACCGCAAGTAGCAGTAAGCATCAACGCAACTACATACGGATGGCGCTCTCTCACAACACACCCACATGATCCCTATCGACTTTGGTAACAAAATTGTTATTGTTGTTAACTAAAAATAATACCAACGTATCAGTAGCACGCTACTAAGACGCCAGTAGTCGAAAATCCACGTATCATAGCGCTAATGTACTAAAACATGGAGTTGAGTGTGCTTGTTACACTTAAAAGTGCTACCAAACACACTCATCCCAATCCGAAAGATAGGCGACGTATCATAACTCCTTGCGCTAAGACGCCGCCCACAAACGGTATGGGTATGCGATGTCCACGGGCAAGCCGTATTACTACAACAAACCCGCTTATCACCGACACTAAGATGATGATACGTCTAGGACACATCGATTAGTCAGACCAAGTTGACCTCGGTATCATACGCTGTGATGCAGTCTTCACGTCGAAATAATACTAGTTTTTACGGAATTTATCGCGCATATTTAACTTTTTAAATACCCGACGTTTCGAACGCTTTACAGCACTCATGGTCACGGGCGGAACTGAGATGTTCAACGTCCATATGTCATAGTTAACCGCGGTTACCATAGATTAAAATTTAACTTTTGTTCCGATCTATGCAGTATGAACTTATGGTATCTTGAAGTCTTGCAGTTGTATGCTTGGGTTGGGATTTAATTTTATTTATTATAGGATCCCAAGCAGATGGTAGCACCCAGCCATCTTCTCTATTGAAATTAGGATGTTTTTTGATTTCAATAGCCTCGCGAATCATCCTTGGAAGGAATCGGTGTTCTTTAGCGAGGATCTGCGGTCTATCAAATCTGATGTAGTGACGGGGGCGATCCTGTACGTGTTCACAGACTGCAGACTTCCCGGAGCGTCGATTCTTTACATCAGCTATATGTTCTTTAACGCGGGTTTTTATTGATCTTTTAGTTTGTCCTATGTAGGAGAGACCACATTCACAATCAAGCTTGTACACTCCTGCATCTTGCAGAGGGACATTACACTTGACCGATGGTAAAAACTGACCAATCTTCTTCAGCGGCTTGAAGTATGTTTTGATGGAAGCGCGCTTCAAGATGTAGCCAATCTTGTCAGTGACTCCTCTAACATATGGCAGTACAGCAGGTACACGCTCGACTGTGGCCGGCTTCACTCGTTCACTGTGACGTAGGCGCGGGACTCGAAGCTTGTTGTCATGCAAAACTTGCTTGACATGGTGGAGCTCTGCAGCCAGGTGTTTACTGTCACAGATCCATCGTGCTCTCTGAAACAAAGATTTACCCACGGTAGCTAGCTGTGAAGGATGGTGGTGAGAATCACCGTTTAAATATCTATCTGTATGGGTCTTTTTTCTATACACAGTATGGCTCAAGGTGTTATCAGGATTCCGAATTACTAACACATCTAGAAAGGCTAAGGAATTGTTTGCCTCTAACTCCATTGTGAAATGAATTTTAGAATTTATAGAGTTAAGATGGTCTAAAAATGCAGTTACTTTATCTAAAGGTAGAATTGTGAAAGTGTCGTCTACGTACCGCTTGTAGAACCTTGGATTTATGGGAGAACTAAGCAGGGCTTTCTCCTCAAAGTCTTCCATGAATATGTCGGCGACAATGGGAGATACAGGTGAGCCCATCGCCACACCATCTACTTGCTTGTAGAACTCCTCCTTCCACAATAGGTAGCCAGATGTAAGGCAGTGTCTGAGTAATACTGCATATTCTACGGGCATGTTGTTTTCTTCCAGCCTTCTAGTTACAATTGAGATGCAGTCTTCAACAGGTAAGCATGTAAACAATGACTGCACATCAAAACTGACCATAGTTTCATTGTCTGCCAGATGTAGGTCTTTAATCTCGCTGACAAAATGGTAGGAATCCTTTATGTGTGCTCTTGTATGTCCCCTGAGTGGTGAGAGTATTTTCGCTAAGTGTTGAGCCAATCTGTAAGTTGGTGAATCGATTTGGCTCACTATGGGACGTAATGGAGCATTGGGCTTGTGTATTTTTGGTAACCCATACAATTTTGGTGATTTGGCGCACGTAGGTATTATCCATTTTACGTCCAGATTTAATTTTTCGGAGTGTTTCTTTATGAGGTCACTAGTTGTTTTTAGTGTGCTATTTGTTGGGTCGTTTTTAACCTTTTTATAAGTACTTACATCCGACAAAAGTTCTTGTATTTTAGAATTATAATCTGACGTATCCATGACTACCGTGGCGTTTCCCTTATCTGCGCGGAGAATCGTAAGTTCGTGTTTATTGCGTAGGTTCTTTAACGCTATAAATTCGTCTTTGGGAAGATTCGGTTTAGGCACTGAACATCGACGTAACATAGACGAAATGTCTTGACGTATCGCCTCCAAATCTTCTTTCCGCATATTATTT
Organism: Parnassius smintheus behrii; assembly: GCA_036936625.1. Taxonomy (NCBI): domain Eukaryota; kingdom Metazoa; phylum Arthropoda; class Insecta; order Lepidoptera; family Papilionidae; genus Parnassius; species Parnassius smintheus. Next base: position 30,227,278 of record JAUPFT010000017.1, read on the forward strand.
TTAAATAAACAGTCCTCGACACTACAGATAATTTCTTCGTACGGTAATTTGCGGGGTGTAAGTGCAAAGTTTAGGCCTTTGGATAAAACCCTAATTGTTGCATCATCCAGTGTTTGTTTTGACAGATCTGTCAAAACAAACACTGGACAGACAGATCTGTCAAAACAAACACTGGACAGACAGATCTGTCAAAACAAACACTGGATGATGCAACAATTAGGGTTTTATCCAAAGGCCTAAACTTTGCACTTACACCCCGCAAATTACCGTACGAAGAAATTATCTGTAGTGTCGAGGACTGTTTATTTAAAAATAATATGCGGAAAGAAGATTTGGAGGCGATACGTCAAGACATTTCGTCTATGTTACGTCGATGTTCAGTGCCTAAACCGAATCTTCCCAAAGACGAATTTATAGCGTTAAAGAACCTACGCAATAAACACGAACTTACGATTCTCCGCGCAGATAAGGGAAACGCCACGGTAGTCATGGATACGTCAGATTATAATTCTAAAATACAAGAACTTTTGTCGGATGTAAGTACTTATAAAAAGGTTAAAAACGACCCAACAAATAGCACACTAAAAACAACTAGTGACCTCATAAAGAAACACTCCGAAAAATTAAATCTGGACGTAAAATGGATAATACCTACGTGCGCCAAATCACCAAAATTGTATGGGTTACCAAAAATACACAAGCCCAATGCTCCATTACGTCCCATAGTGAGCCAAATCGATTCACCAACTTACAGATTGGCTCAACACTTAGCGAAAATACTCTCACCACTCAGGGGACATACAAGAGCACACATAAAGGATTCCTACCATTTTGTCAGCGAGATTAAAGACCTACATCTGGCAGACAATGAAACTATGGTCAGTTTTGATGTGCAGTCATTGTTTACATGCTTACCTGTTGAAGACTGCATCTCAATTGTAACTAGAAGGCTGGAAGAAAACAACATGCCCGTAGAATATGCAGTATTACTCAGACACTGCCTTACATCTGGCTACCTATTGTGGAAGGAGGAGTTCTACAAGCAAGTAGATGGTGTGGCGATGGGCTCACCTGTATCTCCCATTGTCGCCGACATATTCATGGAAGACTTTGAGGAGAAAGCCCTGCTTAGTTCTCCCATAAATCCAAGGTTCTACAAGCGGTACGTAGACGACACTTTCACAATTCTACCTTTAGATAAAGTAACTGCATTTTTAGACCATCTTAACTCTATAAATTCTAAAATTCATTTCACAATGGAGTTAGAGGCAAACAATTCCTTAGCCTTTCTAGATGTGTTAGTAATTCGGAATCCTGATAACACCTTGAGCCATACTGTGTATAGAAAAAAGACCCATACAGATAGATATTTAAACGGTGATTCTCACCACCATCCTTCACAGCTAGCTACCGTGGGTAAATCTTTGTTTCAGAGAGCACGAGGGATCTGTGACAGTAAACACCTGGCTGCAGAGCTCCACCATGTCAAGCAAGTTTTGCATGACAACAAGCTTCGAGTCCCGCGCCTACGTCACAGTGAACGAGTGAAGCCGGCCACAGTCGAGCGTGTACCTGCTGTACTGCCATATGTTAGAGGAGTCACTGACAAGATTGGCTACATCTTGAAGCGCGCTTCCATCAAAACATACTTCAAGCCGCTGAAGAAGATTGGTCAGTTTTTACCATCGGTCAAGTGTAATGTCCCTCTGCAAGATGCAGGAGTGTACAAGCTTGATTGTGAATGTGGTCTCTCCTACATAGGACAAACTAAAAGATCAATAAAAACCCGCGTTAAAGAACATATAGCTGATGTAAAGAATCGACGCTCCGGGAAGTCTGCAGTCTGTGAACACGTACAGGATCGCCCCCGTCACTACATCAGATTTGATAGACCGCAGATCCTCGCTAAAGAACACCGATTCCTTCCAAGGATGATTCGCGAGGCTATTGAAATCAAAAAACATCCTAATTTCAATAGAGAAGATGGCTGGGTGCTACCATCTGCTTGGGATCCTATAATAAATAAAATTAAATCCCAACCCAAGCATACAACTGCAAGACTTCAAGATACCATAAGTTCATACTGCATAGATCGGAACAAAAGTTAAATTTTAATCTATGGTAACCGCGGTTAACTATGACATATGGACGTTGAACATCTCAGTCCCGCCCGTGACCATGAGTGCTGTAAAGCGTTCGAAACGTCGGGTATTTAAAAAGTTAAATATACGCGATAAATTCCGTAAAAACTAGTATTATTTCAATGTGTAGTGTTCGCGTAAATATAAGAAATCATTAGTCTTCACGTCACTACATATTTGAGACCTTCCAAATTTATTCCATAGACCTTACTATTATATGTCTTTAATTTATAGGACTTCAATCCACAACTCTAGTATCATAATGTTTACACATCATAGAGATCTTCTACAATAATGATTTTGTGTCATAGAGCTTACTATCATAAGTCCCTAATATAGGACTATACATTGTGCAACAGTACTACAGTAGTCTAAAGTAGTCAAAACGACTATAAATCAATAGCACGCTACAGACTATATACTATAAATTTCTAGCGCGTTATTAAATACGCTATGTTATAGCTCGCTATTTATAAGAAAGCGTGTAGGAGGCCTGTAAGCGTGTTAAGTTTTACAGCACGTTATATCTCTTAGCACGTTACATTACCTGTCGTTCATTGAATAGATCGCGTGCTATATAAGAACATCATTTCGTAATAAGTCGCATTTTAGACTAAAATAAAATAAAGCGGTAAAGAAAAACCAATGCACGCGTTTACATACTTTTCAGGCTTACTAATTTCTATAATCCTAAAAATATTTTTAAGTTATGTACTATTTCAAATAGAATTAATCTTATTTTTAGAATCGAAATAAAATTATTTATTTTTTATTATAATTGATGTAAACATTATTTTAACCTTAATATAAATTATAAATCAAATAAAGGTGTATTTAAAAGTTTATTTATTGTATTTATAAAAATCAATTATTTACATATACACTATTGTATCCTATACTATTAAACGAGCAATTCTTGTATATATATATATATATATATATATATATATATATATATATATATATATATATATATATATATATATATATATATATATATATATATATATATATATATATATATATATATATATATATATATATATATATATATATATATATATATATATATATATATATATAATCGGGATCTCGGAAACGGCTCCAACGATTTTCATAAAATTTAGTGTCCAGGGAGTTTCGGGGATAAAAAATCGATCTAGCTAGGATTTATATTTAGAAAATGTCTTTTTGTCCGTGTTTTAGGCAATGAAAAACTGCTACAATATCGTTAGAATAAGAAGCTAAATTTTGACAGATTGTTAATGATTATATATAGCTTAATGGTATAATAGGCGGTCACAGAATCGTAAAACCCCGGTTCGAGCCCAGATCGACCGACCTACTTTTTTTAATTTTTTTTTCAAGTTCCTTTCTTTTTTGAGAAAATCTATTTTTTCGAACCCTTTTTTTAGTATTTTTAAAAAACACGAAAATTTAAATTAAAATAATTGCACTCATGATTTTTTATTCAAATAACCAGTTCCGTTTTTTCTGTTATGTCGCTAAGATCAAAAAATATTATTTATATTTCATCAGTACGTAATTTGTATCGAAATATAATTTCCAAAACACACGAATTAAAAAAAAAACCGAGCGAAAAATACCGAGCAAAGCTCGGTCAACCGGGTACTCTATATTATATTTACATTTAAAAACATTAGTTAGGCTTCTTTTATCACAACTGTGTCCTTTGATCATTTATAAATATACAGTATACACTAACTAAACAACGTCTAACATTAAATTAGGTCGCGTGCGATGAATAGCGCGCTACGAGATCAAATTTTCGTCACACGTCCTCTCCCAACAGCGCTGCTGCTAGAACTAATTGCCGCTAGATATTAATACTTGATAGCGCCAAAGCGGCATAGCGCAATAGCGCCATGGCGACTACTTACATAACACGCGCTATGTGTTATGAAGTCGTGTCAAACCTAAGGGTTTATCGCTTGTATCATTTAATATTCGCGGCTTGCGATATAACCTACCAGAGCTTAAGCTCTTTCTTCGGAATCGTGAAGTCGATTTCCTCCTCCTACAGGAAACTAATCTCAAAACCAAGGACGCTAAAGGCCTTTCTATTAAAAACTTCTCTCTTCTTCGTAACGACAGACCCGACCGTCGAGGCGGCGGAAAGGCCATCTATTACAAGAAGACACTTCATTGCTCGCCCATTTCTACTCCGCAGCTTACTAACATGGAAGCCACGGTATGCAGGATAGCTATGACTGGACATCAGTCCATCCTCATAGCCTCCTGTTACATCCCTTCAGGAACCCAGCCCCTCAAAAAAGATTTTGAGGCTATTTTATCTTTAGGCAATTCAGTCACTATGTTTGGAGACTTTAACTCTAAGCATACTGAATGGACATGCCGTACTACATCCCATAGCGGCAAGTTACTGCTCGATATCACGCAGTCTCTTGATATTACCGTCCATAGTCCCCTCGGTGTTACTCACTTTCCCGACAACACCGATCACGCCCCCGATGTACTAGATTTTGCGTTACTCCAAGGAGTTTCTCTCAACCTCAGAGCAATCGAGACTCTAGACGATCTGGGATCCGATCACCGACCGGTCTCCCTCATTCTTGGCCATCAGCCACCTCCCCCAACACATACGAAAACCTTCACCAACTGGAAGGGATTCAAGGAGTCCCTAGCTAAAGCTCTGGACTCACAGGACTCTACCATCTCTCTACCGTCGGACTTAGACAGTCCCGAAAAAATCGACACCGCGGTCGATTCACTCTCCAACCTTATTAAATCCTCCCTTAAGGAGAACGAAAAGGTCGTCCCGGTTGCTAACAATAGTGGGCTTCCCCTACATATTAGCAACCTATTAAAAGCCAAAAAAGCTGCTTTCCGGAGAGCAGCAAAATATCCCACCCCCGAATATAGGCGCGCGGCAAATCGTCTTCAACGAGAACTCCGCTTCCGCCTCTCTGAATTTCGAGACCTCGAAAAGAGTGAACTCATGGAGAATATCTCTCCATCTCATACAGCGTACTATCAGATGGCCAGAGCCCTCCGCATAGACGCGATCACCCACAATCCCCCTCTCTCCCGTCCCGACGGCACGGTTGCCTTCGAGGACGAGGAAAAGGCTGAGTGCTTTGCAGATAGCATTGCCGCTCAATGCTCGCATAGCTCTCAGCCCGTCGACCCCTCACACGTCCAGGCAGTGGAGGATGAGGTCCGCCGCCGGAACTCACCCCCCACGACCTCCGAACCTATCTCTGTGTCCAATGATGAGATTTCTTCCCTCAACAAAGGACTTAAGCCTAAAAAGGCTCCGGGCGCGGATGGCATCTCCAACCAAGCCCTAAAACACTTTCCTGAGCAGGTATTAACCTTTTTATCTATTATCTTCAACGCCTGCTTCAACCTTAGCTATTTTCCCACTACGTGGAAAGAGGCAACTGTGATTGGAATTCCCAAGCCAGGCAAGCCTCTCAACCTCCCCTCCAGTCATCGCCCCATTAGCCTCCTCAAGGCAATGGGCAAGCTCTTCGAAAGAGTCATCCAAACGCGGATGACTCGCTATCTGTTTCCCACAGACGGCGACCCTCTTATCATTCCCCATCAATTCAGTTTCCGAGCCAAACACTCATGTCCCCAACAAGTTCACCGCATTGTGGAATATATCCTCAGCGGTTTCTATCCTCGACGTCATAAGACCATCGCGGTCTTCTTCGATATAGCCAAAGCTTTCGATAGAGTCTGGCACACAGTCCTCATCTACAAGCTCTACAAAATAGGTCTCCCCGATCGTCTAGTTCGTCTCGTGGCCTCCTATTTGAAACATCGTACCTTTCGTTTTAGACACGAAGGCACGCTATCTTCACAGCGAACTATCAAGGCTGGTGTCCCTCAGGGCTCAGTACTTGCTCCTCTGCTGTACATCCTGTTCACCAACGACATTCCCATCCCGTCGAAAGGTGTTCAACTCTCCCTCTTCGCAGACGACACTGCCATCTACTGTAAAGGTGTCTCACTACCCTTCATACGGAACAAGATCCAAAAGTCAGTTGATGACCTAGGAGCTTGGTTCAAAAAATGGCGCATCGATGTGAACCCGGAGAAGAGCTCCGCCGTTCACTTCGATTATAAACGACGCCGTCTCAAAAACACTCCACCAATACGTATGCTAGGGACACCTGTCCCCTGGCATACGTCCGCCAAATATATAGGTGTCACTCTAGACACAGGGCTCACTTTTAGGCCCCACGTCAAACGAGTCACCCGTCACGCACGATTTTATCTGAGTAGGCTCAACAGTATGTTGGGCAGACACAGCAAAATGTCCCTTCGAAACAAGCGTACCCTTTATAAGGTCTGTATACGACCAGTCATGTCCTACGCGGGCCCCGTCTTTGCCCACGCAAACCCCAAAATTATTAATGAACTCCAAATAGTTCAAAACCTTTTCTGTCGTCGAGCTGCGAACGCACCTTGATACGTCCGTAATGCCGACCTTCATCGGGACCTAGAGCTCCCAACAATTTAACAATTTATCAAAAAACTCTCTGAGAACTTCTTCAAAGCCTCAGAGTCGCATCCAAATCAATTAATTCGTGAGGCAGCTACTTATGCAGCCCCACCCCCCTCTCGCTATCGAGTCCGCAGGCCGAGAAACTCTCTCTCGGACCCGCCTAATAAACTGACAAACGACCTGAACTGCCTCCTGGCGGCTCAGGCCAATTCTAATTAAATTAATTATTACTATATTAACTAATATTATTTTGCCTTCGTAGGCACTCCCTCAGCGGCTCTTAGCCGCCTGCGCCCTCTTTTCCCAAAAGAGGGTCGCTCATGATAAGGCACAATAGAGCTTAATCAGCCAGTTGCCTGTCCTCAAAGGCGGTTTTTAGAGGGTATCACTTAGGGTCCCCGGTAGGACAGTGAGTCCCTCATAACCACGAAAAAAAAAGTGTTATGAAGAGACAGCGCGCTATAATATGGCGCTATGCGCTATATTAGCCACCATTACAGTAGTCGATCATCCTACCACCCCATCCATATGTACACCATTGGGTGAGTGTCTGCGTTATATAAGACAATTTTTGACCAATTTTTCACTTATTTTATGAATGTTATTTATCTTTATTATTATTATATTTTTGACTTATATTTCTATTATTTAGCACATTTCGATATTTTAACAAAGTTTTAGTAAATTTATTGATTTTGAAAGGCAACATTAATCTTTTAATTTACTATGATAATTAATGTTCAAAATTTATTTATTTTAATTTTATGCTTATTAATGTATTTTAATTGTTTAAAATATTACTATTAAGACAATTTTAGACGCCTTTATATATTCCTAATTATTAATAATAATAATGCGCCTTCACAAATCATCATCATTCACCCACATTATTATCACATGAGTAAATAATATACAGAGAAGAAGCTATTTCGACGATAGCTACGTATATTTCTTATGACATTGATATAATTAGCTGTAATAAATATGCATAGCTCGCACGCTGCAACAGTTTCAACACCCATTGTGTCGCAAACGCGAGCGACCTCGTGTCATCAACATCAACATCGCGGCAGCGCGAGGAGCAGAGCGATGAGCAGCGCGAGCAGCAGAGCGATGAGCAGCGCGAGGAGCAGGGCGATGAGCAGCGCGAGGAGCATAGTGTGGCCGAGCCATTACATTATCATCTCCCATTTTCCCATTCTTAGGAATGGAATTTCTTTTTACATTTAAATGGGATCACCCCTATAGTATCCCTTATATTTTAATACGAATTGTTTAAATCAGTTCCGCTAAAACGCAGCAATAATATAAAAATAATATAAAAACACTCTGGGTTCTGCTGTTTCCGAGAAATATGGGTGAATATACCACCTCGTTTTTCTCAGTTTTTTAATAGCAAATAGAATTTAAAATTTAGTAATAAATTGCTAACCGTCAATACATCATTATTTACAATGGAATGCTTAAAGACGCAAAAGCTCACAAGCTTACTTCAATCACTTCAAATCCTTTTGAGTTCACCTTTTAACGTCCTGCTTCGTCTTCAAGACTGGTTAAGGACGCAATAAATGAAACTGATATTGTAACATTTGCTTGATTTCACGTTTTTAATTAAACTAAGTTTATTAATAAAGACACATCCTTACAGGGAACATTATTTCAAGAAATTTTAATAAAAGCCTTTAAAAATAATAAACAGTAAATATTTTAATTCGGTATTTATATAAATGTACATAAAAGCCTTCTCCTATGTATATTATATGTGTCGTAGTTTCTGATAAGAGCACACTGCATTTGTTGATACAACAAAGAGTGTGTTTTCACATTTACACAAAGGGACTTGAGTCAACATTATTGAGTAATCTCTTCTTTGTTTGTTTTTGTCAAAGGGAAACTGCGAAATCCAACGAAAAAATCGCTTCTTATTTCCATGTATTTAAAGTTCTTGCTGACGCTACCCGTTAAATACTATTCCGATAGACAATATTCAGTTGTTTTTTTAAATAAGGGTGACTAACAAGCACGCAGTCCACCTGATTGTAAGTGGATATGTGCCCTATCAACACCGTTTTCTATGCTTCATTAAAATTTAAAATATAGGTGCAGGTGACAACCTGTGAAAATTTAGACAGAATGCTTCGTCACCAGTAAAAGGGGCACACAACTCATTTTTTCATTAAGAACCTCAGTATTTCAAATAACACACAAGTACTATTTGATAGTTATAATTGAGATCAATAAAAAGTAAAGTAAAGTTACAGCCTATATACGTCCCACTGCTGGGCTCAGGCCTCCCCTCATTTCTGAGAGGGTTTAGGGCAAGGAAGTGTCCGCCGCGCTGCCCAAATGCGTGTTGACGAACTTCACATATCTTCGAAATATTTTTTTCTATTATTCCTCAGACATGCAGGTTTCCTCACGATGTTTTCCTTCACCGCCGAGCACGTGGTTAACCATCACTTAAAATTGCAATTAATAATTTCATTGGTGCCGGCGGGGATCGAACCCGGGTTACTCGCGTTCTGTTATATTTACAGAGAGCGTTAACCACTGAGCTACCACGGCTCTGAGATCAATAATATGTGCTTAATTTATATCTAATTTTTTTTAATATCTGATTAAAATTTATTCCGATGACACATCATGAAAGACCAATAGGACGATATTATAAGGGTTTGTTGTAATTAACAGCTTAATGATAATTGAGATTTGCGGAGGTTTATTCAATTAATAATAAATAGCTTAATACTTTTCTGCACATCACAAGTTAATAATAGTTACTTAAAAAGTTAAAAACTAACAAAAATAAGATTACATAAGTGCAATTGACAATAAAATAAACATATATTGTTGTAAGCACTTTATGGCGTCAGCCTGCGATAATAAAAAGCAAAGCAATAAAAACGTGTCTAGTAACTTCAACAAAAAGATCACCTCACATAATGTTGGAAGCTTTCGCTGATACTAAAATGTTAGTTACTTTTATTTTTAGTTTTATTTTTTGTTTAGTAGTTTGACAAAAGTGACTTTAAATATCCAACGAATATTAAGTCACTTTTGTCTCATCTTGACTGTATAACTTATTTTTTATAAAGTAAAAATCGACTTTAAAAGACTAAAAGGAATATAATCATCGAAATCGTACGCACCAAATAAAGTTAAATTAAAAAGTTTATTTTTGCCGAGGTGAATATTTTACTGGAAACAATGTCCTAGAACCAGACGACAAACAAAGCTTTTTATCTTTTTGCAATAGCTACAAAAACAAATTTCTGGGAATATAAAAAAATATTTCACTCTGAACACACATTCTATGAAAAAACTTAATGATTGAGTATTTCATACCACACGCATACTCCCACATACACGCACGCACGCACACACGCACACGCACGCACACACGAATACGCACTCGTACACGCAAATACACACGCACACGCACACGCCTAAGCAACACACACACGCACTCGTACACGCGTACGCACACGCAAACACACACGCACACGCACACGCACAAGCAAACCACACACGCGTGCGCACACGCATACATCTAAATTGTTATGTGCTAGAATGTAATAAATTGTTGGTTCAGTTAAAATGAAATGTTTTCTAAAGAAAAAGAATGTAAAGTCTTGGCTGTAAAATATAGATATATTTGTAAGATAGTGAGAACTTTGGTATACAAAGTCCCGACAAAGATGTAATTGATCGGTGACATTTCAAGTTTAACACTTCTAGTAGTAGTTCACGTTAAATCGTTTAACAAAGTTCTAATAAATAGTAAAGGAACGAATAAAACTTGTCTCAACAACATGTTGAATCTTTAAGTACAAGCAAAGTACCGTCGGTCGTCATTGTGATGGTCGGTGTTGCTGGTGGTTTGCATACTTCATTTATTTTGGTGATATATATTGTATTTACATATAAATGGTAAATGAAAAATTGACTTTCAATAAGTATTGTTTATAATCTACATTGAATAAAAAAGTTTCTGTTTCTTTTTAAATAGTTGAGAGTACTTTCTAACACATTCCAACCAAACAACTGTCCACTATTGAACATGTCTCCCCTAAAATTAAAAAGATTGCCTTATCCACCAATCTAGAGATATTTGCGATGATTACCAAACTTTGCTGGCGGGTTAACACTTTGTTATTTTATAATTTTTAGCCGTTATCAAGAACATTCAGCTGCCAATTTCACGATTAAAATTTTCTTTGTCACATCTTACGATACCTACTGGTGATAGCGGGTTTACTTTTCTCTTGCGTTTCTACTACACGGCAAGATATGTATAATAATTAATGTTTTGTAAGTTTGTACGAGTACGACATGTTTATATCTATTCAATATATAGATACTACTATTTATCTCTCTTTTATAATGTTGTCTTTTATAATCCTTTTTCCCATTCTAAACTATCATTGTACTCCTGAGAACTAAAAATTGCCCGAGAGATCATGATTGTTGTTCTTTATGTCGCTTAATTAATACTAAATTGCTTATGTCGTTGCATCTTACTTGTAACCTATCTCAGTGTTTCGCTTTGATAGTTAAAAAGCTTCCTTTGAGTTTGTTTATGAAACAATCGTAGTATCGTCGTAGTAAGAAGACCGTAAACACACTTGACACACTTGTTGCAAGACTGAATATACGCTATTTCATTTATACGACATGGTGGACCCATCGTTGATTCATTTATGGTATAGAGTATTTTCATTTTGTCATTCAAAGATTTATATAAATTTAATATAGATATAGTACATAGGTACATGTCATCTATACTAATAATATAATATTATAACAAGAAAAGACTTGTTTTTGGTTTGTAATGGATAAACTCTAAAACTTCTAAATTGATTTTAAAAATTCCTGCATTTAATAAGAAAGAAAGCTTATTTACGAGTATCAGTGAGTAACATAAGCTAAATTGAATTTAAAAAATAGGGATCCCTAAGAAAATTCCAATATTGTAAGCCTAAGTACTTAGGTTTTTGATATATTTTGAGCAACGCCACAAACTTTTAATAAAAAACGAAAAGAAAATACAATTATTGCAACCATCCTCATCGGGCCAGAAGCCGGGCAACTTGCGTACATTTCACGTATTACGATGATACCGGCAGACCTGCCTATACCTTTTAAGTGGCTTCATGTATTGTTTGATAAATAAGCCCCAGAGACAAACTTTCTCGCTGATGGACATCGACGCGAGAAAAGTGTTTTTCTTATGGGCAATTATATGTTGGTTTGTCTCGAATGAGATCTTCTGGAAGTTAATTATTAATAATTAGCTTAGATGTAACCTATTCATTATTGAATTGAAGAATTACACTCCATAGTTGTACAATGACATCCTTGTTAACATTGTACATACGTACAATGAAAAAGTTCCCAATACATTTGCCCCAAAACTTTGGGCTCGCTCGGGGAATGAGTAGCTTTTTAACACAAATAGTAAAAGAATAGTATTTTATATTTTAGTAGATAGGAGCGGTATTTCGTGCTGACTAATTTAGACGCCTAAGATCGGCATTATCCATGGACTTAGCAGGGAGACGTTGCTTCTGCGTGCATCTTTTGGCGCTACGAGAATATGAGGACCACTCAAAGGAATTGTTTGCATTCATTCCAACTGCTGAATTTTACCATCGTACTCCACGCCATAATTCGGATTTTTATCGTCGTCATATTGATGGTTGGTGGATCACTACGTGCGATATACGCGAAACTTTTACCACGCACGACCACGCTGCATGTGCAGTCCGCACAGATATGAGTTAGGAACAATAAAATAATAGGGATAGTAAAATGTATTCAACTTTTTCTTTATGTTTTTATTTCTTATCTTCTTGATTTTGCCACACTTCGTTTATACATTTCAGAATGATTTTGCAAGCAGTAGTAGTAGTAAGAAAAAGTAGAGTAAAGTTACAGCCTATATATGTCCCACTGCTACGTACAGGCCTCCCCTCATTTCTGAGAGGGTTTTAGGGCAAAAAAGTGTCTGCCACGCTGCCCCAATGCGATTTGCGAACTTCACATGTCTTCGAAATATTTTTTTCCTTATTCCTTAGACATGCAGGTTTCCTTACGATATTTTCCTTCACCGCCGAGTACGTGGTAAATCAGCACTTAAATTGTAATTAACAATTTCATTGGTGCCAGCGGGAATCGAACACGGGTAATATAACTATTACAATATAATTTTCATATGTTACGATGCCGCTAACCTTCGTATATATGAAGATGAAAACGCATTAAAATCACTTTAAATAAGAAAATTATTTAGAGTTTTATTAAAATAAGTGAAATAAAACTTTCAACTCTTTTATGCTATAATATTAAATAATTTATATTAATAAATTATATAAATGTAATACTAATTATATATTTGTAATTGTAACTGAACACTCCTTTTTCTCAAACTCTATCAGCCGCCGTTACACCCAACACCATATTAAAGATTTAGAATACACACCACCTTAATGCATTTTAGAATAAACGAGGCAATATCGGAAGGCAGATTCTGCAACGACTAAATTCTAAATTAGCCGTAAGGCAACTCTGTAGTATTTACACAGAACCCATATTTGCCAAGAACAAATGCAAGAAAACATATATGTAATACATAATTGTTAATATAATCATTTGATTGTTTTGATTTATTTGCTATCGTACATTAAAGATGTCTTCGCTAAGAGCTACGTTACTTATTAAGGGCATAAATGATCACAAATGGGCTGAACCACGAAGACACTAAAGCTCACGAGCATACTTCAAAGCTCTTTGAAGCATCATTCAGATTGGATATTGTTGCTCTTGACTATCCTTAAGATGAGTGGGTCTTAAACTAATATTTTTTAACATTTTCAACTTTGAAATTTGTTGTTTACTGTAATTTTTTCATGTCAACTGTGTATTTAACAAGTATTTTTCAGTTAAAATATGAACCATACTTAACTGAAAAATACCTATTTATTTAATAGATAAAGGATTTACGTAGGCATGTAAGAAAATTTATAATTCATAATATATGAGTGAAAATGTAAATATAAAATGTACTTAAACATTTGGAAACTGTAATAAATTGTGTGAAAAGTTTTCTAGATATAGAATAGCTGTAGCGTAAAGTTTTTTAATAAATTGTATTGAAATCTAACTAACTTGTAGTTCACCTAATCATAAGTGGTTAACGTAACCCATGGACACCTGCAAACATTTTCAAATAAAAACAATTACGGATGCGGTGTGACCTATAAGGGCTAAAATGCAATATCTCACAGTTTAATTATCTCCACCAATAACACCAGTAGTACCTAAACACTCTCTTAGGCACAAAAGTACTCCTTTTTCCTGACGTTTATATCTTAAAATTTACTATAATTAAGATTAATTAATTTTAAGAGCTATGGAAAGGGCTATGCTCGGAGTTTCTCTGCTTGATCAACTTACGAACAAAGATATCCGCAGTAGAACCAAAGTGACCAACATAGCCCAACGGATTAGTAAGCTGAAGTAGCAATGGGCAGCCATATAAGTCGAAGAACCGGTAACCGATGGGGAAAAAAGTTGTCGAGTGGCAGCCTCGTACCAGCACATGAAGTTTAAGGCGTCCCTCCACTGGATGGAGTAGTAGTTGAAGTGTAGGGCGTCCCCCTACTAGATGGAGTGACGACCTGGTAAGGCATGTAGTCGATGGATGCTGGTGGCTCAGGATCGTGTTTCGTGGCATTCCTTGGTGGAGGCCTAGGTTCAGTAGTGGACTTACGAAGGCTGTAATGATGATGATGATGATGATGAAAATTAATTTATAAGATTAACACATTTAAACTAATTCTTTTTTCCGAGCTCTTCTTAACTCGCGGTTAGATACAGATTATCAAATTAACTGTAATTCAATTCTACGTTATAGTCCATCTATAAAAAATTGCCCATAGGCACTTACCACGTTGGCTTGTCAGCGCAAACCTACCGGAATTAATTTAATATTTAACGCATGTTACGAAGAGCAGCTGAAAACTGCTGAGTTTGTGTTACTTGAAGTGAAAATCAAATTCTCAACAGAAATTATTAATATAATCCGGTTTAAGTTAAACATTCTGGTATGGACTTAGCACTTTCCATCAGGTGGACTGTGTTCTGCTTTTGCACTCTTATTCTATAAAAAGATACAATACCCAGGTCAGCAACGGGAAGCCGCGTCAAACGTGCGAGATATACTAGAACTTCGATCAAAAATCAGCTCGCCATGCATTAAAACAAATCATTTCTGCATTGACAAGCCCCTGTCCATTGGTGGAGTATTATAGCTGACTAATGATAAGAAAAAAGTTATAGTCAAACCAAAACTTACATTGAATGCTTATAAATAAAACATCATACTTTTCAAACAATAGAATCGACAATTTTAGTACTTAATAAGCAATCACTTTGTAGGTTTTAATATTTAATTTGAGCTCCCTCCGTACCCAATGTTTTATTCACGGAGCCTCTGAACACATATACGCGCTAAAGACTGGTTTTAAATTATATATACATAATATTACGAGATTAGTTAATAAATATCGTAATAATAAAAATTTTAACGTGGTAGAGCCATGCTGCAGCTATATTAATTGTATATTTGTAGCACGAATGCGTCGGCTCGACCGGGGAAGGACCACGCTCTCACAGAATACCAGCGTCAAATAGCAGCTTAATGCTGCTGTATTTCGTATGGTGAGTGTAGAGAACTGGAGACCCTTTTTACTGGAAAAGAGGCATTTCATCTTAGTCCTCAAGGCTGAAAACGCATCAACATTACGATTCGCAAACGAGGATAGATGTATATGTTTATTGGCCACAGCAACCACTTACAATCAGGTGGACTGTGTGCTCGCTTGTCACTTTTTCATATCAAAACTAAGTAAAATCACCACAATATTATTTATTTTAAAAGAATAGTTTTGTGTCGTGACAGTGTAGTAGACTCCATCTCCAATGCTAAAAGAATCTGTGACTCTATTGTGTGATAAGAAAGAAAAGATTAAGAAAGTTACACTTCGGTGATTTAGTCATGTAGAAATAATTAATGCGGAAAGATGTGACAAAGCCAATGTAAATTGCAGAAGTCAAAGGCAGAATCTGCAAGGGATGCCGTGGACGGAAGTTTATCGACCATTATTGGGGACATATTAATTATGACTATAGATATGATTTATAGAAGAGTACCTATATGGATGTTAAGGAGCTGAAATTGCTGTATCGGGATCGTATCAAATGGAAGTATATAGTCACTGCCTACCCCTCTGGGTGAAAGGCTCAATGTTTTTTTACGTTTGTATGTAGCTTAATCTTATAGCTTCCGATAGAAGGTTGGAAAACCATTCCGCTTACGTCAAACTTAAAATACCCAGACCGGACCCCGGGAGTTGTGTCAGAGGCGCAAGATGTCTGTTACTAGCTGCGATGTCTAGTCTGCCTGCCAAGCATGCTGATTAAGGTAAGTCCTCCCTGCAGCGTGAAGTAATAATACCTACGTCGACCCTGCAAAAGAAGAATACGTTTACTCAAAGTTAGAATGGGAAAATACTTGTTTTCTTTGAAAAACAAGTATTTTCCCATTACACTACAACGGTAAAATATAATTAAAATCGAATAAAAATTCGATTTTAATTATATTTTACCGTTGTAGCCGTTGTAGCGTCAAAAATATATAAAAATCCTAAATTACTCTTTCAGCTCTTGCACCATTTCAAAAAGAACAATTAATTATTGTGTGTAAGGATATATTGTTAATCAACAGACTTATTGGTCTTAATAGTAGCGGACTGAGTTATATTGCCTCTTAAGGTCGCATTGCTTGCAGGATTTCAAGAGGGCTCTAGTCTAGAGCTAGAGAAATTTAAGTGTCCTTAGAAGCCCTTGAAATACATGTACGTTCTCGACCCGCCGTACGATTAATGAAGTAGTTGAAGGAATTGATATAGAGATACAGATTTGGAAGTGTATTTATTTATTTAAACTTTTATGCTGAAAAATTAAAATCGTATGGTGGACTTAATTCCCTAAGGCATTTTCTCATTTTCTCCCAGTCAACCATTAGACTAAGCAGAGATAGTAGAGCATATGGGAGGTAATGCAGCAAAAATAAACTAATAATGAAAAAAAGTTTACGAAGTTCGAATAAACAGCTTACTTGACTGGCAACCATCGAGGTTGCTGACCTCAATTTTAGGTTGAATACAGCATTCGCTAATCGTAAGTAAATAAAAATAATAGCATCCACAGATTAATGATCTGTGTCTGCAGCTATATTATGGTTGTAGCACGAGTGGGTGTGTTCAACCGGGGTAAGAACTCGCTCTCACGGAATGCCAGCGTAAAATAGCAGCTTAGTGCTGATGTGTTTCGTATAGTGAGTGTAGAAAACCGGAAACCCTTTTTACTGGAAATGAAGCGTTCCATCATTTTGATTTTTAATAGAGGATAGGTAAATGTAGATGTATATAGGCCTCAGCATGCACTTACCATTAGGTGGACTGTGTGCACATCTGTCACAACTATTCTATAAAAAAAATTGAAATTATTTCTGTTTAAACTAAACAGACAGTTTTCGGACAGTCTATTTGATCGTCAATTACGTAAACCAAGGTTTTAATAGGACGTTTAAATTAGATTTCGATCAATACAATCTATTGAGAGCTTTATTGCCTATCTCCAGCAGACTGTAAGATATAACAGAGACAAATGTGTATTCTAGAATCTTCGAAAGGGTTTGAAATTACGCCACGTGATATCTTAGGACAAAAGTTCTATTTTCAACACAAAGATATTGTCGCTTTAAGATATTAATTAGTAAGGTGACCTAGGTATCAAAACAATTGTTACATAAGAGTGCGTACAGATTTCTTAAATATAACGTAGCAAAATTATAAGCCAGTGCTTAACCAACGTATACGAACCACGTGTAGCGTAACTATACATGGTAAAGTCACACTGTAGTTATATTACGCTTGCAGCACGAATGGGTCGGCTCTACCGGGGTAGGACCACGCTCTCACAGAATACCAGCGTAAAATAGCAGCATAATGCTGCTGGGCTTCGTATGGTGAGTGTAGAGAACTGGAGATCCGTTTTACTGCAAACGAGGCATTCCATCTTATTCTTCAGGGGTGACAACGCATCTGCATTTTGATTCTTAAATGAAGATAAATGTTGATGTCTTTGGGTCACACATCACCTTACCATCAGGTGGAATGTGGGCCCGTTTGTATTTTTTTAAATATCTCCACCTGTTGGTAAATGATCTAGCCGGAGACGGTAAGCATATGTTGTAATGTTCCAACTAAACTATGAGACAACATTAATTTTTAGTAGGTACTTTATCATTATTATATTTTTCTAATTTATAAACTTATTACTTCAAAATAGTCTCTTCGATTTTAATTAAACGTGTAGTACAAGTATATGCATACTCTCAATAAATAACTCGAATTTATTTTGGTTGATATAAATAATAAACGATTCCACTTCAGTGACTCGTTTGAAGGCAGTAACAACCATAGATATTATAGCTTTTATTTATTTTAAGCGTTTTATTCGTTAAGCGTTTAATTCAAAAGACTAAACGAAACGAATTACAACGAAAACAGATTGCGGCTGGAATACGATCCTTCATAAATACATTAAAGGAAGATTCATGGCTTAAGAGGGTCGTTAGAAACGAATGCCCTTTGCCCGACAGAAGGGATACGTACTCAAAACATCGATTAAACATGGATAAAATCTCAATAAATTTCAAAAGCTCAGAAGTATTTTAAACCATAGGCCGTTCGACAAAATTACGTAAAATACACAAAAATTCTTTTCTCTTTTTAATTTTATTCCAGGATCTTACCATTCGATCAATCGAAATTACACAAAGCAGTAATATAAAATGATTGAATCAACGAATGCCCTTCTTTTTTCCCTTTTACAGTCTTTCTTAATTCCTAAGTATATTAGAATTTTCATCATTATGTATTAAGTAGAGATTCAGATTTTAAAATTATTTCTTTAATAAATATCTTATAATTCGGTTTTCTCTAGGTAAACTTTCATATTATCCGATTCTGAAGATGCTGTAGATGCAATTTTTTTTAAATAAGTGTATCATTGATATATAAATTTTTATTACAAATTTTAAAAAAATCGTAGATTGTGAAGTTCGCCAACACGCGTTGGGGCAGCGCGGCAGACATTTCCTTGCTCTAAAACCCTCTTAGAAATGAGAGGAGGCCTGTGTCCAGCAGTGGGACGTAAAGGGGCTGTAACATTAACTTAAAAAAATTAAACACATAAATGGCTACCAAAAACTTCAAACCACGTCTGTAAAATCGCGTTATTGACTTCCAATATGATACGCTCGATTATCTATCTTTATATATTATACATAATTGTTCCGTACTTTGTCACCTAACTCCTAAACATCTGGTCCAATTTGGATGAAACTTTTTCTGTGTGTTGGAGTGGTTCCTTGAATGAAACTAGATAATTGGACCCGTAGGTGGCGCTATTGACGAGATCCAGAAATCACCCGTGCGAAGCCGGGCGGATCGCTCATAATACATAAAAATGAATGTTCCTTGGTTTTAACCGTATCTATACCATTCCTTTTTTTATTCATCCGATTATGACGAAACTTCAATGAGTTTTTGTGTGCACGCCCGCGAAGAATTCTGACAAAAAAGAGGTATTACAACGAATGGCGGGCTATTGTAAATTAAAACAACTTAAGGGGATATAATAAGTCAGCTCAAATTCTAACTTCGCCCCCACTTCTCCGCGCGTCGTATGCTATGTACCGACATGTTTGTAATCACTAATACTGTAAATAGATAGGTCGTTAGATACTTATTTCATCAGGTTTATCATATTAATGCCTGTTTCTTAACGCCAACCCAGTCGCTTCTTATTTTTATTACGGTTATTTCCCATTTTAATTTTACGTCGTCCTGTTGCGTAATGTGTATTCTGATCGTAAGCGACACAACTTTTCCCTTCAAAAGCCGAAGCGATACTAACGAGGCGACAGAAATCAAGCTTCAAGAGTCAAAACGCTGGTAGTTTAGGTAATTTCTTTTTACAGTGAAAATAATGGTTTTTAAAAGAAGTAAATAACATAAGCACTGCTTTATAGTTAGTTCAGTTGGTATGCAAAGTTTCATGATCTTATTTAAAGTATTTTATGAATAACAGCGGTTTATTGTTCAGTTTGGAGGTAATTTTTTTTATTTTTTTTCTATCGAGAAAATTTTACGGAATCGTGTTTTCGTCTAACATAGTCCTTAACATTAATCCTCAATTTTACCATATATTTATTTCAAAATTAATGCTGCAATACTTTCGGTATAACGGAGGATCTTGGTAAGCCATTTGAGGTTATATTTCCCCTTAAGAAAATTCCATAATTATGCGATACTTGTTATACGGTGATTGTTCGTTTTTTTATAGTATAGGGTGACAAACGAGAACACATTCCACCTGATGGTAAGTGGTTGCTGCGGCCCATAGACATCTACATCTATCCTCGATTGCAAATCAAAATGCAGATGCGTTGTCACCCGTGAGGACTAACATGAAATGCCTCGTTTCCAGTAAAAAGGGTCTCCGGTTCTCTACACTCACCACACGAAACACAGCAGCATTAAGCTACTAAAAAAATTGTTTAGCCACCGTCCTAGAATTTAAAATAGATGTGACAGATACAAAGATTTAGGGCATTTTATTGCTAAGAGTAGGTAGTTGACGATTTGGTTGCGCAACGGCTGTGCCTTTGGTTACGGGGCTGCTGGGCCACGGGTTCAAACTCCGAATAAACAAATATTTGTATGATCTGCGGAAACAATATCTTTTTGGTCTGGATATTTTTCCATGTGCAATTATTTATGTAAACGTAAAACGCCTCCACGATATAGAACATACTTTGGATGTAACCTTTTATTTAAATAAACCAAGTGCCTTAGATTTTGCGACAAAAAAGGCCGTAATAAACATTTTTCTAAAGTATTTTAAAACTCAGTCGACTGATAAAACTTTTAAATGAGGGTGCAAATTTGTCACATTTCACACAATAAATGAAAAACTTTTGTTCTGTTTGACGTGAAATTACATACTATTCTAAATATTTTCTAAAGCGTTTTTTGATGTAATATATATCGTAAACCTAAGTTAGTATGGTGTGGTTCTACGAGTCTACCTTCCCGCTGACGTAGATATTGTTTGCTATACCTCTCGAAGGTGACCCAGCTGACCACTACGTACGACTACACGTCGGTACGTAGTGGTCAGCTGGGTCACCTTCGAGAGGACCAAGGCGCTCCCTGAACTTGAGGCGAAAGTTGTCGTCGTGAGAATCGCTGGAGCTTTGAAGAACACTTCGAGCGCCTATTCACCCGGATCGGAAGGGTGTTATACATAGACTGCTGCCCGATCCAGGGGCACCGAGGGAAGTCCGTAGCCTTGTACGAGGCGCTTGTATGTACGAAAAGTCTGGTCATCTGACGCTGCAGAACTAAAATCTGCAATGTTCAGCGGAGGATGGCCATACGGATCGTTCGAGGTTACCGCACAATATTCTTCGAGGTGGTGACAATCCTGGCTCGCTTTCCACCATTGAACATTCTAGCAGACAGGGACACGAGGATGTACGATCGGATCCAAAGCGTCAAAAATGAGACAGATGTGGCGTTCGAGGTGTTTAAGGGGCAGTAACGACTTAACGCATTCGCAGCTTGGCGTGCTCGACTATCGTCGAGTATATTTGTATAATTAATACATTAATAGCAGCAGTCGTCCTGCCTGGGACAATATTTCCACTCAATTTCTCAAACTAGCTAGAGCTAACGTAGTTCTTGTTATTAGTCATTTCGGCCAATCTTTGCTTTCATAAAGGTGTCTTTTCATCACCTCAAAAAAAATCTGTAGTAGGTAACACTGGTGTACAAGGATGGAAATAATGACGACGTCAGCAATTACACGACAATTTTTGTCATCTCAGAAGTTATTGAGAAACAGATATCCCTTCGTTTAATAAACTACTTAGAGAAATATATTCGAATTCGAAAACTCAATTCAACTTCAGACGAGGAAAATAAACTGTGGACGTAATTGTTACCTCTACCGCCTTTTATTATTTAACAATTATACAAAAAAAGGTCAACACGCGTAATTGTTTTTTTAACTTAGAAAGGCATTTGATGCTGTCTGTCTTCCCAACCTCCTGCGTAAACTCGAGGCAATTGGGCTCCCATCCCAGGGTTTATTATATATTACATTAAATTATTTGAGGGCAACTTGCGAAACTGGAAGCAACAAGTGACGACTGGGGGCCATATATTTTAAGAAACAGAAGTTCTTTTCGTGTTCGTCATGGGAGTATACTGGGCCTTACCCTCTCTCTTGTAAATAATATCTTTTGTATACACCATTGAGTTATACAACACTAGAGGAGCAAACCACATCACCGCGCGTCGAAAAAAGTGTAACCACTATCCAAACGCGAAGACGTAGCTTTGAAACTAATAACAATTTTAAATAAAAATATATCTATCTCACTTACACAAGTCGCGAAAACGATATCGTCGCTAAGATTAGATAAAGATAGACACACAAACATGAAATGGCGGGTTAGTGTGGCTTACTATATAAAATTTTACCTAAAATACGCAATAAAAATGAGTTTTTTTAAGCAGAAATTAATTTAATGATTTCTTAAATTTACGCGAACACTACACATTGAATAAAACTAAATTTACGGATTTTATCGCGTTTATTTCACTACTTTTACTTATTTTTAATTCCCGTCATTTCGGGTGCTTTACAGCAACCATGGTCAAGGGGGGGACTGAGATGTTTGACGTCCCAATGTCATAGTTAGTCCGGCTACCTTCAGTTTTTGAATATTAATTTTTGGTCCGATTTACGCAAAACGAGCTTATAGTATCATGAAGTCTTGCAGTGGTATGCTTAGGTTTGGGTTTAATTTTGTTAATTATAGGATCCCAAGCAGGTGGCAGCACCCATCCATCTTCTCTATTGAAATTTGGATGTTTTTTAATTTCAATAGCCTCGCGTATCATCCTTGGTAGGAATCGGTGTTCTTTTGCGAGAATTTGTGGTTTATCAAATCGAATGTAATGGTGGGGACGATCTTGAACATGTTCGCAGACTGCAGACTTCCTGGAGCGTCGGTGCTTCACGTCAGCTATATGTTCTTTCACGCGGGTTTTTATGGATCGTTTTGTTTGACCTATGTAAGAGAGACCACATTCACAATCTAACTTGTACACTCCTGCATCTTGTAGAGGGATATTACACTTGACGGATGGTAAAAATTGACTAATCTTCTTCGGCGGCTTGTAGTATGTTTTAATGGAAGCTCGCTTCAAGATGTAGCCAACCTTGTCTGTGACTCCTCTGACATATGGTAGTACAGCAGGTACACGCTCGACTGTGGCCGGCTTCACTCGGTCACTGTGACATAGGCGCGGGACCCGAAGCTTGTTGTCTTGCAATACTTGCTTGACGTGCTGAAGTTCGGCGGCCAGATGCTTTCTGTCACAGATCCCTCGTGCTCTCTGAAACAAAGATTTACCCACGGTAGCTAACTGTGAAGGATGATGGTGAGATTCACCATTTAAATATCGGTTGGTATGGGTCTTTTTTCTATACACAGTGTGACCAATTGTGTTATTAGGATTTCGAATGACTAAAACATCTAAGAAAGCTAAAGAATTATTTGCCTCTAACTCCATTGTGAATTGTATTTTAGAGTTTATAGAGTTAAGGTGGTTTAAAAATGCAGTTACTTTGTCAGATGGTAAAATTGTGAAAGTGTCGTCTACGTACCGCTTGTAGAATCTTGGATTTACAGGAGCAGTAAGAAGGGCTTTCTCCTCGAAGTCCTCCATGAATATGTCAGCGACTATGGGAGATACAGGTGAGCCCATCGCCACACCATCTACTTGCTTGTAGAACTCTTCCTTCCACAATAGATAGCCAAATGTGAGGCAGTGTTTGAGTAATACTGCATATTCAGCAGGCATGTTATTATATTCTAGCTTCCTAGTTACAATAGCTGTAATATCCCTCTACAAGATGCAGGAGTGTACAAGTTAGATTGTGAATGTGGTCTCTCTTACATAGGTCAAACAAAACGATCCATAAAAACCCGCGTGAAAGAACATATAGCTGACGTGAAGCACCGACGCTCCGGGAAGTCTGCAGTCTGCGAACATGTTCAAGATCGTCCCCATCATTACATTCGATTTGATAAACCACAAATTCTCGCAAAAGAACACCGATTCCTACCAAGGATGATACGCGAGGCTATTGAAATTAAAAAACATCCAAATTTCAATAGAGAAGATGGATGGGTGCTGCCACCTGCTTGGGATCCTATAATTAACAAAATTAAACCCAAACCTAAGCATACCACTGCAAGACTTCATGATACTATAAGCTCGTTTTGCGTAAATCGGACCAAAAATTAATATTCAAAAACTGAAGGTAGCCGGACTAACTATGACATTAGGACGTCAAACATCTCAGTCCCCCCCCCCCCGTGACCATGGATGCTGTAAAGCACCCGAAACGTCGGGAATTAAAAATAAGTAAAAGTAGTGAAATAAACGCGATAAAATCCGTAAATTTAGTTTTATTCAGAAATTAATTGTTTTTATATTAAAAAAGTATATTTTATTTTAAAATCTTTAGCGTCCCCTCATAAAAAAAGGATACAAAGCTTATCAGATGAATAGAAGTAAACATAATGATGAAATAAAACATATTTTTATAAGTATTTTTATTGTACTAATAAATCAAACAATATAAATATAAAATAGGTACTTAATAAAATATATTAAATATTCATGAATAAACTAATATAAGAAAAATTAATTATTTTGTATGAAAGTTAAAACGTAGTTTTATTATAATTTCCAAAATATTTAAAATCAGAGGTAACAAATTAACTTACTCCGTTAATTATATAGTCTCCGATTAATGTAGGATAATCACAAATACGGAAAAGTGGCAACATTGAACCTAAATGGCAATATTCGATAATTTTATTTAATTATTTGAGGTTTTTTACGTTTATATGAAAACAAGAACTAAAGTTATGTGTTGAAAGTGATTCAGCTTGATTTATTACGTTTTTGTGACCTGAATAGCATTCTTTCACTACGCATTTACTCATTTTTTGTCGCGGCTCAACTCTGTCGGTGTCACATTGAACCCTGAACTGACGTTAGCTAGGAATATGGCTGTGGCCATATGTGCAGTGGGAACGCTTTGGCGCGGTTATTACTAATCCAGTGTAATATATAAATCAATGGTTTACACGAACATTACACATTTAAATGCAACCAATTTTTAAGGATTGTATCGCGTATATTAGCTTATTTTATATTGCCAACGTTTCGAGTGCTTTATTACAATACCCATGGTCACGGGGGAAATGAGGCACGACGTCCCAATATCATATTTTAACAACGGCTTCCGTCAGCTTAAAATTATTACTTTTTGATCTGATCTATACAGAATGATCTTATAGTATCTTGAAGTCTCGCAGTTGTGTATGCTTGGTTGCTTTTGTTGAGATTCAATTTTGATAACTATTAATTCCCAAGCGGATGATATCAACTAGCCATATTCTTTATTGAAATTAGGATGTTTTTTTTTATTTCAATAGCCTCGCGAATCATTCTTGAAAGGATTGGTGTTCGTAGCAAGGATTTGCTGTCTATCAAACCTGATGTAGTGACGGGGGTAATCCTGTGCGTGTTCACAGACTGCAAACTTCCAGGAGCGTCGATTATTCACATCATCTATGGTCTTTAACGCAGGTTTTATTGGTTTTTTTAATTTATCTTATGTAAACATAAAAAAAAACCTTAAAACTTATATAAACACTCTGTCATGGAATTAAATTAATTAAACGAATTTTATCGCGTTTAATTTTAACTTTTTAAATTCCTGACGTTTCGGGCACTTTTTTTATAGGGTAGGATGACAAACGAGTACACAGTCCACCTGATGGTAAGTGATTGCTGTGGCCCATGGACATCTACATCTATCCTCGTTTTCTAATCAAAATGTATATGCATTGTCACCCTTCAAGACTAAGATGGAATGCCTCATTTCCAGTATAAAGGGTCTCCGATTCTCTACACTTACCATACGAAAGACAGCAGTATTAAGCTGATATTATACGCTGGTATTCTGTCAGAGCGTGGTCCTTCCCCGGTCGAGCCGACCCATTCGTGCTACAACTATAGATAGACTTTACTTTAGGCATGGTCACGGGGGAACTGACTGAACTGAACTTGGACTTAGTCAGTAAACAATTGGGTACAGGTGAGCATTGGAACCACCTAACTCTCAATCTATCTAAGCAAAATACGTATGTTTTACGATCAATAATAGAACGCAACCTGATAGCAACATTGGTCTAAAATTCATCAGTGTAATTACACAAATACAGCTAACTGTTACGGGACCGGCGAAAAATATGGCACTCTCATATTGACTACACCAGTAACGGAATAAGGAAACTGACTGCGATATTTATGAAATTTAGACATTTTTATAGAAGTGGGGGCAAACGAGCATGAGGCTCACCAGTTGGTAAGCGTTGACCGCAGCCCATAAACAACTGCAACACCAGGGCAACTGCAGGTAGATAAAACTTATCCAGTGCGGAAAAATCGCCCGTGGTAGATGATTCCACAAAGTCGTGTAAAAAAGAAAACTTTTGGTAAATGGCACAGTGTTAGACTGCCAAGCATACAAATGGTGTGGATAATAATATGAGTTTCGCGGTGTGGGTTTATGGAATTTAGCGGCTGCTTAATCCAAACAATTCCTCTGAACACTTCCGTTCCAAATGGCTCGGTTCTGGTAACATTGATCATGCGGGAAGATCTGTCTACAACTTTGCCTGAACATATCGTCTGACACAACTGGTCACTCCGACCACGCGGATTCCAGAACTCGTCGATTCCCCTCTTGGCTCTTCATATCATTTACTGATTCGGACTGATTTTCATCTCTGGGCCGGGGCACCCCAGTATCAACTCCTTCCACCTTACTGTATTCAATGGAGCGCGGTCCGAATCGTCAACAATCAAGATCTTTCCGAACGGCTTGGTACACTGGCGTTATAACGTTCCATCCACGAATGAAGTTGCTGTAGTATTGGTCGATCAGGAATGTGGTAGGCGAGATATCGTTATCCGTTCCAGAGACAATCGTTTGCAACGTATTTACGAAACCCACAGGGCTTACGACTGTTTGCAATATCCTTTGATATACTCTAGAGGGAAAGATGGTTACAAATTAGCTTTATACCAAACTGATCCACGTACAGGCGCACCTAATTATAATAAAAAGATGTCATGCCTTCAATTTTATTGTTACCACTTGCAAGTGAGACGGAATAGATTTGTATACCTTCAACGTTTTCGTGGCTTATTCAATCAGTTTATTGTTGACATGTACGCAAAAATTTAAACCGAAAAATTAGTTTATATACGATCTAATCAAAGGCAGCTGCGCGCTGAAGAATACGTGCACCTTCGCGACGCCATGCAGCAAGATAATGATACGGTGAATATGGGCCGTTTAGTTATTTTACCCTCTTCTTTTACTGATGGTCCACGCTACATGTACGAACGTACTCAAGATGCTTTTTGTTACGTAAGAAAATAAGGACGTCCCGACTTATTTATTACTGTAACTACCAATCCCGTGGGACGAAATCACTCGGGAGCTTATTGAGGGTCAAGCACCGCATGACCGCCATGATATTATCGCAAGAGTTTTTCATTTAAAATTAAAATCAATGATAGATCTACTTACCAAAGATAACATTTTTGGAGATGTTTTGTGTTACGTAGGCGGTCCCATAATGAATTGGCCTAACTATGAACCAATGAAGGAAATGAAACGAAACCAATTTTATTTTTCAATATAATCACCATGAATACTAACACACTTCTGACATCTGTGAATCAACATCTCCAAACCTTCATAAAAATAATCACATTTTTTATCCTCAAAATGACTGAAGACGGCCGCCTGCAACTCTTCATCGCTTGAAAATTTTCTTTCTCTTAAGTCCCGCTTTAAATTTGGAAATAAATAATAGTCGGACGGGGCCATGTCTGGACTGTAAGGTGGATGTTGAACTTCTGTGATCCGCATTGACGAACTGCATCCTTCGAAACACCAGCGGTATGAACAGGGGCGTTGTCATGGAGCAACAGGACACCTTTAGACAGCTTGCCTCTTCGTTTTTCCTTTATCTTGTCTCGTAATTTATATATTAAAGAAGCATAATTTTCGCCGTTCACGACTGTATTACGTTCTTTAAAATCCACCATCAAAATGCCTTGAAAATCCCAAAATATTGTGCACATCAGTTTTTTAGTCGATTGTTGCACCTTTGCCTTTCTAGGGGGCTTTTCACCCTTATAACGCCATTCCATTGACTCGCGCTTGCTTTGTGGATCATAATACAAGATCATAGTTTCATCACCAGTCACTAGCCGCTCGATCACAGTCTTTGTATTTTCGCCACGAAGATCCAAAAACTCCGAAGCGCAGCGCACTCTTTCCTGTCTCTGTACCGCTGAAAGAAGTTTCGGTACCCATCTTGCACTCACTTTTTTCATGTGAAGATGTTCATGGATCGCGCGATGAACGGTACTCTTAGAGAGCCCAAGCCTTGCTGCAATTTCTCTAATCTTCAAACGGCGGTCACTCAGAACCTCCTCTTCGATAAGAGCAATCGTTTCGGGATTGAGCACTTCCACAGGTCGACCGTCGTGGCCAAAGTCTTCGACGGTTTCTCTCCCGAGGCGAAACTCTTTCACCCAATTTTTCACTGTGCTATAGGAGGGGGCAGACTCCTTATACACGCCATCCAATCGTTCTTTTATTTGGGCAGGGGATAAACCTTCTTTAAACAGAAACTTTATGACACTTCGATACTCAGTTTTCGACATTTTGAAAAAATACGCGACTCTCGTTATTCAAATGTCTGTTAAACTAAGACTAAACATTTCATGTCGATGCATGTTTCTTATATAAGTGCACGATAAACGTACTATTTAATGCAACACAACATGTAGCGACATGTCGCGTTGAACTATATCAGGCCAGTTCATTATGGGACCGCCTGGTATATGTATAGTGTTGAGTGGCAAAAACGCGGCTTACCTCACGCACATATCCTGCTTTGTTTAAAAGATACGTTGTAGACAGTTCAATCAGTGCTGAAATTCCAGATCCGATTGCAGATCCCGTGTTATACGACAATGTTATGATACATGGTCCATGTGGTGCATTTAACGGGAATACTCCTTGCATGCAAGACGGTCGTTATACTAAAAGATATCCAAAAGCATTAGTGGATGAAACTGTAACAGGACATGATGGATACCCATTATATCGTCGCCCTTCAAGAGACAATGGTGGTTTTACTGTTGAAAAGCGAGTGTCTGGACAACAGGTTACTTTAGATAACAGGTGGGTCGTTCCGTATTCGCCTGTGTTGTCTAGAGAATTTCAAGCTCACATAAATGTTGAAATGTGTAATAGTGTAGATTCAATGAAATATATTTGTAAGTATATTAACAAGGGCAGTGACCAAGCTTCATTTGCGTTGAGAAATGAACATGATGAAGATACTTGATTTCAGTCGGGCAGATATATCAGCTCTTCAGAACATGTGTGACGGATCTTAAATTTCAACATTCACGAAAGATATCCACCTGTGACTCATCTGGATGTTCATCTTGAAGGCGGTCAACGTATATATTTCAACGCCGAAAATGTTACAGAACGATTAGAGAACCCTAGACAAACAACTTTAATAGCATTCTTTCGACTTTGCCAAACTGATGATTTTGCAAAATCTCTTTTGTATGAGGAAGTTCCATCGTATTATACCTACGATAAGCAACGAGGTGTCTTTAATCATAGATGCCGTGGCAGGCCTGTAGATGGCGAGTCAGGTATTTTCAAAGAACATGTTCTTGGTAGAGTGTATACCGTTCATCCTAACAACGCTGAGTGTTTCTATTTGCGATTATTTTTACATACAGTGCGAGGACCAACATCATTTATAGATTTGAAAAAAGGAGACGATGTTGTTTATCCAACTTATCATGGAGCTTGCCAAGCGCGTTGTTTCCTTGAAAATGATCAGCATTGGGATGATGCTTTAGCAGAAACCTGTGGTAGTGATAATCCACGACGGTTACGCCATTTATTTGTAACATTACTCACATTTTGTAATTTGTCAGATGCTGTACAATTATGGGAAAAATATAAAGAAAAATTTGCAGAAGACTTTCTTCGGAATATATCTCACAATGATGAAGGCGCAACTAACGGTAATTTCCGTGATCTGGCCGTAAATCTGTGCTTATTAGCTCTTCAGGAAAACTTAACAGCGGGAGGCGGTAAATCACTCTGTGAATATGGTTTGCCAACACCAACCTCTGTCGGAGAGGTTACCAATAGGGAATATTCCGCAGAGATTGGTTACAACTCAATGGAACTGCTGGCAACATTAGAAAACGGTGTCCCAATGATGACTGCAGAACAACGTTCAGTCTATGATCGCGTGCAGAGTATAGTAATATATACGGAAGAAGAGAACCCTCTTGCGAGTAAAACTGATACCCCCCTGGAAAGAGCGCCATCTGGTGATTGTTACGCTACTTATATTATGCGTATGTGTGTATGTATACTCAAATCCACGCACACATGCACGCTCCTTGAATGTGTGCGTATATATAATTACTCACCCTCACATTCAATATTATTTATTAAATCGATACTATTTCCATTTCAATTTTCTACGAATGGATCATTGTTTAGCTACTAATAATTAGAATATTTTAAAGCAATATGTAACATGAAAGAGCGTAATTAGCTAAACATAGATACATCTTTAGAAAATTGAAATGGAACAATTAGAGAAATTTCATGAAATACATCTAATAGTTTTACAGAAATAAAACAATTATTTTCTTAATTTTTAATGTATAATTGTAGGTAGGTTATTAGGAACACAGAAATCACTTATACAAACAATAAAGCTTTACAAATTCTTATTTTTATATTTATTATAATATATTTGGGCATTCTTTTTTAGAGGGTCTTCATTATCATTATAAGTTAGCTTGCCAGTCAAAATTCTATTGATGGACCTGCACCAACTATAAATTATAATATTAATTAATCCTTCTAAAAAGTATTCTTTCAGATTTTCTTTATGAAGTTCACAAATGAAAGGGAAATTAACAATAGTTTTAAAATTACTAACTTTTAAATCACATCTTAAAGACTGGGTAATAATGTCTTGTATTTCATTAAAACAATGAGCAACATTGTCCGAAAGGTAGCAAAGCCACTGCTTATTTTGAGAATATTCCTTATTCTTAATATATTCATTGTTTTCATTAATTTTATCAGAAATTAAATTAGTTTTACATATTTTACAACCTTTTATCTTTTTTAGACATTTTCTCAGGACCCAGCCACAAACATATTTGCTTTGTTGGTGCACTGTATCATTTGTTTCATTACAATTTTGTATGAGAAAATTGTACAACTTACTATTTAATAAAATTTCACTTCTTTCTGAACTAAGCATTTTTTTTATTTTATCTTCTAAAAAAAAGTCTAATGTTTTTAAACAATTATTAAAATCAGCTTCACAATTAGCATTTACTGCTTGTGCAGAAGCGAAATTATTTAAAAGTAGAGTTTGCATCTTCAAAGCATGCAGCGTTTGGTGCAATATTCCGAACACCCAAACTTCTTATATTGCCGAAAAAATTTTCCACTGGGTCCTGGTTCAAATTTCTGGTAAGCATAGTGTCAAAATTATATTCTTTACTTAGAATATTCCACAGGACTTGCATAGCCTCAATAGTCTTTACAAAATTTTTAATGGAAGGTGCACATGTTTCTAAAATTCTTACTGTATTACCCTCTCTTTTACTAATTAAAAATTGCATTGAATTTAAAATTTTTAAGCTCTCTTGCCACAATTTATGATGTGGAGAGTTTTTCTTGACCCCTCCCCTATATATTTTTCCATCAAGAACGTGAAAAGTTGTAGCATTTAAGCTATCAAATAATTTGTCAAGAAACAATACAAATGGTATTAAACTCCTACATTCTTCCGGCAAAACTCCACTTTTTGTCAAATGTTCTGTAGCAACAGCAACAGAGTGACTGAAAGTTTGTGCTGCTATTTTTACTTTCATCTTCTTTATTTTTGCAGGATTTGTGTGCTCCTCTGTCAGCTTATGAAGAAATCTAAAAACAGGGAAAATAAGTTACTCTAGAGCTAGTTACTTTATAACAAAAGCACAGAGCAATACGAAAACTGCAGGTTTTTATGTATCAAATGATTATAATGACAATCAAAATATACCTGAGCTCGCAGTAAGATTTATCAGCACTATATAGCATTTGTAAATATTTCCACTTTACAATGTGTTCTTTATTTTCTAAATCAAAGAATTGCAAATCTTTTGTAATTAAATTATTCCTGATGCCTTTTATCAAGTGTGGAACATCATATAACGTGATAATAAGTTTTGAATCCACTTCAAATGAATCGTGTCTCCACTTCTACCCATTCCTTAAATATTTGGCTCTGGTTTCTGCAACCAGACTATTTATTGCACCAACATTTGGCACACACTGGTCACATACTGTGCACAAAATTTTTAAGCCTGTAGAATGAACTGCGCGAATTACTTTTACAATTAAAATCTTCTTCAAATCTATTTTATTCACTCTGTGTAAAATAATAGCACACAGGTTGTTTATAATTCATTTTTATTCCTTTTATCATGAACACAAGACCATGATTAGCAAATTTTAGTTCTTTGGCATTATTACAAGCAAATCCTTTAAGGGCAAGAACGCGAAAAGATGTACATTGGACTTTTCTACATGTCCCCAGGTTATATCGTACTGCTGTGCGACTTTGATAAGTTTTACAAGAATCATTACCATATTAGTTGATTTTAGATGAAATAGGCATGTCATATTTATTAAAATTTTACGCATGAAATTATACTGAATTGTAAAAATTTAAGTTTAAAAAATCGTGATTTTGTTGTATAGTACTGTCCCTTAAAAAAAACCGGCATTTTTAACAGCGTTTTGTGAAAAAAAAAGTTATTTCACTGGCAAACCTTTAGTTACATATTTGAAATTTGGCGGAATTTTAATTATTTTTTAAGTTAATTGTGCTGCCAAAGCTAGAATTTCTACTAAATAAGTAATTTTTAAATTTGTCCCCGGCATATGAACCTACCGGACATGTCCAGGTACCGTTACCGCATTTTCGTTTAAATTTATAGTTTTTTTGTTCAATGTGGTATTTATTTTTTTATTTAAACGGCAACATCATAATGAGACCGAAAAAAGAAAAAAAAAGATGTCTATGGTTAAATCAGCCATTTTATTCAAACAGCTGTTTCATTTTCGGCGTTTTTGAGAGGTTGTGTTTTTACGGGCACTGTCCGGTGAGTAAATTAATTTGTTTTTTGGTGTTATAACGTGTTTCCAACGCATATTTTATGTCTAAAACTTACATGAACTATTTAAGATTACTATAATGTGAAAAAATGTGTGATAAATATCAGCAATTGTAGAAATTTTATAGTTTTGTATAAGAAGTACTCGATTCCGTTACCTCATGTCCGTTACCATCGCGGTGGTAACGTATAGGCCGGACTTGAAAGTCACGAACAGGATCACGTAAAGCAAGGTTTACATGGTGTAAACTTGATTTTTTTCTATTATTTTATTTATTGTTTTTAGGTACCTCTGAACTCCTTCATTTATATAGTTATTTCGAAAATCATTTTTTATTTAAGATTTATTATATTCTGGATTGGTCAAATAGAATTTCATCAAAATCGGTCTACTATTTTTGTTTTGGAGTCAAAATAGCTAGAAAAAGTGTGCTATTCCAGATACTAATTTTTGTTTTATTGTAGTTCTATAGAGAAAGTTACTGAATTTTTTGTTAGGCTTGTTTGTTGTTGGCTCATTTTTCCTGAAAAAAAAAATAATAATACATGTATGTAAGAAATATAATTTAGGTATCAATTCAACAGGTAAATAATTGTACTTAATGGAATTTCAGATTTCAATATGGTGCTCACTGCAGCTGAAAAAATGCGCCGTTATCGCCAAAAAATTAAAGATAATCCCCAAAAATATGAACAACAGAAGAAAAAAGACCTACAACGCATAAAAACTAAAAGAAAGAAAATATCACAACTCGATGATGCCGATAAAGATAAAATAAGAAAACAATGGCGAGATCAAAAAAAGAGGCAAAGAAAAAATAAAAAAATAAACAAAAGTAATGAGAACCAAGATAAAGACAACGAAAACATTGATAGGGATGGAGTATCATTCAGGGAAAATTCGCTCAGCAGAAAAAGTCGAGAGTCAGATTCGAGTTTAAAGTCAAAATTGAAATACATGAAAAAAAAGTGTTACATATTATTAAAAAAAATTGAACAATCTCAAAAAAACGAACAATCACTGCAAAGAATAAAAGAGAGGTTGAAAAAAAGATTGTATAGACAAAAAAATGCCAGTGAAACTATAATTAAAAACCTGAAACTCACTATCGATAATATGAAAGCGCGCGAAGAAATTTTAGAAGCTGCTTTAAAAAAGACGTATAAGAATTGCAAGAAACAAGCAGAAAAGAGAGTACTGAAAGGGATAGTAGAAAACGCTGAAGTAAAAACTTTCGTAGCTAAATTAATGGGTTTATCAGGAAGAACCAAGTACAAGAAGAAAACAACATCTAAAGGCAGAATAACTGAAATTGAAAATTTTTTCATCAGAGACGATGTTAGCCGTTGCACCGCTGGCAAGAAGGAATGTCGATCCAAAAACAAAGAAAAGCGTCAAATCCGGTATTTGTTGGACACATTGAATAACTTATACGTTAAATATAGGAGTGAAGGTGGGAGGTACAAATTAACAACTTTCCGTAAATACAAACCATTTTTTGTATTGGCTCCTCATCTTGCATCACGTGACACTTGCCTCTGCGTTAAACACGATAATATCCAACTGAAATTTAAAGCTTTGAGAAAGAGTGGCTTAACTGAACACCGACACATAAAAGATGTACTCCAAGAACTATCCTGTGACCTAAAATCTCCCTTGTGCATGCATGGAAAATGCAGAACATGCAAAAATAAGCCTCTTAACTTTGAACCCGGTATGTATTTAGACGAAATGGTTACTTGGACTCAGTGGGAGCGTAAACGACATGAATATTTGAAAAAGGACGGGACTGAAAAGAAGACTTGTGTTTGCATAAAAACAGAAAAAGTCAAAATCACAAGCACATTGCGTGAACTATTACGCATATTTAAGGCGGACTTAAAATTATTCAAAAAACACCATTACAATGTACACCACCAACAAGAAAAATATCAGGAGGGCGTTACGTATTTGAAAGAAAATGAAGCTTTAGTCATTTGTGACTTTTCTCAGAACTACGAATCAAAACTAAGCTCAGAGATTCAGAGTTTGCACTTTGGTGGGTCTAAATGTCAGATTTCGCTACATACCGGCATGATCTACTTCAAAGACACATCCCAATCATTTTGCACTGTGTCGCCAAGCACCGTTCACCAACCACAAGCAATCTGGGCCCATTTAAAACCTGTGCTTGAGTACATTAAAGAACATCAGCCTCAAGTTACTGTTATTCACTTCTATTCCGATGGCCCTACTTCACAGTATCGCCAAAAAAACAATTTCTATCTGCTCAGCGTTTTTAGGCAAAAACTGAATTTGGACCATTGTACGTGGTCATTTTTTGAAAGTGGGCACGGTAAGGGCGTGGCGGATGGTATAGGAGGCACAGTGAAAAGAGTTTTAGACAGGAATGTTTGTTTCGGAAGAGATATTTCAAATGCTTCGGACGCTTTTGAAGTTTTAAAGGACTCTCTGTGCACAATTAAGATTTGGTATATCTCTGAGAAAGATATTGACGAAATTGCTGCTCTTTTGCCTCAAAAGCTATCAATTGTAGTTGGAACAATGCAATTACATCAGATTGCAACACAACAACCTGGAACTATTACTTACAGAGACTTGGGATGTTTTTGTGGGTCACAAAGGGGTTTATGTTCATGTTACGAACCAAAAATCCACAAATTCGAATGTCCTACGACAGAAAATAGAGGCATTGAAGCAGCTGATACATTAGATGATATTGAACCATCAGATTTAATGAATGTGGATGTTGAGATAAACCTTGAGGAACTGTCAGCGATGAATGATGTAAACTTTTCATCAATTGGTGATCTCACAAAGCCAAACCAAACTAACTCAGCGCTTGAAAATGTGGACGAGGACTTTTCTTTCATTGGAGATTCTTCGAAACCAAATACTATCGAAGCCAACTCATCGATGGACGAGGTAAATAGTTGTTCAAACGGAAACACTGGTAAGCCCAATATTAGCCAAGGCGATTCAGCGATGGATGACGTGGACTTCCTTTCTGTCGGAAAGGTCAAAACGCAAAACAATGGTGACATTGTTATTGAAGTCGTGGACAACACAAAGACTGCAAAAGATAAGATGAGCGTTAAAGAGTCAACAGTGATGGATTATCTGAACATTTCATACACAAATTCTACAGCTGATAATAAGCCGAATGTTTTCAAAACTGACTTGGTAAATGACATTCAAATGTTGGACCAAAATACCACCAATGATGAGATTATTGTAGAGGAAACAACTGTAATGGAACGTCCACATATTTCCCCTACACATCCCGCGGATTACACACAGACAAATGCAGTTAGCCAAGCCGATTCATTTAAAGAGAATTTAAGTACTATGAGGAAGATCCCATGTATTGTCGACCTAACCATTCATCCTTTGGAGATGAAACTTACTTATAAGCCTAAAAAAAGGTCTAGCAGCAGCGTGTTATGTGTTTCGCAACCAAAAGTGAAGAAAAGTATTGAAGAAGAAATAAACTCGAAAAATAACAGCAAACCATGCACTTCAAAAAGCTTGCGAAAAAGTACAGTTTCTATTTTGAGTAATGTTTCTGTTGACTTAAAATCTAAAACCGAACAAACGAGATTACCGAAACAATCAAAAGGATTAAAGATGATTGTGAAACGCGCATTTACATGTTACAGTTGCAATGGTCCTCTCCTCTCGAATTGCATTACTAAATGTATATCTTGTTGTAACCGATTTTGTTTGGCCTGTGCCACGGGAGAAGTCACCAAAGATTATATTTGCGATAATTGCCTTATGTAAGTGATTTGGCAATTTTTCTACTCGAAGAGCTTTACTATGCCCTTATATTTTGTTTTTTATTTTTTATTATGTACACACTACGACTTTAAGATAAGTTTATTTTGTAGACAAATGATTCATGTCTTTTTCATCGAGTCCAAATGATTATTTGTTTTAATGTTTAAGACATCATAAATCTGAGACTGAACATATTACTTTAATAGTCTGAGCTTATTGTGATTTAGAGCTATCTCGTTATCACCAAAAATAGTAGTTTAATGAAGATAATACATGTTTATTAGCAAATAGGTACAAAATATTACAAGTCACATATTGATAGAATTAAGTTTTAGCTTCGATGCATACTAAAAAAGCAGTTATAATTTATTTTTAATAAAAACTTTGTTACTGAAACATGGATCGATTACATGATTTTATACATCTCCTTTGAAATTGCATGACGGGGCAGTAAATTTTTGAATTAGAATAAATAAATAAAAAATAATATTATCGATCCATGTTTATTTCTACGAGTTACCTAAACGTTTTTTATTCATAAGTTCTAGTTTAAAACTAAAATAATTGATTATATGTAACGATCTCATACTAAATATTTAAAAAGTTTTTTATTTATTTTTTTGTTTTATATGGGCTTGCTCTTGACCCCAATCTTGCCCTAGAGCAGAGATGGGATCTGCGATGGAGCAAGCTTGCCCAGAAGGCACTGATACTCCCGCACACCGACAGAATACAGCAGAGCTGCTTGGCGCCGGACTCCGGTGGGATGGTGGTCGCGAGCCAGGCGGCCCCTTTCAGGGCCTACCACTGCCTTTGGGATCTTTAACCGCCATCACAAATTGTGTTGACGTTGCCCAGGGTGGACCGCTAGGAGGTAGATCCCACCCACCCCAAAGTGTATCCTAATATTAAGCGGCATGTGAACTCAACCTTACAGGGTCCTGTTCGTTGTTAGCATGTCCTGTTACGAGACTGTACCCTAAGCAAATGTTGCTAAAAATGTTGACTTTATTTGAGAAGGTTTAAAATATGTACACACATTATTTTAGGAAATAACGTAGTTCATCAAAATACTATAAATTAAAATAGTTAAATATCAGAACCGCTAATTTTGTGAATTTTATGAAAAACTTTTGGATACATTTTACACCTTTAGTAACGTACAGGACAGGAAAAGTAGATTAATCTCGTGTATTTCTAAGTTATCAACCTGAAAATACATTTTATAAATAAAAAAATCATGTTTTCTTTAATTCAATAAATAATATTTGCATACAATTTAAGTTTTAACTATACTAATGAACCAAAAACCAGCGGTAACGAACAGGATTAATATTTTAACCTACTTTAAGAAATTTGCGAATTTCTCACAAAATAACCACTTTAGGAGAAAACTTTTACGATTTTCGGAAAAAGGAATTATTGGAGATAATATTAAGTGAAAAATTCAAGGAAATTCTATCAAAAAAATATTAAAGCTTGTCGTGAAGCGACAATAAAAAAACTAAGAACCTAACTTAACTAGAACGAAAACAACCAAAATAAAATAAATTATTTAAAAATTTGAAGTTTTACAGTATCTTTTATAAAAAAAAGGTATGAAGGTGATGATGGGTTGTAATGAAGATGGTGATTTACAATATTATTAAAAAAAAAAAAATAACAAAAGATACTGCAACGAAGTATGCACAGGCTATGCCTATGATAGGTGCACAGCTCCTGCTCTAGGAACACGTAGAATCTGGAGAAAACACACGCAGCGTCTGGAGAAGGTACACGCAGCGCTTGGAGTAGACCCACACAGCGTCTTGAGCCGGTACGCAGCGTCGGGAGTAGGTCCACGAAACGTCTGGAGTAGGCACGCAGCGTTTAAAGTAGGTACACGCGGCGCTTGGAGTAGGCAAACACAACTTCCGGAGTAGACCCACACAGCGTCCGGAATAAACACGCAGCGTCTGAAGTAGGTCCACGCAACGTCAGGAGAAGGCACGCGGCGTTTGAAGTAAGTAAACACAGCGCACTAGTAGGCGGAGGCGTAGGCGTGGCTAGGCGACGACTTAAGGAGCGGGCAGAGGCTTGCAGGATCCCGAGGCAGTGCAGAAAAGGCCTTTAGGAGATGCTTCAAGTATCAAAGCTCAAGTCAGACTCCCCATTCGCCGATTGAGTTCGGCTTATTTTTGCTTTTTGACGGATCTCACATAAGAACGTAATATTATTCTCATTAAATTTGAAATTATTTAAATTAAAAGCAAATTCTTGTAAATGGCCAAGAAGAAAGGAGTATTTTGAAGTAAAAACATCAGGCCGGTAACGATATTTGAATAAAAATTGCCATGACAACCTGATAAACAACGATGTCAAAACATGTCAAATTTTGGTTTTAGGCTCGTAATACAGAAACGGCAAGATTTAAGTGAAAAATGAGATATTATTTATAAAGGAAAAAAAAGTAGCGCAACAGCGCGCACGAAACCCGAAATTGCAGAGTTACGGAGAACTAAATAAAAGACCGAAAAAGGTAGACTCCATTGACATCGATTTAAAAAGTGCTGATAGAATGAAAAATACGAAGTGAAAATGATTTGTTATTGTGTTCTTATGGTTTAAAAATGTTACAGGTTCCTATGGAAATAAAGGTGATGCAAAATATCTAGTTTTGAGATGAATGCAGAAAATAGAAAACAGAATGGAAAAATAAATTTAAAATAGTTAAAATGGTATGTAAGTAACATAACACTACATTTTCCCCCCGACCCTGGAAAATTTTTGACTCAGCAAAAATTTTGACATGTACATTCTAAAATAAACCGTGAAAACACAGCTTTGCAGAAACAGACATCACCAGGCAAAATCAGATATACCATCTCTTACATTCATCATCTGCATTCAGGTAAGGGTGGAGTTCACATTCAATGACTACCACTCTAAAAGTGTGTTTTCGAAAGGACATTCAGGCTTATTTAAGGAGTTGTCATCCGCTCCTGCGTGGAAAAAAAAAACATTTTGAAAGGACATCCAGGCTTATTTAAGGAGTTGTCATCCGCTCCTGAGTGAAGATAAAGATAAAGAAATTAATCTTAAGCAAGCTTTAGTCGCTATGACTTAAGTAAAGATTAAGAACGGCCAGAGCGGTAGGGCTCAAAGCCAGAGATCAGCAACATCACTAACGAGACGTGTCTGAAATTGATATTTATACATATATACAAACTTATATACAAATATACAAACATATATACAAATGTAGTGTCATGCAAAACAGTATTAGCTGGTTCCTCACATCTAATCTTTACTTCGTATTCGAGTTCGGCCTTGTTAAGAAATTTGTATATAATTAAGTGTAAAGTTAAGTTTAATAAATAAAAATTTAATTAAAAATTGTACCTCTTTATCTAGAATAAGAATATTAAAGTGATGAATGTAAGTGAAGTGTTATATGTAGGTCTAAATATAATCCAGATAAGTTGAAAAACTAGATGAAGTTTTGTTTTGGAATTTGGAAGATATGATAAGGATGAGTAAATAAAGAGTTAAGAACGAAAGAGAAAGCAATTCAATCAAAAGGAAATGGATAAGGCGTAGCTAAGGTGAAGAAAAGAAGAACTTTTACGTCGGGCGCCAAATGTCGTGAAGCGACAATAAAAAAACTAAGAACCTAACTTAACTAGAACGAAAACAACCAAAATAAAATAAATTATTTAAAAATTTGAAGTTTTACAGTATCTTTTATAAAAAAAAGGTATGAAGGTGATGATGGGTTGTAATGAAGATGGTGATTTACAATATTATTAAAAAAAAAAAATAACAAAAGATACTGCAACGAAGTATGCACAGGCTATGCCTATGATAGGTGCACAGCTCCTGCTCTAGGAACACGTAGAATCTGGAGAAAACACACGCAGCGTCTGGAGAAGGTACACGCAGCGCTTGGAGTAGACCCACACAGCGTCTTGAGCCGGTACGCAGCGTCGGGAGTAGGTCCACGAAACGTCTGGAGTAGGCACGCAGCGTTTAAAGTAGGTACACGCGGCGCTTGGAGTAGGCAAACACAACTTCCGGAGTAGACCCACACAGCGTCCGGAATAAACACGCAGCGTCTGAAGTAGGTCCACGCAACGTCAGGAGAAGGCACGCGGCGTTTGAAGTAAGTAAACACAGCGCACTAGTAGGCGGAGGCGTAGGCGTGGCTAGGCGACGACTTAAGGAGCGGGCAGAGGCTTGCAGGATCCCGAGGCAGTGCAGAAAAGGCCTTTAGGAGATGCTTCAAGTATCAAAGCTCAAGTCAGACTCCCCATTCGCCGATTGAGTTCGGCTTATTTTTGCTTTTTGACGGATCTCACATAAGAACGTAATATTATTCTCATTAAATTTGAAATTATTTAAATTAAAAGCAAATTCTTGTAAATGGCCAAGAAGAAAGGAGTATTTTGAAGTAAAAACATCAGGCCGGTAACGATATTTGAATAAAAATTGCCATGACAACCTGATAAACAACGATGTCAAAACATGTCAAATTTTGGTTTTAGGCTCGTAATACAGAAACGGCAAGATTTAAGTGAAAAATGAGATATTATTTATAAAGGAAAAAAAAGTAGCGCAACAGCGCGCACGAAACCCGAAATTGCAGAGTTACGGAGAACTAAATAAAAGACCGAAAAAGGTAGACTCCATTGACATCGATTTAAAAAGTGCTGATAGAATGAAAAATACGAAGTGAAAATGATTTGTTATTGTGTTCTTATGGTTTAAAAATGTTACAGGTTCCTATGGAAATAAAGGTGATGCAAAATATCTAGTTTTGAGATGAATGCAGAAAATAGAAAACAGAATGGAAAAATAAATTTAAAATAGTTAAAATGGTATGTAAGTAACATAACACTACAAGCTCAATTTTGAAGCAGTGTACTACTTTTCGCGTTCTTGCCCTTAAATTCATCACTGGATGAATTATACTGCACATGTGGAGTCAAGGACATTTCATCAAATATCAATGAACACAGACGATCTTCCACATTCATGCCAGCAACGGTTTCTTTTAATTTTTCAAATATAATTTTATTTATACCTGGTCTGATTTTAATGTCACCCAATAAACTTTTCACACTTTGCAGATGGTAATTTAAAATATTTATACATGTGGGAGTAACATTTGGGGCTCTTTTTAAAAAGTGACAAAGCGAGTATCTTTTCTTCGATACTAAAACGTCTGCCTTTTGGTTTTTTAACAGCCTGCTGATACTGCATGCTTGTGAAAATTTTGCCTGGTAAAGTCATATCTTTGGTTATTTTGTGGAAGGCTGATTTAGCAAGTTTTTTCTGCATTTGCAAGACGTGTTTTATAATCTTTTTCCTTAATTTTAAAGTGTTTTATTTGACTTTTTAATTTCCTAACCTGTTTATTTAGATGCTTATGTTTTTTTCATAACATATTGTAATGATGTTTTATTCATATCTGAAACAAAACGGAATATAAGTTTAAATTGATTTTATACAATTAAATTAAGAAAAACTGTTAAACAGACTGACAATTAATAAATGAGCCTTAATTGATTTTTTTTATTAACTACATTATCAGTAAACTAAACACAAAAATATTGACAGTTAACAATGTCCCAAAATAAACATTCTAAGGTATTGTTACGAGCTTAGGGTTCGTGACAATAAAAATTGCCGATAAAATTACCGAAATTAACACTTTAATTTACTTTATACAAATTAAAGTAAAAAAACACTAATAATTAAACACACTAATTCACTTAATTTCACTCCGAAGCTTCGCTTGTGTCGCCGAGTTAAACTCTGTCTCGATCGCATCTTGCGCCACCTATTTATTCAAATCAGCAAAGTATCCGGAATGTTCAAGTAAACACGCGCAAGGTACCGAGAAATCGAGTATAGATTTTCTAGAAACTTAGTTCTTCGGGCGGCGCTGTCGGTCGAGAGATCCGCGATGTCATTCTCTGCAAAGCCCACCCCGCTCTCGCTCCTGACACTAGATGGCGCTAGTTGACTTATTCACATAACACTGCCCCCTCCTAAGACATGCTCGTCCCGAGCATTATCGGTCCCATAATAACGCGCCAAGCGATCCACATGGACGATCTTAGGAGTCCCTCTTGCGCCTTTCTGTATCCGGTAGGTCACATCGTTGATCCTGGTTACAATCCGGTACGGGCCGTCCCATTTAGCTTGAAGCTTAGGAGATTTCCCTTTGCTGCGGACTGGATTGTGCAACCACACTAATGAACCTTCGTTGAACCCTTTATTGTTCATTTTGCGGTCATACCGGGTTTTCATTTTCTCAGACATTTGCTAGCCCGATTGTCTGACGTGCTCATAAATGTCATTCATTTTGTTCCGCAAGTCATATGCATAATCGGTTATACTGCGTGGGGCATCAGGTGGTATCCCAGTGATCAGGTCTGCAGGCAGCCGTAATTCTCTTCCAAAGTTTGCGAAAGCTGGTGTCACTGCTGTACTTTCGTGAACAGAACTTCGATATGACAACAAAAACGGTTGTATGTGCTTGTCCCAATCTCGTTGCCGATTGTCTACAACTTTTGCTAGGTACCTCTCCAATGTCTGATTAAATCGTTCCACCATTCCATCAGATTGCGGGTGATAAGAAGTCGTTCTTGTTTTATGAGTACCCATAACTCGGCAAGTTTCCTGGAATATTTGAGACTCAAAATTCCTTCCTTGATCGCTGTGAATCTCTAAAGGTACTCCAAAACGACAGAAGACTTCATGAACTAGTTTATCTGCAACTGTTGAAGCTTCTTGATTTGGAATGGCGAAAACTTCTGGCCACTTAGTGAAGTAATCCATCACAACCATGAAATACTTGTTACCGCTTTCACTCTCCGGAAACGGCCCCGCCA
Organism: Parnassius smintheus behrii; assembly: GCA_036936625.1. Lineage (NCBI taxonomy): Eukaryota > Metazoa > Arthropoda > Insecta > Lepidoptera > Papilionidae > Parnassius > Parnassius smintheus. The sequence goes on from JAUPFT010000017.1 coordinate 30,271,176, forward strand.
CGTCAATGGCTATTCTCTCCCATGGTGCACCAACATTGTACAACTTCAATGCACCTCTACTACGAGTCTGAGGTCCCTTTACAGCCGCACAACTTGTACATTTGCGACACCAGTCCTCGACATCGTTTCGACAGTGGACCCAGTAAAACCGTTCTCGGATCTTCAGTAGAGTTCGTTTAACTCCCAGATGGCCTCCTGAATAATCATTATGGTACAGCTGTAGAACATCCGGTACTTTAGCTTTAGGGACAACCATTTGTAAATGACAGCTGTCTCCCCGAACATTTTCCCATTTACGGCACAGAACTCCATCCTGAAGCAGCAAGCTATCCCACTGGGCCCAATAGCTTTTAGTGATCGAACTCATCGCTGAGACGTCGCTCCACTTGGGCTTGGGAGCACTGGCCTTCATCCATTCCAGGATCGGCTTGATGTCCGGATCTTCCTGCTGTGCACGTTGTAAGCTGTCCTTCCACTCGTTGCTGAGGTGGTCTGCCCTGAGCATCCTCACGGATACCACTCCCTTACTCTCTTGCCTAGTACAATGTTTGCAATCTTCAGGACAAGGTCTTCGTGATAATGCATCTGCGTTGCCATGAGATTTCCCGCTGCGATGTTCGATCTCAAAGTCGTATTCCTGCAGTAGTTCAATCCACCTCGCAACTTGTCCTTCTGGATTTTTAAACTGCAATAGCCATTTTAGTGCAGCATGGTCAGTTCTTAAGTGAAATTTTCGCCCCAGAAGATATTTGCTAAAATGCTGCAACGACTTTACCACAGCTAGCAATTCGCGTCTTGTGACACAATAGTTCCTTTCCGGTTTTGACAACGACTTGCTGAAGTACGCTATCACGACCTCTTGGTCACCGTTCCGTTGAGACAACACACCGCCAAGTCCTATATCACTTGCGTCTGTGTCAACTACAAATTCTTTGCTTGCATCAGGGTATCCCAAAATAGGTGTTTTGCACAGACGGTCCTTGAGCTCCTGGAATGCGATATTACAACTTTCATCCCAGCAGAAATGTCGCTTCTCCTCGGTTAGCTTATGCAGAGGTTTGGCTATATCTGCAAAGTTCTTCACAAATCGCCGGTAATAGGAGCACAAACCCAAAAATGCTCTAACCTGCGTCTTGTCTTTTGGAACCGGCCAATCCTTTACAGCTGCAATTTTCTCTGGATCCGTGCGGATACCTTCTTCCGCCACTACATACCCCAAAAACTTGACTTGCCGTTTGAACAGTGAACATTTCTTCGGACTCAGCTTGAGATTGGCACTCTGAATCTTCATGAGCACGCGTCCCAGGTTTTCAAGGTGTTCCTCAAACGTACGGCCCACGATGATGATGTCATCCAAGTAGACCAGACAGGCATCGCCAATTAGCCCGGTAAGTACAAGTTCCATCAGCCTTTCAAACGTTGCTGGAGCATTGCACAACCCAAACGGCATTACTTTGAATTGCCACAGACCCTTTCCCGTCGAGAACGCAGTTTTCTCCTTGTCCTTGGGGTCAATTTCATCTTGCCAGTAGCCACTTTTTAGATCCAGCGTGCTAAACCACTTTACTCCTGTAAGCATGTCCAGCGTGTCATCAATTCTTGGCAATGGATAGCTGTCCTTCTTCGTAACGTCGTTCAGACGGCGGTAATCAACACAAAACCGCATGCTGCCATCCTTCTTCTTCACCAGCACCACTGGTGAACACCATGGACTAGAGGAAGGTTCAATAACACCATCCTTCACCATTCCTTCAATCATGGTCTCCACTTCCTTTTCACGTGCTACCGGCAATCTTCTTGGCCGCTGACGGATAGGCAATTCTTCTCCTGTGTTTATTTTGTGTTGAACTAAGCCAGTCTTTCCTATGTCAGCATCGTTTGATGAGAATACATCGGCGTACTTGAGTAACAACTTCTTCGCCTTGACCAATTCGTTCAGGGAGAGAACACTGCGACAGTCTTCCAAAAGTGTGGTCCCTCTCGTTTCTGAATCCTTGCTGGGGGTCCCACTCGATATATATTGGCACCGACGTAACCAATCCAATTCCTCACAAGTGCCAACTAGTGTGCCTTTTTCTATAATCTGTTCCCGGTCGCAAAGGTTCAGCACACGTATTCTTGAGATGTCAGTGGTTCTGACCAAGGTTCGAGCTACTTTCCATGGAAGGTCATTGATTACCCTTTCCACAAATACACAACGGTGAGCTTGCCCAGCGTTTCGGGGAAGACTAACCGGAACAATCGTTTCCGATCTCGGCGGAAGAACAATCTTCTTAATGCTGTACACGTTCCCTGGTAACGCACCTTCCATAAAAAGTTCCTCCTGTCCACATTTCAAAACACCTTGCTTAACGTCGATCTCACAACAATTATTCCTCATAAAGTCTAGGCCTATGATGCAGTCGTCCATTATATCAGCCACGATGACATTATGCAGGTAGATCACGTTGCCAAGCTTCAACTCCATCTCCTTCTCTCCACGGACGGGTATACGCTGACCGGTGGCTGTTACCAAATTAATGTGTTCTCGGTTGTATGTGGAGTCCCCAAGGAACTGACTTATAAGTTGGGAACTAACAACCGTACGAGAGGCTCCAGTGTCTATGGTCAGTTTACACGGCATTCCGTTGACCTCGCCCTTGATGATTAGACTGTTCCCATCATGGGTTTGTGAGATCGAGATCCTTGGGGCTCTTTTAACATCAGCCAGCACTCGCCCCGCGGTTCTGGCTTTTACTCGTTTCCCTGCTGCTGCTGGGCGGTGCTGTTGGCCGCACTACCCTCCTGGGATCGTTCACCTTCCCTTTCTAGGGTTCGCTTAGGGCAGCTGGATCGAAGATGGCCCTTTTCCCCACAGCCATAGCACCTAGGGCTGTATCCTTTGTTGCGGTCGCGAACTGTAGCTGCTGCAACCTCCCTGACGCGATGGGAACGACGATCCTGCCGCACGGCTTCTACCTCCAGTGCATGGGCCAAGGCGTCCTTAAGCGTCTCGTGGTGCCCGAGCCTCACAGCAGCTCTGACTTCCAGGTCGCGGATGCCGTCGATGAATGTTTGCACCAGGTTCCCTCCAATGAGCGCAGGTACAGACTGGTATGCTTTACGAACCATCTTCTCCACCTCAAGGGCCCACTGCTGCAGGTTTTCGTTGCTGCGTTGCACGCGATCTTTAAGCTGCGCGCGAAAGACGTGTTCCAGGTGAGCGTCACCATATCTCGCCTCCAAGGCCTCAAGAAGCTGCTCATAGGTCACTTTCTTACCGAGAGCTTCCAACACAGTTAAGGCTTGGTCGCGCAGGCCTAGGGTGAGTGCAGTCATGGCTTGGCTTTTATTCCAGCCGTTCGCCTCCATGACGGCCTCGAACTGGATTTTGTAGGCCGACCAGGAAGAGGTCCCGTCGAACGGCGGCACTTTGAATCCACGTAGCGAAGGTGCTGCAGCTACTACGGGAGCTGTAGTTCCATCCCCAAGTTTGAGGTCGTTTAGCGTTTTCTTCACGTCAGCCATCACGTTGTCAACCCGATTGTTCACATGGTTGATTCGGGTTTCATGTTCTTCGATTCGGGTTTCAGCTTCCGACAGGCGGTTGTCGTGTTGAGCAACCCTATCCTTCACCTGCCTTATCTCTTTCCCAAAGGTAGCGTGAAGGTCCTTCATGAGGAGCATCTGCTCTTCCGACCGACGAGCCTGTTCCGCCAGCTGACGGGCCTGTTCCTCCTGCCGGCGGGCCTGTTCCTCCTGCCGGCGGGCCTGTTCCTCTTGTCCGTTCTGCAGCTGCTCTTTCAACTGACGGGCCTGCTCCTCCTGTCGGCGAGCCTGCTCCTCCTGTCGGCGAGCCTGCTCCTCCTGTCGGCGAGCCTGCTCCTGCAGCATCACCATCAGAGCACCTAAGTCAGGTGCCACAGACGTAGAAGCTGCTGACGGACCGGCTTCCGTGGCCGGCGGCTGGCCCTCAGACATCTGCGGCGTTGCACCACCAAATCTCCTCTGGTCCGTCTCCTGCTGGCGTTGACTTCGGGTACGGACACCCTCCGTTTCCTCCTTAGGTAAAATCGGCATTATTTTATCCCACTTCTGACACCAATTGTTACGAGCTTAGGGTTCGTGACAATAAAAAATGCCGATAAAATTACCGAAATTAACACTTTAATTTACTTTATACAAATTAAAGTAACAAAACACTAATAATTAAACACACTAATTCACTTAATTTCACTCCGAAGCTTCGCTTGTGTCGCCGAGTTAAACTCTGTCTCGATCGCATCTTGCGCCACCTATTTATTCAAATCAGCAAAGTATCCGGAATGTTCAAGTAAACACGCGCAAGGTACCGAGAAATCGAGTATAGATTTTCTAGAAACTTAGTTCTTCGGGCGGCGCTGTCGGTCGAGAGATTCGCGATGTCATTCTCTGCAAAGCCCACCCCGCTCTCGCTCCTGACACTAGATGGCGCTAGTTGACTTATTCACATAACAGTATTATGATATTATTTCCATCAACCAGTTGTAGAGAGATTTGCCTCGAAGTGCTTTGCAGTGGTGCTATATGAGAATACCTCACCTCACTTCAACCCATATGTGTCATAAAAGGTCCGATAAACCCTATAACTTCTGATACATGTCAATAAAACTGTCTTGTTTTAACAGACATAAAACATGCAAGCTGGCAATGGGTAGTAGCTTTAAAGATTTGAGACTTCTGATACTACTAATGTCAATCCACCTGCCTAGCATGATGGTAAAAAAATATGTTGAGAAGCAATTCTTACCTTCATCTTTATACATTTTTGATGTTGAGGGTTGATTGAGTTAAAACTTCTCAGTTATTAAAGGAATGTTGAGATTTGAAGAAACTGAAAATAAAGAAAGTCTTATTACATATTAGCTAGTACTGGGCATGTTCCTACTGCAGAAGAATAATTGTGAGAATATAGTTTAAAATTTTATAGTTTTATTCATTGAAATTGAATGATATAGAACTTTTAAACAAATTTGCCAGTACAAAACATGCGCCACCAAGAGTAAATTAATTGTACTATGCCCATTCGCACAAATGTGAGTAATAACTTGGCAAAGTTTTCAACAACATCATCTTGAAAACCACACTCTTCTCTTATCAGACAATTTCTCACCATGTCATTTAAATTCAGCCCCAACTTACTCCTTAACAACCACATTTCTACTGCATTTATTCTACTCTCGTGCTTCTTCTGCTACACCCAACTTTCACTACCATACGTTAAAGTAGGGACCAACACAGCATTGTGAATTGCCATATGTGCCTTTTTTGACACATTTTGACTCTTCACAATAGAGTGTAGGGCCCCATTTACTCTATTGGGAAATAGTGATTCTGATCATCTTCATTATTAAAAAAAATATTATAATACCTTTTTTGTAGTCAACTAGATGACTAGGCATTTTTTCTGTAGGGATATCAGCAACAGGTACATTTTTATACATTCGTGGAATGCAATAACTATGTTCAAGTTGCACCGAAATGTTGGGAGATTTAGTTACACCTGGAATGAGGAAACAACTTTATAAAGCTCTTACTAAATTAAAACACACATAACCAAAAATTGACTGGATATTATTAATTATTACACCTAATCTCTAATGTTTGATTTCTATATGTTATTGAAACATTTCGTTTTTTTATTGTAATCTATTTTATTATATATAAATTGCGTGTAAAACTATATTAATATGAAATTATTTGTTTCGCAATTTATGACAACTTGAAATGAAACATCGCTATTACAAAAAAAACAGACATAAGTGAACTCACCATTTAAATATAGAGACGGTACAGCTGTAAAGATTAGTCGATGACGATTGATGATGAAGTTTTATGTTCTGTTTTAAAGTGGTAGTCACAAATACGTTTGTTATTGTACACCGTCAATGGATCCATCTCTGATAACTTTTTTCCTACTATGGAAATCCAACGTTTATACAATTCTGAATGTCTTTCTGGATGAGGAAATCTGTGCATGTATGCACCTGTAAAATGGGAACATAGTCAATAACTTCATTACCTACTTGTCTGTTGGAAGTATTTAAGCAAAAAAGAAGCTTTATTAAGGAATAAGGATATTAAGATGTCCGTGATTAATTTAAAAAGAAGTTTATAAGGAATATTTACCCATATCATAGCATCCTAGGATGCACCGTTTTTGTTGACTCTTAGACATTATACAATAAATTTAAAACGACGCTAAATTCCTAATACTATAAACTAGATAAGTTAAACAGCTAATAGTAAGACTACACCTAGGTACTTAACTTACGAAATAAACTTATTCACAAAATCAATAACGATATAATTAAAGCTATAGGAAACTAAAGTAAAACCAGAAGATCTCAAGCCAAAAACAAAGTAAATCTAAAGATACGAAAAACAACACTTGTACATCGAACTCAAAACTCTAAAAAGAATAGTAAGCACAAATTATAAAGTTGTACGCAGGGTATTCAATCTCAGTACTAATTGTTAGGATATTTAAAAAAAAATATTCGTACTAGTTAGGGTTGAATGTAAAATGTTAGAAAACCAATACAAATTTGTGGTTTTTTAACATAGTAGCATTATTATTTATTACTTCTATAGCAGTAATACAGGGAACGCCACCGGCGATAGATTATGGTACCAAATTTGAAACATATCTGATCGTGCGAACTCTAACTGTGTTGGGCGTACTCCTAAATTAGTCTCATAACCTGTCTAACCATGTACGAATTTATTTCTCTTTTGGTAGAATTTTACGAACGTATAGAAGAAGAAAAAATTTCCGTGCGTTTCGTAAAATATAGTTTTTATTAAATAATTATTTTTGTCTCATTATTTTAGCGAACAGTTTACACGATTAACATAGAACAAATCTTTTTTACTATTTTTGGTTTAAAGTATAGTAGAAATAAAAATTTTATTGCCGGCCATTTTGAACGGGACTTATCAAAATCCAAAATGTCCTCTAATGTCAATTTAACATTCTTCCAGTTGGTTGTTTGTTTAAATTCGATATTTTTGCATTTTGTTGTTGAGTTTATTGAGTTGAGTTGAGTGCCTTGTCCTCCTCCTCCAGGTCTACGTTGGGTTGTGTGAAATTGTTCACTGTTTGTGTTTGAGATAGAGTTTTGTTTGTTAAATACTTTTGTTTTTGTTTTAAAAGACATCAGACATTATGTCGCTATCTAGTAAAAAGTGTTGTGTTCCTGGTTGTTTGGATTCAGGAAGTAAGTTTTTTAAATATTATCAAGTTTTAGCATTCAGTCAAATATATAATTCAAATGCTTAAGAAAAAATGCATGTAGGTGCCTGCGTAGCATTACTAATAGGTTTGCCATATTACTCATTTTGGTCAGAGTGTCAGTCTATAACTAGAATAAGTGCTTAAAATAGTGATCCAAAAGGTTGAACTAGATCCATATAATTTTATACAGATGAAAGTGATATCTTTTGGACTGAGACCAGTAAATTTTGAAGGTCTTTTGACTACACTCTGAGAAGGTCAACCATGTAACTTCAATAAGAGTTAATAACTTTAATTAACATATTGTGTTTATTTCTGTTCAGGTATGCAGATGCCTCTGCATTTATTTCCAAATCCAGAAAAAGATAGACTACGCTTTAATATATGGGTCCATTCTATTGGAGGTGATATTATTGGGTTGGACTCTGATGACATATACAAACACCGCCGTGTGTGTCATGCACACTTTGAAGAAAAGTTTTGTTGTCGCTATGGTAGATTGAGTAATATTGCTACACCAACATTAAACCTGCCAGGTTAGTTTTAGCATCTTATGTACTATTTGTGTTTTATATTATTATTATATTTTATATGTCCCTTGATTTCACAGGCAATCTCTAGCTCTTTAACACTAGGCATTAATGGAACCTTGGCCACTACTAGGAGCCCTTTTGAATAAAGAAACAAATAATTCAAATGTATGACTTGTGAATAAAAAAAAACTATTGTAAATAAAAAGGGGAAGGAACTTTTTGTATTGGGCTATAGGGATAATTTTTTGTTGAAACCTTATATCTAATCTATAAAACGACTGGTACCTGCCTACTCTCAAATACAGGACAAATTATGAAGCATTACCTAAATTATATATCAGGGCAACTTTTCATTATTTAAAGACAATGCTGCTTCTGTTCTTATTGTGATGGACCATTCTATAACTTTTTATTGGGAAAAATAATATCAATAAATCATTCAATCAATGTTAAAGTGTAAGATTGAACGTATTTGGCAATATAATTTCACAATTAGAAACCAGTTGGAGAAACATTTTTTTTTGATCAACCTATTTAAATATGCTAGATCTTTAATCTTAACTTATGCTCTTTCCAAAAATAGCAGTTTTATTGAAAAAAAAATTGTTGCCAACAAAAAGAAGTATTAGTTTTCAGCAAATAAATAAAAAATAGGCCATGTAGTGATGGTGTAAGAAAAACCACTACCCTATATCATCCCATGGGTGTCGTAAGAGGCGACAGAGGAAAACAAATCAGGTAAAAAATGCGGTTGCCAAGCATGGCAGCTATGGCAAATATTCCCCAATGAGGCAATCTTTAGGGGTGGCTTATGTATGTTCAGCAGTGGACTTTAGTAGGTCGTTACGAAATTAAAAAAGTGACACTTTATAATGTTTGTGGACCCTTTAATATTTTTTGTTAAAATAATATTAAATTGACTACATACCAATTGCAATTTATTATTGTCTCATATTTTATTTCTGTTAAGCTTTTGGCTAAAAATCTAAAGTACTAAGACTTAATTTGAAACTTGGTTCACTTGAATAAAAGTTTTTTGTCTAAGTTCTTGCACATCTATGTTTCAGGACCACTGGCCCTACCCAAATTCACCTTTGTAGAAAGAAGACCACTTCGACAGATGAAGCACTCACCAGAAGATGAACCATCAACCACAAAAGGTAGATAGCTAGCTAGATCAGTGATGATTCTAATTGGTTTGAGCTGCTGTTTGAAATTGGTGTCATAATGACTATTTTCGGCGCAATTATATACATTCATATACTTTCTATTTCAGATTTTGCGGTTGATGCCATGGCTACATCCAGCACTTATGCCTGGATGAAAGAAAACATAGGTATGTTCCGCTGTTTAATACTAAACTAAAATGCAACATGCGACATAATTTTTGCATTGCTTTATCTTTTGCTGGAGCAGGATGCAACTAAATAGGTCCAATAATACTTTGTCTTGCTCGGCATAACGAGAGAGACATCTTAGCTCACTGCAGGAAAGAATAAATTTTCTGGAATGAACTATTTTTATTACAGAAATTTTTCACGAAACCAATTTTAGTCTGATTGAGTAAAAGACATGCAGCTTGTCTATATAACCAGTGATGTCAGTGGCTCTTCCCTTATGCAGTTCAGATTAACTATATTACAGTTTTGTTATCCATTTGATTGATTCAGTTTATAGTATTTTTTTATAAGATAGGGTGACAAATTATTAAGCTACTATTTTACGCTGGTATTCTGTAAGAGCGTGGTCCTTCCCCGGTCGAGCCGACCCATTCATGCTACAACTATCCTACTAATATAACCGTGGCATGGCTCTACCAAATGTCTAAATCTACTATATTAAATAGCATATTGCTTTGAGACTGCCTCGTTGGTCTAGTGGTTGTAGTAGTGCGACTGCTGATCATGAGGTCCTGGGTTCGAATCCTGGGTCGGGCCAAAAAATTAACTATTGATTTTTCCGTCAAGAAATTCTCAGTAGTTGCCCGGAGTCGGGAAGTTGGCGGTGTCTCACCCCCGTGCTTCGGAAAGCACGTAAAGCCGTTGATCCTGCACCTGATCTCTCTCCGGTCGTGTCAGTTTACCGTCCCATCGGATTATGAGGGTAAGGGAAGAGAGAGTGCACCTGTGCTTGCGCATACACTTGGGCACTATAATCCTGTCCTGCGCGGATGGCTGGCCGCCGTTGAGGCAGACCGCCGTGGCCGAAATTCAGTCGGGAGGACATTATTCCTTTTAGACTTCTATTCTGAACCTTATAGTTTATTCATGTACTGGTCACTGCTGAGAATACTTTTTGTGGTAAAATTTGTGGTAAAACTGTTTGTCTCCCTTTAGTTATAGTGTGATATTTTTGGAGATGCTATGTCCAGATGTCATAGTTAACCGCGTTTACCATAGATTAAAATTTAACTTTATATTTTTTATTCCGTAAAAACCAGTATTATTTCAATGTATAGTGTTCGCGTAAATATAAGAATAACAGTCATTTATGTGGGTGGAAAAACCATGTTTATGACGCTCACAAGCAGGCCATGCTTAACTATCAAGTGTGGTTGCTATTTAATCGGCCTAAGTCTGGTAGATTCTATGAGCAGATGTACCAATCACATAAAATATTCAAAAGTCGACTAAAATGGTGCCAACAAAATCTAGAAAATGGATGTTTTGGCCAAACATAGATCTACTAAAAATTTTGATTGTTTCTGGAAGGCAACAAGAAAGCTTGATGTTAAGTCTGGTTTGCCAACAAGTGTTGAGGGGGAGAATGAGCCTGCTCCTATTACAGAAATGTTTAGGGCTCATTTTAATGTCAACTCGCCACTGGGCCCCTCGGTTCCTACTTTTAACAAGCCAGCAAAAAAGCAGAGAAAATAAACTAGTGCATGTTACAGCAGAACAAGTGCACCTGTGCTTGCGCATACACTTGGGCACTATAATCCTGTCCTGCGCAGATGGCTGGCCTCCGTTGAGGCAGACCGCCTTGGCCGAAATTTGGTCGGGAGGACATTATTCCTTTTAGACTTCTATTCTGAACCTTATAGTTTATTCATGTACTGGTCACTGCTGAGAATACTTTTTGTGGTAAAATTTGTGGTAAAACTGTTTGTCTCCCTTTAGTTATAGTGTGATATTTTTGGAGATGCTAATATTTTGTAGATCTGACAGTTAAAAACATGAAATTCCCACACAAACTTACATATGTACTGATTTTGTTTCTTCAAGTTTTACTATAGTAGGTATATAGATATAGATACAGATAATTTATTGTCTTGATTTGTTTCTTATTTTTAGTATCAGTACTTAGCATTATAATACACATTATAATGTATGTATACTAATACTCATGTTTCAGATCCATCTGTCAACATCCCAGAGGTGTCAAATATTGTTACTGATATAAATGTAGCTAAGAAAGTAATACCAGAAGTGTCAAACATTGTAAAAGAATCTGCTTTTGAAATAAATGTATCTGAAAACATATATAACAGTGAGTAACTTGAAATTATTTTTAATACAAATTATATACATTGATGCGAAATGTGTTGCTTGAATGACCACAAAAAGTACTAGATTGCTTGTATCAGAATATTGTACATGCCCTAAGCGACGCGGCAAGTAAGTCCAGTATGACTCGTGGGGGAAGGAACAAGAATGACAGTCTTGAAATAATACTAGTTTTTAAGGAATTTATCGCGTATATTTAACTTTTTAATTACCCGACGTTTCGAGAGCTTTACAGCACCCATGGTCACGGGAAGGACTGAGATGTTCAACGTTCAGATGTCATAGTTAACCGCGTTTACCATATATTAAAATTTAACTTTATATTTTTTTATTCCGTAAAAACCAGTATTATTTCAATGTGTAGTGTTCGCGTAAATATAAGAATAACAGTCATTTATGTGGGTGGAAAAACCATGTTTATGACGCTCACAAGCAGGCCATGCTTAACTATCAAGTGTGGTTGCTATTTAATCGGCCTAAGTCTGGTAGATTCTATGAGCAGATGTACCAATCACATAAAATATTCAAAAGTCGACTAAAATGGTGCCAACAAAATCTAGAAAATGGATGTTTTGGCCAAACATAGATCTACTAAAAATTTTGATTGTTTCTGGAAGGCAACAAGAAAGCTTGATGTTAAGTCTGGTTTGCCAACAAGTGTTGAGGGGGAGAATGAGCCTGCTCCTATTACAGAAATGTTTAGGGCTCATTTTAATGTCAACTCGCCACTGGGCCCCTCGGTTCCTACTTTTAACAAGCCAGCAAAAAAAGCAGAGAAAATAAACTAGTGCATGTTACAGCAGAACAAGTGCGAAATACACTAAAAAACATAACTGGTGGCAAGTCTCCTGGGCATGATGGCATTAGCGTTGAGCATCTTAAGTATGCTGGTGTTCACCTCCCGAGGGTTCTGACTCTGTTTTTTACGATGTGTAAAACAAAAATGTCGCTAAGGTGCTGGACGGTGTGCTTAATTCTTACCTTGAAAAAGTAGCTAACCTACATGACGCGCAGTTTGGATTTCGGTCTGGGCTATCTACTGAGAGTGCAATTGTAAGTCCAAAGCACACTGTCCAATACTATACTAATCGCATGACACAGGTGTATGGCAGTTTCACTTGAGTTTAAGTAGGAATTCACTACATATAAGCTAATATTGGCATAGCTATTATTAGAATAGATAAACTTATGCCAGTACGCTGTTTTATTTGTTTCTGATACAAAGTTTTTTGCTTCTAGGGTGCACTAAAAGGAAAACGAAGTCCATTGTTTCTAAAAAAATCAAAGCTGTAACAACATTAGAACATGATTTATACCAGAAGCTTATTCAAGTGAAAAACAAACTAAGCAAGTATAAAAACCAAGTTAAAAAGCAGTCTGCAAGTCTCAAAGCAGCGAAAAAACTAACTTCTAATCCTGCATTTATAAAAGCCATTGATAAGTTGCCCAGCACAGCTAAGATATTAACTTTACTGCAGTTCAGGGAAATTAAAAAGAAGTACAAAGGTCGACGATTTTCTCTAGAGGAAAAAATTGTAGCTTTGTCAATTTTAAAACAAAGTCCAAAGTGCTATAGATTTTTAAGAAAAATATTCATCTTGCCAACTCCACAAACTCTCACAAAACTTTTAAACCATGCAAATGTAAAACCAGGAATAAATAAAAGAATATTTGCTCAGATCAAAAAAGCTACAGAAAAGTTTAAAGTAGAAGAGAGACTGTGCATAGTTTTATTCGACGAAATGACATTGAAAGCCAATGTAACTTATAATGAGCGGAAAGACAGGGTAATTGGTTTCGCCACTGATGGCCGGAAAACTAGTCCTGACTATGCTGATCATGCACAAGTGTTCATGATACGGGGATTGATAAAAAATTATAAACAACCCGTATCATATACATTTTCTGCAGGAGCAACAAGTGGACCGGAATTAGCAGTGCAACTCAAAGATGTAATTAAAGAATTACAAGAGGCTGGGCTAATTGTAATAGCAACAGTGTCTGATCAAGGCACCAATAATAGGCATGCCATTAAACTTTTACTACAGGAGACTAGAGGGATTTTTATAAAGTCTGGACGAGAGCCTATAGAGAATATGTTTCTTGTCAACGATCAGGAAGTCATTCCACTATATGACCCTCCCCATCTAATAAAATGCACTCGTAATAATTTAATAACAAAAAACCTAACATATGTACGTGATCAGCAAATGCGAACAGCAAAATGGCACCATATTGAATTGCTACTCAAAGAAAACCCTGGGTACAAAGGTATAAGGCTAATGCCAAAGCTTACGGACAATCATGTCATACCAAATAAAATTTCCAAAATGAAGGTCAAATATGCCACACAAATCTTCAGTCAAACAGTAGCATCCAACATGGGATATTTAGCAGGTAAAATAAAGTACCTTTATACATTAATTACTCATCATGTATTAAGAACTTTTAATGTTGTGTATAAAGGTAACATTTAGATTGTGGCAGTCACAGCCCGACAGGCGCGACTGCGATCTAGCAACCACGGCCGTGATTGCAGCAGTTGGCCGTGGTATTTGGAAGAGCCTGCTAAGATCGGAATGCACTTCTATCTAGTCTACACAAACTTTTAATATTATTTTGTCAAATGTTGTTCTCAAGTGTAGCTTAATAGTATTTACATTCGGAATTATGTTGCTAAAACATTTTTTTTTTACAGACAAAGGAATTCTCTCCGAAGAATGTAAAGAGACAGCTGATGTTCTCCTTTTTTTTCGATCAACTGTTTGATTCTTTAAACGGGAGTTATACAAAGCGAAAACAACATGGAAAGCCATTATTAGGACCTGCAAGACCAAATTCTTGTCATAATAATGTATGGAATAAGGCTAAAATAGAATTAAGAAATATGAAATTTACTAACATTGTAACAGGTAAAGCTGAGAAAGTCCCTACTTTAGAAAATTGGGTATGGACAATAGATGGTGTTCAAATACTTTTAAAAAAATTAAAAAATGACTATGGCATAACTTCTGTTTGGATGAGGCACCTAAACCAAGACCCCATAGAAAACTTTTTCGGGGCTATTAGAAGCCATGGGTGCCGCAACACAAACCCCACAACAGAAAGGTTTGAAAGTGCCTACACTAGCTTATTAATAAATAACATATCTAGTGTCCATGCCCCTGGGGCAAATTGTGAAAAAGACTATTGTGAAGTTTTATACACCCTCATAATAGATGACTGCCAAGCCACGGTGACCAGTGAAATTGATAGCATACCCACAGTGCAAGTAACTGAACTAAGTCAAAAGGAAAATGATCCCCGAGTACTAGGCGCTCTACAATATGTGAGTGGATATTTTGTACACAGTGCTAGAAAGAAAATATTTAAAAATTGTCAGCAATGCGCTAAAAACATGGTTGCCTCTCAAGAAAATGAATATATTAAATGCCGAGAATATGCTGGCAGACGTTGGCTTGTCAGTCCTTCCGAATCTCTCCTCTCTTGCATATCTGCAATGCAAGACATTACCAACGAAATTTTAAAACGTTATTTATATTATGAAAATCTAAAAGAATTCATAAAAACTATATTATTTCTACATATAGAATTTGATTTTTTAAATTGTGATCAACACAAAGACAAAATTATAGAATTTATTATAAATTTATCTTGCAGATTTTTCATAAACAATTACTGTAATGATATAAACAAAATATTAAAAGGGAAGAGAGACTCCAATGATTATGAGGATGTATTTCAAATAAAGGCGAAAAAATACTTCCATAAGTGTTATAAAAGACGAATTAAATGATTAATTTAAAGACATTGTGGTTTTACACTGCAAGGACTGCAGGACTGCAAAAACTACCGTGGTATCAGCTTGCTTAGTATTGTGAGTAAACTGTATGCTAAGGTGTTAATTGAAAGAGTTATGAAAGAAACTGATGGAAAAATTTGGGATGTGCAAGCGGGTTTTAGAAAGGGAATGGGGTGTACAGATCAAGTCTTCCATGCGCATGATTGCGGAGAAGTTTTTGGCTAAAAACCAGAAAGTTTTTTGTGCATTCATGGACTTGGAAAAGGCTTATGACAGAGTGGACAGGAATGTGTTATGGCAAACACTGAACTCATATGGGTTGAGCGCTGGTTTGATACAGGCATTAAGGTCTCTTTATAGGGACTCGAGTGCTTGTGTCAGGATCAATGGGGTCTACTCGGACTGGTTTGGCATCCGAAAAGGTGTCAGACAGGGCTGTGTAGTTTCCCCGTGGCTGTTCAACCTATTTATGGACAGGTGTTTGCAAACTTTGAAAGATGAAGAATGCGGGTTAAGAATGGGCGAGTTAACCGTCAAATGCCTTTTGTATGCCGATGATCAAGTCATATTTGCGTCATCGGCGGCTGAGTTGCAAATGATGGTTACATTAATGAACTGGGCATTAAAAGAAAGGGGAATGAAAGTGAACGCAAGTAAGACGAAAGTGATGGTTTTTTAAAGAGAAGAAAGCAAAACCGTATGTGAAATAAGAATAGAAGGAGAGTTAATTGAACAAGTGGATGAGTTTGTGTATTTGGGATGTGTATTTAGCAGGGATGGTAGATATGATAAGGATATAGAACGACGAGTAAATGCAGGGAATAGAGTGAATGGGACACTACACTCTATTGTGAGGAACCAGAATGTGTCAAAAAAGGCACGTATGGTAATTCATAATGCTGTGTTAGTCCCTACTTTAATGTATGGTAGTGAAAGCTGGGTGTGGCAGAAGAAGCACGAAAGTAGAATAAATGCTGTAGAAATGCGGTCTTTAAGGAGTATGCTAGGGTTGAATCTGAATGACAGGGTGAGAAATTGCGTGATAAGAGATAAATGTGGTATGCAAGATGATGTTGTGACCAGGATTAAGAAAGGAATGCTTCGGTGGTTTGGTCATGTAGAAAGAATGAATGAGGAAAGAGTGACAAAGCAAATTTATATGGCAGATGTGAACGGCAGAGTCGGGAAGGGACGCCCTAGAAAAAAGTTTATCGACCAAATTGGCGATATTTTGAAAATTCCCTATATAAAAAAGTACTCTGTGGTTGTACGATAGTAAGTAACGAACACCAATAAAAGTTTCAAAACTTTGAAATTTCTTTTATGCTACAGAGTACTTATAATTAGTTTCCGCCACAGACTACTCGACAAACTAAATCGGAACGTTTCATTTATACTGTTACGAGCTTGAGGTTCGTGACAATAAAAATTGCCGATAGAATTACCTAAATTAACACTTTAATTTACTTTACACAAATTAAAGTTAAAAACACTAATAATTAAACACACTAATTCACTTAATTCCGCTACGAAGCTTCGCTTGTGTCGCCGAGTTCAACTCTGCCTCGATCGCATCTTGCAGCGCCTATTTATTTAAATTAGCAAAGAAACATCCCGAATATTCAGGTAAATGCGCGCAAAGGGACGAGTGTGCGAGTATAGACTTTCCAGAAACTTAGTTCTTCGGATGGCGCTGTCGGTTGAGAGAGTTGTGATGTCATTCTCTGCAAAGCTCCCCTCGCTCTCGTTCCTGACACTAGATGGCGCTAGTTGACTTATTCACACAACACTGCCCCCTCCTAAGACATGCTCGTCCCGAGCATTATCGGTCCCATAATAACGCGCCAAGAAATCCACATGGACGATCTTAGGAGTCCCTCTTGCGCCTTTCTGTATCCGGTAGGTCACATCGTTGATCCTGGTTATAATCCGGTACGGGCCGTCCCATTTAGCTTGAAGCTTAGGAAATTTCCCTTTGCTGCGGACTGGATTGTGCAACCACACTAATGAACCTTCGTTGAACCCTTTATTGTTCATTTTGCGGTCGTACCGGGTTTTCATTTTCTCAGACATTTGCTGGCCCGATTGTCTGACGTGCTCATAAATGTCATTCATTTTGTTCCGCAAGTCATTTGCATAATCGGTTATACTGCGTGGGGCATCAGGTGGTATCCCGGTGATCAGGTCTGCAGGCAGACGTAATTCTCTTCCAAAGTTTGCGAAAGCTGGTGTCACTGCTGTACTTTCGTGAACAGAACTTCGATATGACAACAAAAACGGTTGTATGTGCTTGTCCCAATCTCGTTGCCGATTGTCTACAACTTTTGCTAGGTACCTCTCCAATGTCTGACTAAATCGTTCCACCATTCCATCAGATTGCGGGTGATAAGAAGTCGTTCTTGTTTTATGAGTACCCATAACTCGGCAAGTTTCCTGGAATATTTGAGACTCAAAATTCCTTCCTTGATCGCTGTGAATCTCTAAAGGTACTCCAAAACGACAGAAGACTTCATGAACTAGTTTATCTGCAACTGTTGAAGCTTCTTGATTTGGAATGGCGAAGACTTCTGGCCACTTAGTGAAGTAATCCATCACAACCGTGAAATACTTGTAACCGCTTTCACTCTCCGGAAACGGCCCCGCCACGTCAATGGCTATTCTCTCCCATGGTGCACCAACATTGTACAACTTCAATGCACCTCTACTACGAGCCTGAGGTCCCTTTACAGCCGCACAACTTGTACATTTGCGACACCAGTCCTCGACATCGTTTCGACAGTGGACCCAGTAAAACCGTTCTCGGATCTTCAGTAGAGTTCGTTTAACTCCCAGATGGCCTCCTGAATAATCATTATGGTACAGCTGTAGCACATCCGGTACTTTAGCTTTAGGGACAACCATTTGCAAATGACAGCTGTCTCCCCTAACATTTTCCCATTTACGGCACAGAACTCCATCCTGAAGCAGCAAGCTGTCCCACTGGGCCCAATAGCTTTTAGTGGTCGAACTCATTGCTGAGACGTCGCTCCACTTAGGCTTGGGAGCACTGGCCTTTATCCATTCCAGAATCGGCTTGATGTCCGGATCTTCCTGCTGTGCATGTTGTAAGCTGTCCTTCCATTCGTTGCCGAGGTGGTCCGTCCTGAGCATCCTCACGGATACCTCTTCCTTACTCTCTTGCCTACTACAATGGTTGCAATCTTCAGGACAAGGTC
This sequence comes from Parnassius smintheus behrii, assembly GCA_036936625.1. Taxonomy (NCBI): domain Eukaryota; kingdom Metazoa; phylum Arthropoda; class Insecta; order Lepidoptera; family Papilionidae; genus Parnassius; species Parnassius smintheus. Next base: position 30,289,487 of record JAUPFT010000017.1, read on the forward strand.
TTCTTGACAATGCATCTGCGTTGCCGTGAGATTTTCCGCTGCGATGTTCGATCTCAAAGTTGTATTCCTGCACTAGTTCAATCCACCTCGCAACTTGTCCTTCTGGATTTTTAAACTGCAATAGCCATTTTAGTGCAGCATGGTCAGTTCTTAAGTGAAATTTTCGCCCCAGAAGATATTTGCTAAAATGCTGCAACGACTTTACCACAGCGAGCAATTCGCGTCTTGTGACACAATAGTTCCTTTCCGGTTTTGACAACGACTTGCTGAAGTACGCTATCACGACCTCTTGGTCACCATTCCGTTGAGACAACACACCGCCAAGTCCTATATCACTTGCGTCTGTGTCAACTATAAATTCTTTGCTTGCATCAGGGTATCCCAAAATAGGTGTTTTGCACAGACGGTCCTTGAGCTCCTGGAATGCGATATTACAACTTTCATCCCAGCAGAAATGTCGCTTCTCCTCGGTTAGCTTATGCAGAGGTTTGGCTATATCTGCAAAGTTCTTCACAAATCGCCGGTAATAGGAGCACAAACCCAAAAATGCTCTAACCTGCGTCTTGTCTTTTGGAACCGGCCAACCCTTGACAGCGGCGATTTTCTCCGGATCCGTACGGATACCTTCTTCCGACACTACATACCCTAAAAAGTTAACTTGTCGTTTGAATAGTGAACATTTCTTCGGACTCAACTTGAGGTTGGCACTCTGAATCTTCATGAGCACGCGTTCCAGGTTCTGAAGCTGTTCCTCAAACGTACGGCCCACGATGATGATGTCATCCAAGTAGACCAGACAGGCATCGCCAATTAGCCCAGTAAGTACAAGCTCCATCAGCCTTTCAAACGTTGCTGGAGCATTGCACAACCCAAAACGGCATTACTTTAAATTGCCACAGACCCTTTCCCGTCGAGAACGCAGTTTTCTCCTTGTCCTTAGGGTCAATTTCATCTTGCCAGTAGCCACTTTTTAGATCCAGCGTGCTAAACCACTTTACTCCTGTAAGCATGTCCAGCGTGTCATCAATTCTTGGCAATGGATAGCTGTCCTTCTTCGTAACGTCGTTCAGACGGCGGTAATCAACACAAAACCGCATGCTGCCATCCTTCTTCTTCACCAGCACCACTGGTGAACACCATGGACTAGAGGAAGGTTCAATAACACCATCCTTCACCATTCCTTCAATCATGGTCTCCACTTCCTTTTCACGTGCTACCGGCAATCTTCTTGGCCGCTGACGGATAGGCAATTCTTCTCCTGTGTTTATTTTGTGTTGAACTAAGCCAGTCTTTCCTATGTCAGCATCGTTTGATGAGAATACATCGGCGTACTTGAGTAACAACTTCTTCGCCTTGACCAATTCGTTCAGGGAGAGAACACTGCGACAGTCTTCCAAAAGTGTGGTCCCTCTCGTTTCTGAATCCTTGCTGGGGGTCCCACTCGATATATATTGGCACCGACGTAACCAATCCAATTCCTCACAAGTGCCAACTAGTGTGCCTTTTTCTATAATCTGTTCCCGGTCGCAAAGGTTCAGCACACGTATTCTTGAGATGTCAGTGGTTCTGACCAAGGTTCGAGCTACTTTCCATGGAAGGTCATTGATTACCCTTTCCACAAATACACAACGGTGAGCTTGCCCAGCGTTTCGGGGAAGACTAACCGGAACAATCGTTTCCGATCTCGGCGGAAGAACAATCTTCTTAATGCTGTACACGTTCTCTGGTAACGCACCTTCCATAAAAAGTTCCTCCTGTCCACATTTCAAAACACCTTGCTTAACGTCGATCTCACAACAATTATTCCTCATAAAGTCTAGGCCTAGGATGCAGTCGTCCATTATATCAGCCACGATGACATTATGCAGGTAGATCACGTTGCCTAGCTTCAACTCCATCTCCTTCTCTCCACGGACGGGTATACGCTGACCGGTGGCTGTTACCAAATTAATGCGTTCTCGGTTGTATGTGGAGTCCCCAAGGAACTGACTTATAAGTTGGGAACTAACAACCGTACGAGAAGCTCCAGTGTCTATGGTCAGTTTACACGGCATTCCGTTGACCTCGCCCTTGATGATTAGACTGTTCCCATCATGGGTTTGTGAGATTGAGATCCTTGGGGCTCTTTTAACATCAGCCAGCACCCGCCCCGCAGTTCTGGCTTTTACTCGTTTCCCTGCTGCTGGGCGGTGCTGTTGGCCGCACTACCCTCCTGAGATCGTTCACCGTCCCTTTCTAGGGTTCGCTTAGGGCAGCTGGATCGAAGATGGCCCTTTTCCCCACAGCCATAGCACCTAGGGCTGTATCCTTTGTTGCGGTCACGAACTGTAGCTGCTGCAACCTCCCTGACGCGATGGGAACGATGATCCTGCCGCACGGCTTCTACCTCCAGTGCATGGGCCAAGGCGTCCTTAAGCGTCTCGTGGTGCCCGAGCCTCACAGCAGCTCTGACTTCCAGGTCACGGATGCCGTCGATGAATGTCTGCACCAGGTTCCCTTCAATGAGCGCAGGTACAGACCGGTATGCTTTTCGCACCAGCTTCTCCACCTCTAGAGCCCACTGCTGCAGGTTTTCGTTGATGCGCTGCACGCGATCTTTAAGCTGCGCACGAAAGACGTGTTCCAGGTAAGCGTCGTCATATCTCGCCTCCAATGCTTCAAGGAGTTGCTCATAAGTCACTTCCTCACCGAGAGCTTCCAGAACTGTTAAGGCCTGGTCGCGCAGGCCTAGTGTGAGAGCAGTCATGGCCTGACTTTTATTCCAGCCGTTCGCCTTCATAACAGCCTCGAACTGGATTTTGTAGGCTGACCAGGAAGAGGTACCGTCGAACGGTGGCACCTTGAACCCACGTAGCGAAGGTGTTGTAGCTACTACGGGAGCTGTAGCTCCATCTCCAAGTTTGAGTTCGTCCAGTGATTTCTTCATGTCAGCCATTACGTTGTCAACCCGATAGTTTACTTGGTCGATTCGAGTTTCAGCTTTCTCGATTCGGTTTTCAGCTTTCGCGATTTGGGTTTCAGCTTCCGACAGGCGGTTGTCATGCAGAGCAACCCTATCCTTCACCTCCTTTATCTCCTTCCCGAAGGTAGCGTGAAGGTCCTTCATGAGGAGCATCTGCTCTTCCAACCGACGGGCCTGTTCCTCCTGTCCGCCCCGCAGCTGCTCTTCCAATCGGCGTGCCTGTTCCGCCTGCTGGCGAGCCTGTTCCGCCTGCTGGCGAGCCTGTTCCGCCTGCTGGCGAGCCTGTTCCTCCTGTCGGCGAGCCTGTTCCTCCTTGCTCTTTCAACCAACGGGCCCGTTCCTCCTGTCGGCGAGCCTGCTCCTGCAGCATCACCATCAGAGCACCTAAGTCAGGTGCTGCAGATGTAGGGGCAACTGACGGGCCTGCAGCCGGTGGCTGGCCCTCAGACGTCTGCGGCGTTGCACCACCAAATCTTCGTTGGTCCGTCTCTTGCTGGCGTTGACTTCGGGTACGGACACCCTCCGTTTCCTCCTTAGGTAAAATCGGCATGATTTTACCCCACTTCTGACACCAATTGTTACGAGCTTGAGGTTCGTGACAATAAAAATTGCCGATAGAATTACCTAAATTAACACTTTAATTTACTTTACACAAATTAAAGTTAAAAACACTAATAATTAAACACACTAATTCACTTAATTCCGCTCCGAAGCTTCGCTTGTGTCGCCGAGTTCAACTCTGCCCCGATCGCATCTTGCAGCGCCTATTTATTTAAATTAGCAAAGAAACATCCCGAATATTCAGGTAAATGCGCGCAAAGGGACGAGTGTGCGAGTATAGACTTTCCAGAAACTTAGTTCTTCGGATGGCGCTGTCGGTTGAGAGAGTTGTGATGTCATTCTCTGCAAAGCTCCCCTCGCTCTCGTTCCTGACACTAGATGGCGCTAGCTTATTCACACAACAATACTTTTAAAAAATCACTTAATATACTACTTTTATTTGTCATTGATGCTACAAAAATTATAGTATGTAATTTATATGATATAAATAAACAACTTAAATTAGCAAATTATTTAAATACTTAAATATAAAAATAAAAATTGCAGAACGTTAATTGACCATTACTGCGTAACATGGATTACTACTGAGCTTCTCAAATTCTGCCATCTAGTGACGATTAAACTAACTAATACAATGTAAACTGAGGAAATTATGACCCGTACCATACACTTGATGGCGACACTTTCTATGATCAAATGCCTTACTGTGGAACTGTACCCCTGATCGCGTGTGCGAGAGTGTTCAGAATAATTTGGGAACAATATGGTTTTTAGATGCACCTTTTTGACTAAATTACATTACATACATACATAAACACTCACGCCTGTCACCCAGAGGGGTAGGCAGAGACTACGGACTTCCATTTGGCACGATCCTGACATACCTCTTTTACATCCATATATCTACGCATACATGCTCGTCGGTTAAGGGTACTTCTAACGTGGCCCATTTTCAAAATATCGCCAATTTGGTCGATAAACTTTTTCCTAGGGCGTCCCTTCCCGACTCGGCCGTTCACATCTGCCATATAAATTTGCTTTGTCACTCTTTCCTCATTCATTCTTTCCACATGACCAAATTAATATTAGTTTGACTAAATTAATATTAGTTTATGTTCGAAATCAGCGTAAAATTGCTCTTGCCGTGGCTTCATTAGGTATAGCTGCAACATTGCCACCAGAAGGTAAAACTGCTCACACTATGTTCAAAATACCAATTGATTTAGATCGCACGGAAAGTCCAACCTGTAGTATTTGAAGAAATAGCGACAAAGCTAAGGTATTACGTGAGTGTAATTTAATCATATGGGATGAATGTACGATGGCCCACCGAAAAGGAGTAGAAGCGGTAGACAGAACTTTAAGGGATGTAAGACAAAATGATCGACCAATGGGCGGTATCACAGTTTTATTTTGTGGTGATTTCCGACAAACCTTACCGGTAATACCACGGGGAACCCGAGCTGATGAGGTTAGGGCTTGCCTAAAAAGCTCTTATTTGTGGCGTGATATACAATCGGTACATTTGACTATACACATGCGAGTGAGAACTGGACATCGACCCGGATGATCGTCAATTTTCTGATAAATTATTAAAGATTTGTGAAGGTACCTATCGACAACTAGACCAAGGAAAACTTATTCCGACGCCTGAGTTATGTTATATAGTGCAATCCCAACCACATCTTATATCGTGGGTTTGCGGTGACGTAGCAATTATATTAAATAGGGACAATTCTTGGCTATGCGAAAGATCCATTTTAACTCCTCGCAATGACCAGGCATCTGGGATTAATAACAAAATACTGTCGAATATACAGAGGGAAAGCAAAGTTTATAGTTCAATAAATAGAATGGTCGAGGAACAAGAAGCGACTAATTACCCGATAGAATTTTTAAATTCTTTAAATATGCCCGGACTTCCTTCTCATGAAATTTGTTTAAAATTGGCATTCTGATTATTCTGCTCCGAAATTTAAGACCACCACAACTTTGCAATGGAACTCGGCTAAAAGTAACCCAGTTGCAACCAAATATAATCGAGGCTCAAATTTTAACAGGTTGCGGTGCAGGAAAAACCGTCTTTATTCCCAGAATGCCCATAATACCAAATAATTTTCTATTCCAATTTAAAAGAACGCAATTCCCAGTATCAGTGTGTTATGCAATTACAATTAATAAGGCTCAAGGGCAGACTTCGTGTTACTGGAGTAGATCTCGGTGTCAGTTGTTTCTCGCATGGTCAGTTGTACATCACTATTTCCCGGGTTAGCAGTTTTAGAAATCTTTATTTTCACGTGCCGGACGGGTCAACTTTCAACATAGTTTACCCGGAAGCTTTGCGCTGAAGTATTTTTTTCTATAAGTACTTAAGTCTCATGTGAACGTGATCTAAACAATATTACCAATATATTAACTTAATAACACACAAGGAGTTCCACTCAATCCAAAGCCCAGCGACACTAACTATATATAGGAATGACGTCTTAGCAAAAGTTGTTTAGTCTGATGGGCATTTCCTGTTGACTTACAAAAATGAAATATCTAGAACGTCTCGAATCGTCTCGCGAATCACGTTATTTTCCCGTCCCCGGGCTCTTAGAATTCAACATCAGGCGTTTCAGATCTTCGATTTTGACGACCCCGTTGTCGCTGGCATAAGCAACTGGAACCGCGTACGAAGTCGCGAGCAGAAGCTAGTACACAATAAATACATCATCCAGGAATTGAGCAGGAGACAAAATATTAGTCTGATGCCGTGCCCAACCCAAAAACCATATTACTGACAACATGGGCACAGCATCCTACCGTTCGACGGCCGACAATACAATTGCAACAATACTTTTTAATTGCACTTCTACCAGTATCATTGCCACTAATTAAAATATATATAAAATATTCTTTACGACTGATGTGCCGACTTGTGATTCTAGCTCTAAATAAAGAGGAGCTAAGGATTAAGTTTATTCCTTCCATAATGCTGCTCCAGTGGTCATTACATAGTTCTACACAGTAGCAATCATTAAATATTATATGCTCACCATAATAGGAGCAAGCTTGCTTTAATTGGTTTGTGGCACAAGCAATCAATATTAAGTTGCTGTAAGTTAAAACAGGAAATTCTTTAACATTTTCTGTCTACATTATGTTTATAAAGTCTACCCTAGTTCTATTTAGATTGCATTCCCTAACATACTCAGACAAATCATTATTTGTCTCCATATTTTTGTAAACAATTTTCAGTATTTAAGCCGCATCATCCCTGTCCCTTATTTTTGTGTAGAATTTATTAATTAGAGCAGCAGCCACAGCATAATCTATAATCAAATGTGTAGCTCTTTTAAAATAATTTTGGCAAATTATTTTATTCATTCACCACTTCTACACATAGTCACGGCTCTGGACTTATTAGCATCTCTTGTGGTTAACTGAGGTTCACCATCTGCTGAAGACAAAAGTAAACCTGATAACCACAACATTCTAAAAGAGGCAATGAATTCTCAAAGCCTCTATCTAGGATAAATACATCTCTAGATTCAAAATATTGCCTTAATGAACTCTATTCATCATCAAATTCACTATTTTATATGATATTCACATCTGAGGTTGTTGCAGGATAAAGGCCCAGAATATCTATGATGTAACCATCACTACACACAAAAAGGAACCGCTTTATAAGATTGCGATTTTTGTGTAATGAGTAAGTTTTTTTTCTGACATAATTAATTGGATCTTTTTTTTTCTATGATGGGCCTCCTATTTTCTCCCCCATAAAGTCCATTTGGAATGAGAAGATTTCTTTGAGTTATTTTTGCTAGGGATATATGATTTATGCGCACATTCATATATACAAAATCCTGATTTAATATATCGCGGGCCATATTCATGAGCTATTCTAATGTGCTTTTTGGCACTTGCAATAATGCCGACATACGTTCATCACTTTCTCCTGTTCTTAACTTCATCAAATATGATGCAAGTGCAAAACAATCCCTATGTTTACTTGAAAGTCTCGGAAGTTTATACGTGGTAGAGCCATGCTGCAGTTATATTAGTAGTATAGTTGTAGCACGAATGGGTCGGCTCGACCAGGGAAGGACCACGCTCTCACAGAATACCAACGTGAAATAGTAGCTAAACGCTGCTGTGTTTCGTATGGTAAGTGTAGAGAACCGGAGACCCTTTTTACTGGAAACGTGGCATTCCATCTTAGTCCTCACGGGTGTATCCTCACGGGTGGGGTGATTTGTAATTGAGGATAGATGTAGATGTCTATGGGCCACAGCAACCACTTGCCATCAGGTGGACTGTGTGCTCATTTGTCACCCTATCCTATAAAAAAAAAAATTCAGACAGAATTTGTTGGTATTGTGCATTTGATAAGCTTAGGTAATAATGTATTTACAGATTCTACATTCTGGAGGTACAAGGTAATTATAGTCGCAAAAACAAAGTACCCGCAATGCTGATGGAACAGTAAGTCATTTGGAATTGTTACAACCAGGAAAAAGACATCGATTTTGTGTTAGTGGTATTCTTACACAATTAGGCAGCAGTATACTGTGTGATGTATGATCTAAGCTTTGTTGTTCGGGATGCAATACATTGCTCACATCAGGTTACGTGAAGATATCGCATAACATACATATAAAAACATCATATACTCACACTTGAGAACCTCCTGTTTGAAGTCTGTTAAAATGGTGAATAAAGGAGAGATTCATATATCGGCAAATAAAACTAAAGATTTTAGTGTAAACATAAAATCAGTTCAGAGGCACAAATTTCACAAATAAAAACAAAATTAACAGGAAGTTCTGCAAAAATTCAAAGCAAATAAATTTTATTTATCACCTACATACTACAAAAAACAGTACTACTAACAAGAAAGTATGCAATTAAAATTAGTAAGTAAATATTATGCCTGCTATTTGACCAGGCTGTCTGTGCCTGGGGATAATACTAAAAGTAAACAAACCATTATTCATAAGTGTGTTATGTATTGCAGACACATTTATAAAAGAAAAAGATGAAAGCAGAGAAAAGAAAAAACAGTACCAGACAACATAAATGATAAAAATAAAGAGAAAAACAAGAATAAATAAAAACACATCAAGAGGCGAAAGAACTGAGTTGTAAGGAAAAAGTGGAGTGGATGTTTCAAAAGCCAAGGCTGCTGAATATAATATTTTGTGATCTTCAATGTTGTATTGACTGGTCTATGTGCAGGAATATCAGTTATTTAATAAAAATGATATTGCAATTAAATTGGTTCAATTTTACAATTTTTAATATGGAGAATAAACAGGTCACTGCTATTTTTGGAACGAATCTATATCTTGTAGGGCAAATAAGAACTCAACTGTACAATATCTTCATTGGTCCAAACTTTTATTAGGAATAAATCTTATTGTTGTCTGATTAGTCTAATCCTAAAATATTATACTGCAGAAATGCATAGTTGCCGAGATATCAATTCATGAAATTAATTTTAACTTCTGTGAATTTTAAGAGTATTGATAATTGTGATGCACTTTTATGACTATAATGAGAACTTTTACCGAATACAAATGATCTATAAATATTTTATGTATAATATTACATAATTTTTAACCAAATTATCAAATAAACTATTATTTTTTTCTTTTACCAGATATTTGATTGATTGATGCTACAATGTCTAACTTAAATAAAATTATGTAATCATGGTTCTGCACGCCTCCCGCTCCTTCACAGAGGGATTGCTCTCTAACTTCTTGTCTTAGCCCTTTTGTCTTCCTTTCACACAATTTTTTAACAAAGACAACTCCTGAGTCTGTAATAGGCTATATCAGTAAAAAAAAAGTTAAAGGCTATCTTACTTTAATCAAAACATTGGGTACACCAATGCATCACAGCAGATATAGGTTGTGCATGCCCAAATATAATATTAGCAATAAATTAATTCCTTCACTAATTATTGAAATTGTAATTTTATAAACAAACTATGTATATATACATCATGTCACTTATTAATATTCCATTAATAGACAATTTTTATTTAAGTAAAGGTGACAAGCACACAACCAACCACTTAATGGTAATGTGCACACAGACGCTCACTTAATCTAATTTATCATCAATAGTCTTCTTAAATTCACTGTTAGTCATGAGATTTTCCAAGTTTTGGCATATATATTTGTGAAATATTAAATAGTGTATTTATGAAATATTTGAACACAGTTCTTAACCAATTTTATAAACTTAAATAGCAAGATATCGAACAGGCAAATCCATGCACATATTCCTATAAAATAGACCATTCATGCCCATTCTTGGATTAAAATATCGCCTCAAAACTTCTCTTACTTCAGCAACAGTGATAGCAGGAACACCTTCATACCCAGACTTAATATATACTGCATTATTTAAGCTAACTGGATTACAGAAATGTCCACCTTCAAATTTGCTGAATGGATCTCCATTTTTCTTTCTGGTGTCTTGTCTAATAAAAAATACGGCATCCACAATCTCAGCAACAGTTTCATATGCCAGAAAACATAAAACTTCTAATGCAGACAATGTTATCTTAAGTTCCTTTGTGGGATTCAACCACTTTTCTAATTTCACAAAACCCTTACCTATTCCATATCCAGACCTAAATGAAGCACACCTAGCTTTATGATACGCTTCATACTTTTCAAAAGACATTGATTCTGTTATTTTAGCAGCCCTTACTTTTCTCAAATAATCAATAGCATCAAATTTAATCTGGCTCACTTCATCTGCTTCGTCAAACTCTTTTATGATGTCAATGTGTGTCCTACGTTTCTTCATAGATGGATCTTTTTCATCATCTAGAATGATGCCTGGTATTAAAGTTTCTGTTGTTGCTACCTGACGGCTTTTGTCTATTTGATCCAACTTTAATTGATAATCATGTAAACGTTTCAATTTCAATATGTTTTTACGCATTAAATAAATAATTTCGTAGTTTGATATGACTTTCGCTCCACGCATATTTGAATAATTTAGAGCTTCCTGAAGCATTAGCCGAAGTTGCTGAAGGACTATACTTTCTACTAATACAACAGTCGCAGCGTTTGGATTCGGATTGTCCCCAAAACCGTGCATCATATTCGATATTTCTTTTTGGAAGTTCGTGACTTCACCGGTAGCATCAAGTGTAAAGTATGACACCATTATAATAAATAATTACTAATAAATTAAATAATTACTGGAATATGGAATTTGGACACCGTCTTTTTGTATGATAATTATTTGGTTATGTATGGGACGGAGCGGATACAAACAAACTTTTTTGGTTTTACTTTTTATTTACTCAAGTCAACTCTACTGTCAAGCCAAAAAGTAGGATATGGTTAACTTCTACGCTCTGACAGCGCGCGACATTGTTACACTCCCGTTCACTCGGGACCTTTTTGGCGGGAAAATTTCTAGGTTAGGAAATTTTTTGCAATATTGCAAATTTTGCTATATTTTCACTTTGAGACAATATTTATGGATAAAACTTACAGGAAGTCTTGTTGAATGTATAAACTATCGAATAAAATTATTTTTGGTTGCTAGAAATTGTAATAAAGTATATAAATTACACTGTATAGCATAATAGTAGTATAAACTTCAATTTTAGTGACAAAATTACTACTAATTTGAATTCTACACCTTTGTTTTTGGAGAAATTTATATGAAATTGTTTGGAAATATGTATATTTTATGTTTTATGTGTTTCCATTCGTTACTCATACCAAAATATTAAAATATTAAAAAATTAAAAAAAAAAAATAAAATAATATTTTATCTGTGACATTTCGAACAATATTTCTAAAATATGTTCGTGTGAATTTGAAATAAATACAACGTCATGTTATTTCAAAATATGTAGGAAAACTATTTTTACTTACATTTTACACTAAAAATAAATGAGAATTTGAAAAATAACACATTTATAACCCGCCCGCCAAAACAGGCCTTTCGGAATTTGAAGTACTTTTGGCAATTTACTTTTCACTTTTTATACCACAAATTATATATCTACGTGTTGACTATATTACAAGAAATGTAAAAAGTATAATACTTTCGTTTTTAGTCCAGACACAAATATAAAATTCTATAAAAAAGACAGAGCAACTTCATCAAAGTGACACGTGGAACGCCGGAAGTTCAGAGTGATTTCTTTTTTTTTTTTTTCTAAGAAACATTGCCAGGTTATGGTTTAAAATAAAAGAGCATATCTTTGTCTTTGATACTAATATCTATTGCATAGTGTCTTTGGTTTTGTTTAAAACGAAAAAATAGTTTTTTCATAGGTAGACATGTTTACATAATTCTGATCTAATTCGATCACTACTTGGCGGGCGTAAGGTTGGTATTGCGCGATCGAAAGTGAGCATGGCTTGGCGTACAGGTTAATTACGGTTGGGCGTGTCGATCTAAAATCGATAAATCATAAATCGATTATTTGGAATAAAATACGTAATCGTAGACAGAGAAACACATAGACAAATTGACGCCTTCTTTCGCATTCGCACACGAATAAGATAGATTTATGACATACGTCTTGCATAGAAATGAGACAGAGCGGTGTGATTGTTTGTTCCTTTCTCCGTGCCGTTTTTTTTTGTTTAGCAAACTACATTTTACTGAACAATCGTTGCGATCTAAGGAGTTTACAAGTTGGTTTAAGTGAGAAAAAAGTGTTTTGTGAGCTTAAGATTGGTGAATATTGTTCAGTTCAGTCTTTAGAACAATTAAAATTTTTATCTAAATATGTTTAAAAGTCATAAAGATTATTGTATAACCTAAAACTACGTTATCGTCCTTTCTCACTCGAGGCCACGCTAATCATTAGTCTATAAGTTTCTCTGTCTACGTACGTAATAGATTTTTAGATCGATTTGGAGCATCGCATCGATTCGATGAATCGATCCAAAAACCTCTCGAATCAGACTGAGTTATCCATAGAGATATAATACCTATACTCCTAAGTCAGTGGAGTTATCTGATTAAAGAACTAGCGATAAAGTTTTCAAAGTGGCTGGGGTAAGATACCACAGGTTTTTTAAATTTTTGGTGGACTAAATTGGCGGACGTATAAACAACTGGTCGTACTACGTTGATAATATAACATAATCACTCACGCCTGTCACCCAGAGGGGTAGGCAGAGACTACGGACTTTCATTTAGCACGATCATGACATATTTCTTTCGCCTCCTTACATCCATATATATACGCATATACATGCTCGTCGGTTAAGGGTACTTCTAACGTGGCCCATTTTCAAAATATTGCCAATTTGGCCGATAAACTTTCTTCTAGGGCGTCCCTTCCCGACTCTGCCGTTCACATCTGCCATATAAATTTGCCTTCTCACTCTTTTTTCATTCATTCTTTCTACATGATCAAACCACCGAAGCATTCCTTTCTTAGTCCTGGTCACAACATCATCTTGCATACCACATTTATCTCTTATCCCGATATTGATAATATGAATGCAATATGTTATATTTGTATAAAATAAATATTTATAAACGTATCCAAAGATATCGAAAAGCTTTTTTACCTCAACATAGGCTTTTTTACCTTATCACAAGTAAAATCAGGAATAAATAAGTTAAAACCACTTAGTTCTGTGGGTCCAGATAAAGTCCCAGCTTACATCTTAAAAGGGTGCAAGGAGATTCTTGCTCCTGTACTCACCTATATTTTTAACTTGGCTTTAAACACCGGCGTATACCCAGAACAGTGGAAGATATCAAAAGTCACTCCGATACCTAAAACAAGCAATAAGACCTTGGTTGAAGAGTCCATTAATCCATTAATGTATCCTACTCTTTTCTTGCTGGGAATGTTAGGATACAATTCCCTTTCAGTGCGTGGAGCCAGAGATCAGATCCTAATAGCCATAAAATTTTTAAGGAGCATTCCCCAGAGCTGCACAATACTATGTGCACACTTTATGTGCCTAACGACTACCTGCGTCATAGGCCTACTCGACGACACCGGCTGCACTGCTTGCTGCACTGTGTCGCGCGCGCAGTCCCCGTTGTGTCGCATGCATGGTGCTTTAACTCCTTAATGGAGACAGTCCCGGAATGTGACATCTTTAATGGACACACACTCAAGGACTGACAAAATCAGACCGTCTCATGTTATGTGAAAGCCATGTTTGTTAGGTAAATAAGTTGTATGTTGTTATCACTTTATTCTGTTTTATATTATTTTATTTCCTCTAGTTATTGTTAAGTATTTTTTTTTTTTATAGAAGAGGGGGCAAACGAGCATGCGGCTCACCTGATGTTAAGTGACTACCGCCGCCCATGATCAACCGCAACACCAGGAGAATTGCGGGTGCGTTGCCGGCCCTTTAGAAAGGAGTAAGCTCTTTTCTTGAAGGTCCCCAGGTCGTATCGGTCCGGAAAAATCGCCGGTGATAAACTATTCCACAGAGAGGTTGTACGTGGAAGAAAACTCCTTGTGAAACGTACAGTGGTGGACCGCCAAGCATCCAGATGGTGTGGATGGTATCGGGACGTTTGCCGTGTCGTGCGTTCACGAAATTTGGCAGCTGGGATTAATCCGAACAATTCCTCAGAGCACTCCCCGTGATAGATGCGATAAAATACGCAAAGAGATGCAACATCTCTTCGCAACGCCAGTGAATCGAGCCGATCGGAAAGCACTCGGTCGTCGACGATTCGAGCCGCTCCGCGCTGGATGCGGTCAAGTGGAAGGAGCTGGTACTGGGGAGCCCCAGCCTAGAGATGGGAACAGTATTCCATGTGCGGCCGAACCTGCGCCTTGTAAAGTTGCAGGCGGTGTGCCGGCATGAAATACTGTCCCGCTCTGCTGAGCACGCCAAGCTTTTTAGAGGCCAATTTGGCCTTCCCTTCCAAGTGACCACGAAACTGCACGTCACTCGATATGTCGACGCCGAGGATTCCGATACTGGCTGAGGCAACAAGGGGAGTGCCTTGAAACTGAGGGGATACGACAAAGGGGTTCTTTTTAGCGGTTAACGCGCAAACTTGTGTCTTCTGGGGGTTAAACTGGACTAGATTTAGTCGTCCCTAATCCGAGACTCTGTTCAGCAAAGACTCGACTTCAGACACAAGTTGAGAGTATGTTCGATCTCTGACTTATTTGTTTTTGAATTATGTTAATTATGTTAGATGTTTAGTTTTACCTATTAATTACTGTCATTGGCGCAAGCCGTTGTAATTAATTATAAATAAATAATTAAATATATATATATATATATATATATTATGGCTGTGAACCTGTGTGACCTGTGAATCTGTAAATTTATTACTTTAATAATTATCAAAAACATACATACTATGAGCTGTGAGCACAGACAAAGTACTGTTTAAATACCTAGGTACTGTAAGTAAATATTATATATTAAAGTTTATAAGGGTTTACAGTAACGAACTAACCAGTATTGTGTTCGTGTAGCTTTCATTTCGGTTTGATAAATTGTGAGTTATTAGATCATAGACCTAGGATTAGGCTTACGCTACTAAATCTATGTATTAGACTGAAACCGATTTGTCAAGAAATGTATGTAGCATGGTATGTACTTTTCTTAAAGTATTATTGTTTTTTTAGCCTAAATGTCAACTAAAAGTGATACATGAAATTACTTTGTAAAAAGGGGATCGAGTGGCGTATGCAAGTATTGTCATAACGAAGTTAAAATTTACGCAACCATTTATTACGAAGACATCCATGTGTCTAAACATTGACTAGTTGTAGTTTCTACGGTTCGCCAATTGAAGCAGGCGAAGGTCTGAAACCATACAGACTTGTTTGATGTGAATTTTAACTACATCAAACAAGGATGGCTACATATACGTTCTCAACTAAAATGAAATGCCACACAGCCTGTACTCTTAAATTATACATAGTCAACTCTCAACTCAACTTCTCCGGGACAAAAATTATCCTGTGAATTGAAATGAAGCCACAGTATCCTAATGTTACCATTAGGTTAAGAAGTGCGAACTTTAAGGTCATGGGTTAGAATCCAAAATTCAACTATTGTCGTGAGCCACTTCTAGCACAAGCATTTTCAGCTTACCTGGAGTCATCATCATCATCATCATTACAGCCCCTCACAAGTCCACTGCTGAACATAGGCCTCCCCCAAGTAATGCCACAAAGCACGGTCCTGAGCCACCTGCGTCAATCGAATTCCTGCACGTCTTACCAGGTCGTCATTCCATCTAGTGGGGGGTCGCCCTACACTACGCCTACTGGTACGAGGCTGCCACTCGAGAACCTTTCTTCCCCATCGGTTATCGGTTCTTCGAGCTATATGGCCGGCCCATTGCCACTTCAGCTTACTAATCCGATGGGCTATGTCGGTCACTCTGGTTTTACTGCGGATATCCTCATTTCTGAGTCTATCATACAGCATATCATATCGTATAGCATAGTCCTCTCCATAGTTCGCTGAGCGACCTTGAGCGTCCTCATACGGCCAGCAGTGAAGGACCACGTCTCAGATCCGTAAGTCATCACTGGCAACACGCACTGATTATACACTTTAGTTTTCAGAGATTGAGGTATAACTGACAAGAAGATGTGTCGTAATTTTCCGAACGCTGCCCAGCCGAGTTGAATCCGTCGATTGACCTCTCGGTCGAAGTTGGACTTACCTAGTCGGACTATTTGTCCCAGGTAAACATATCCGTCAACAACTTCGAGCATAGTGCTCCCAACAACTATCGGCATAGGTGTGAAATGGACATTAAACATGATCTTTGTTTTGTTCATGTTCATCTTAAGACCTATCCGTTGGGAGACACCATTGAGGTCATTGAGCATAGTGCTAAGGTCCTCCAGCGATTCTGCCAAAAGGACTATGTCGTCGGCAAATCAAAGGTGAGTGATATACTCGCCATTGATGTTAATACCGTATCCTTTCCAGTCCAGTAGCTTGAAAACGTCTTCCAAAGCAGGGGTGAAGAGTTTCGGGGATATAACATCACCCTGTCTTACACCTCTCTGCAGTTGGATAGGTTTCGTACTCTGGTTTTGTACTCGGATAGCCATCGTAGCCCTACTGTACAAACACTTCAGCACTTCGATACCGACAGTCAACTTGGCACCGCTGAAGGGACTGTAGCACCGCCCAAATTTCGACGGAATCAAAGGCTTTCTCATAGTCTACATATGCCAGGCAAAGTGGCGGATTGTACTCTTCTGTCTTCTGTACAATCTGCCGCAGGGTATGTATGTGGTCTATGGTACTGAAGCCTTTTCGGAAACCGGCTTGTTCGGGAGGCTGGAAATCGTCGAGTCTGCGTGCGAGACGATTCGTAATGACTCTCGAAAACAGCATGTAGACGCGGCTCAGAAGGGAAATTGGTCTGTAGTTCTTCAAAAGAGCGTTGTCTCCTTTCTTAAAGAACAAGACCACCGCGCTTCTGCTCCACGCCTCCGGAGTAGTGCCACCATGGAGGACGGAATTGAAGAGCTTCTGAAGGACTTCAAGTACCGGTGTTCCACCCGCTTTCAGAAGCTCCGTTGTAATTCCATCCTCGCCCGGGCCTTGCCGTTTTTAAGGTGGTGGAGAGCCATTCTAATCTCGCTCAGACTGACGTCCGGGATATCATCGGAATAGTGTCGGATAAGACTTGCTCTTGGATCGTTACTCACACTTGCGTGTGGCTCCAACGATGATGTGTACAGCTGCCCATAGAACCTCTCAATCTCACTTAGAATCTCAGGTGTCCCGGAAACGATGTTGCCACACTCAGTCTTCGGCTTTGACAGTTGGCTCTTTCTGGCAGACAGATCTCTGGCAAAGACTTTGGAGCCCTGGTTCCACTCGATCGCTTCTTAATACGAGCAGTATTAAAGTTGCGTAAGTCTCGCCGCATGCATTTGGAGAACTGTCTGTTCAGTTGCCTGTATGCTTTCAAATCTGCTGACGATTGCTGCCTCATCTCCCGTCTAACAGCCATGAGATTAAGAGTGTGATTGGAGAGTTTTTGTGTTCTTCTGCGGCGGGTCTTGCAGAACTTGGCTCCAACCGCATGGATAGTTTCCACGAGCTTGGCATTCATATTGTCCACTGCATTGCAATTCTCTAGGCACTGAAAGTGGTTTTGTAACTCGAGCTGCAAAGTTTCGGGATTCTGGATTAGAGCACGAGGGGGACGGAGCGTTGACTTCATCAGACGAGACCTCTCCAACTTAAAGTTTAGGTTCAGTGTGCCTCTAACCGTTCGGTGATCGCTGCCGGTTTTCACCCTTGCGATCACTGAGACATCACTGAACAGTTGGCGTCTGGTCGTCATAATGAAGTCAATCTCATTTTTCGTCGAACCGTCGGGGCTCGACCAGGTCCACTTCCTGTGGGGCCGCTTCTGGAAGAAAGAGTTCATCATAAAGAGTCCCTCTTTCTCCATAAAGTTGGCAAGCTGCTGGCCCCTTTGGTTCCGTTGCCCTACTCCAAATTTCCCTACCTTTAGCTCACCGCTTTCTCTTGTGCCCATTCTTGCGTTGAAGTCTCCCATCAACACCGTGTAGTGGGTTTTGGAGGAATGCATGGCTCTGGAAATATCCTCATACATTTCCTCCACCTCCTCATCGGGATGTGCCGAGGTTGGTGCATATACCTGTATGACCTTCAGCGAATACCGTTTGGTGATTCTGAGTATCAGGTACGCGACCCTCGTCGACACACTCCCAATCTTTACAACATTGTTGACGAGAGACTTGTGGACGATAAATCCGACACCTTCTTGGGAAAGATGGTCGCCCTCCCGGTGGTAGAACAAGTTGCCGGACTCGAGAACCTCCACCGGAGATTCTTAGCCCGCCGTTACCATGGTCGCCACCGTAGCCAGGAATAGCGGGGCCGCCGGGGACTGGGGGCCGTTTTTTGCGTCGTTATTCATGGGGGGATATTTGCCACAGTTGCCACGCTTGGCGAGCGGGTTGGCAACCGCAGTTTTTTATTTTATCACAGTTGTTATCAGGAAGATGCTGCCGCCCATCTCCTGCCTGTCTCCCTCTGTCTCCTCTTACGACACCCACGGGAAGATATGGGGTAGTGGATATTCACAAACGCTTCTACACGGCCTCAACCGCCCCTACACGGCCAATTTGCTATTAACATTTCTAATATTACCTTTTACCTGGAGTAATAGCAAATTGATCCATGCATTTTCCGGAAATTATATAAAACATAGGGTAAATGTAATTAAAAAGTTCAATTTCAGAAAAATCGCAAATTCTAGAAACAATGTTTAGAAATGTCGCGATTAATCGAAAATCGATCTTTTAATCCTCCATTTAATTGATATCGTCTAGTATGTTCGATTTGAATAGATTCAGAGATCGATTTTTTAAGAGTGAATCGACATTACTAGCTATAAGCTATAAGGTAAAACATATCGATATATGGAAATATCCATATTTTCTCTTAAAAATATGTCATCGATGTTTTTAATCGCGATATATCGATATTCAATAAAGCATCTACAAAAGGATTCATGTGTCCCCTAACATTTTAAATGAACTCCAAATAGTTCAGAACCTCTTCTGTCGTCGAGCTGCGAACGCACCTTGGTACGTCCGTAATGCCGACCTTCATCGGGACTTAGAGCTCCCAACAATTCAACAGTTACTTAAAAAACTCTCTGAGAACTTCTTCAAAGCCTCAGAGTCGCACCCAAACAATTTAATTCGTGAGGCGGCTTCTTATGCAGCCCCACCCCCCTCTCGCTATCGTGTCCGCAGGCCGAGAAACTCTCTCTCGGACCCGCCAAATAAACTGTCAAACGACCTGAACTGCCTCCTGGCGGCTCAGGCCAGTTCTAATTAAATTAATTATTATTATATCAACTAATATTATTTTGCCTTCGTAGGCACTCCCTCAGCGGCTCTTAGCCGCCTGCGCCCTCTTTTCCCAAAAGAGGGTCGCTCATGATAAGGCACAATAGAGCTTAATCAGCCAGCTGCCTGTCTCCAAAGGCGGTTTTTAGGGGGTATCACTTAGGGTCCCCGGTAGGACAGTGAGTCCCCCATAACCACGATAGACCGGCTATCGTGGTATGCGTAATGCATTTTCCGCCTCCCTACGTACAGGGTAGCCCTTTAATTGCTTCGGGCGCAAAAAAAAAAAAAAAAAAAAAAAATTCATGTGTAATAATATTTTTTAACCTTACCCTACTACTATATACTTAAATCATGGAAACGTAGATAAACCGATATTTACCACGCGATATATATCGATACTGTTTAAAAACATACATACGATATATATTGATATATTTTTCACTATATTTCATATATATTTTTCACAAAATGACAGTTTTTTACCTTGCGCCAGTACTATACAATAAATTTTACAAAATTTGTATTGCTAAAAGCTACAACAACCATCAAATCAAAAATAAAATTATTAATCGGTTTCAAACTTATGACTATGACGCTACCAAATGTCTATTAAACCTCTAATATGTAAATGTAACTGTAATTTTTTATTGTTCTCATATAATTTGTTATTATACGTATAAATCACTAATAATGCAGGCAATCATACAAATTTCAAAATATGAAATCTTCACAGTAAATTGTAAAAACACAGTCTCACCACACATACACTCACGCACACACACACATACACACACACACACACACACACACACACACACACACACACACACGGCGCGCACGTACGTAGGTCTAGTAACACGTAGATCTATATATATGGAACATGGAGGCTAGAGAACAGGAAAACGATCGCTACGTGCTAAAGCATAGCCCGCCTGTCCTTGAAAATTTGTAAAATTTATAGCCGCGCTGCCGTCGGTAAGTACCTAGTATCTGTGAAGTAATTTTTTTAATTATTGACAAAATGAAACATAATAAAATGGTGAAATATTATTAAAATTTTTAAAAAAAAAACAATTATAATTTATATTTGTAATAATTTATAATATTGATAAATTAAAATTATAAAAAACATAATTTATAATTAATTTATTAATAAATAATGATAATAAATAATAATAATTTCGTTATATTCTTTTTTTCTTTGATTGATATTTTCATCATTTCAAACTTGCGCACAACAACCCACTTTTATTGAGACAACTTAACGTTTACAGCGTTTCACTTATTTTGTCCATATTTCTGGGACACTATGTTCTACCACGATCGTTCTCCTGTTCTCTAACCTCCATGGTAACGAATGACAATGACAATGACATGGGGAGTTTTGGCGGGATTTTGTGAATTAAGTGTCCGCGCGTGTGAACTATTGTAAAAAACGACGAAACAAGTGATTTGATGTCGATATAAACTTCAAGTTGTTTTGAACGCTTGGGCGGCTCATGAACTTGAGTGGCTGTTGTCATCAACTGTCCGCTGGGTTGAGCTGTCATCAAAATCTCCCAAGGGCTTAGCAATGTGACATCAACATATTGTGAAGAAAAAGAATGTAAAAATGAAGATTCCGAAAGAAATGATAGGCTCAGAGCTCGGCGGGCTAGAACCCAGAGTTGTAAAGCCAATTAATAAAAAAAATGTCAATGACATGGAGTTTTGGCGGGAACTTGGTCGTGGATGGCTTTGACTAGAGAAAAAAGAAAGAACACGACATAAAGATCGTTAGTTGTAGGAATGTAAAGAAATATCGGCGCCTCTTTTTAGCTTATGAGTATATTCGTATGTAAAAAAGGACAATAGTAGTTTAATCATTACCGAATATGGCAACAATTTTTTCTCTGCGGCCGGGCGCCATGTTTTGTCGCAGTCAAAGACAACTGTATCAGTTGTCATTGCCACTTTAGTGAGGTGAGTGTGTTATTTTCATATGTTTATCTCGTGGAATTCGATTATTACGAAATTTCTTATTCTATTCCTCGAGACCTCTAAATTGGGATAAAAGGTATCCTAAATGATAATTCAGATAATAAACTATTTGTGTGCCAAATTATTACATTCAAACTAGTCTGATACTTCTGGCGTGATTGAGGAACAAACAAACATTCAAACTTTTGCATTTATTATAGTTTGATTAGTGTGAGTATGATGAGTGAGTCTAATTTATTGTCTAACAAACAAACAAATATTTTTAATTAGTATTCCTTGTTTAGTAATTTCCGGAAAATAATTGTAACATTAATAATAGATAATTACATTATAAAAAAAAGAAAACGACTGCTTAAAAGTAATGAACTGAAAACATAGATATAACTTGTAATTTATTTCATTAATCTCCTTTTAATTTCCTTTATTTTGATACCCCTATCGATAGGTTGAGCAAAAAAAAAATAAGGACTTACAATTTAGCGTCAAAAATCCATCATATTGATTTAAAAAAAAACCTATTTAAGAACACACGGGTGTTTGAGACGAAATTTCTAAATTAGTATTAAGATTTATCGCTAATTTAAAGGAATACAATAAGAGAAATAAGAACAAAAAATTGACTTCGACCGACGCAGCCATTGCGGGCCCTCCTACTCCCATTTTCATCTCTGAAAATCTTTTTTTTTATGGAAAAGGGGCAAACGAGCATGCGGCTCACATGATGTTAAGTGACTACCGCTGCCCATGATCAACCGCAACATGAGGAGAATTGCGGGTGCGTTGCCGGCCCTTTAGAAAGGAGTAAGCTCTTTTCTTGAAGGTCCCCAGGTCGTATCGGTCCGGAAAAATCGCCGGTGGTAAACTATTCCACAGAGAGGTTGTACGTGGAAGAAAACTCCTTGTGAAACGTACAGTGGTGGACCGCCAAGCATCCAGATGGTGTGGATGGTATCGGGACGTTTGCCGTGTAGTGCGTTCACGAAATTTGGCGGCTGGGATTAATCCGAACAATTCCTCAGAGCACTCCCCGTGATAGATGCGATAAAATACGCAAAGAGATGCAACATCTCTTCGCAGCGCCAGTGAATCGAGCCGATCGGAAAGCACTCGGTCGTCGACGATTCGAGCCGCTCTGCGCTGGATGCGGTCAAGTGGAAGGAGCTGGTACTGGGGAGCCCCAGCCCAGAGATGGGAACAGTATTCCATGTGCGGCCGAACCTGCGCCTTGTATAGTTGCAGGCGGTGTGCCGACGTGAAATACTGTCCCGCTCTTCTGAGCACGCCAAGCTTTTTAGAGGCCAATTTGGTCATCCCTTCCAAGTGACCACGAAACTGCACGTCACTCGATATGTCGACGCCGAGGATTCCGATACTGGCTGAGGCAACAAGGGGAGTGCCTTGAAACTGAAGGGATACGACAAAGGGGTTCTTTTTAGCGGTTAACGCACAAACTTGTTTCTTCTGGGGGTTAAACTGGACTAGATTTAGTCGTCCCCAATCCGAGACCCTTTTCAGCAAAGACTCGACTTCAGACACAAGTTTGTCCCGGCACTCGGAGACGTTTTCCCGAGAAATATTGGCTCGGCCGGTGTAAAGAGCATCACCAGTGCTGTCATCTGCATAGCAATGAATGTTACGGGTATGCAACATATCATTGATATGCAGAAGAAACAGCGTTGGCGATAGCACGCAGCCCTGTGGAACACCAGCATTAATAGGCTTGCAATCGGAGCTTGCACCGTCTACAATGACCTTGATGCTCCGATCTGCAAGAAAGCTGGTGATCCAATCGCACAATTTCTCGGGAAGCCCATAGGAAGGGAGTTTCGAAAGAAGCGCTTTGTGCCAAACCCTAACGAAGGCCTTCGCAATGTCCAAACTAACGGCCAATGCCTCCCCCTTGAACTCTACTGCCTCCGCCCATCTGTGAGTGAGGTAGACCAGAAGATCACCAGCTGACCGACCACGGCGAAAACCGTATTGGCGGTCACTAATCAGCTGGTGATCCTCAAGGTACCTCATGAGCTGGCAGTTTACAATGGACTCCATTGTTTTGAAGAACAAGGAGGTGATGGCGATTGGCCGGTAGTTGGACGGGTCTGAGCGGTCGCCATTTTTAGGGATCGGGTGGACGAAAGCCGTCTTCCATGATTTTGGGACTACGCCTAGGGGTAGGAGTACCGGAAAAGACGCGTTAAAACCGGTGCCAACTCTGGAGCACACGTCCTCAGCACAATTGGGGGGATTCCGTCAGGCCCACTCGACTTGTGGATGTCCAGGGAGAGGAGTGCTTTGCGAACCAAGCGCTGTGTGAACTGCATTTCCGGCATGGAGCACTCACACCGCGGGATGGTCGGCGGCGTACTCCCCCCGTCATCGAGAGTCGAGTTAGACGCAAAGAAAGAGCCTAGAAGATCGGCTTTCTCCTTTGCAGTATGGGCCAGTGAGTCGTCCTCCCTGTGCAGAGATGGAAGAGATGGCTGACAGAAATTCCCCTGGACAGCCTTGGCGAGAGACCAGAATGCACGGGTTCCAGAAGGAAGGCGAACTAGTTTCTCGCCAATTCTGCCTATGTGCTCTGACTTTGCCTTGGCAATGACTCTTTTGAAGGACCTAGAGGCGGAATTATACTTCTTGTTTAGAGCGCTGGTGTTTACATCCCGGGACGCTGATGCATCAACCCAGGCTTGGTAGCACTCCTGCTTATAGCATGATGCTATTTTACAGGAGCGACCAAACCATGGCTGAGATTTGCCTCCAATGGGCAACACAGAGGAAGGAATAAAAAGTTCCATACCCTGAAGTACCACATCAGTAACAGAATCCGCAACAACGTTGGGATCATCCGGCGAGAAGCAAACCCGCCCCCAAGGGTAGGATGCAAAGAAAGACCGCATCCCATCCCAATCGGCTGACCTATAGTGCCAAACACGGCGGCAGCCTGCAGAATGCAACCGCGATTTCAGCGTGAGTGGCACAACACTCTGGACCAGACAATGGTCCGAGGAGCCTAAAGGGGCGTCGACGGAAATCTGATATCCATCCGGGTGAGAGGTCAGCAGAAAGTCCAACAGGGAAGGTGCATGATCCTCCACATCTGGAATCCGCGTAGGCGAAGTAACCAGTTGTGTCAGACCATATTATGCCAAGGCAAAATCATGAACAGATCTCCCCGCATGATCGGTTAAACGTGAACCAAGCCATTCGGCGTGATGGTCGTTAAAGTCGCCGAGGATCACGATCTCTGCGGAGGGGATCTGCTGTAGCAACGAATCTGCAGCCATTTGGACGTGGTCGAAGAGTCGGTCTGTTTCGGCATTACCGCTATGGGACCTATAGAGGCACCCGTAGACGCGCGGATGGTCGTCGCTGTCTACGCGTAGCCAAAGAATGGACAGGTCCAAACCTTCAAGTCTGCCTAGGCGTCGAGAACAGATGTCCTCTCTGACGTAAACGCAAACTCCAGCCCGAGGCACAAAGGAGTGTTCCAGTTTGTACCCCTTTAGAGGACACCTGCGTCTCGGTCAGAAAGAGCAGAGCCGGCCTCGCCGTCTCGAGATGGTAGTGGACGGCGTTTAGGTTAGAGTGAAGTCCCCTGATATTGCAGAAATTCACGGACAGCGTGGCAGGGGTCGCCTTGGTCTTGTTGCTCCGTTTGCCCCGAGCAGTTGTAGTCTTGAGCGGAATTTTGCCCCCTCCCCCCCAGAATACGCGGGGCAGCCTGAGCACCCACGCTCAGAAGTGGAGAAACATGGTCGTGGATGCTCAGCGAGGGATTCTCCAGGGGTGCTGGTACCCTCCTGGGGTAGTCTTTCATTATTTAATTCCGTTACCATGTTGATGGGTGGGGGGGATTTGGGCCTCCGGCACCTGCACTCACCAGACGAAACGCGGAAGCAGAGCTTCCACTTCACGCCGGTATTCTGTGAGGTCGTGGTACCACCCGGTTTAAGCCGGCCCATACGTGCAACAGCAAAGCTGCCGCGTGGCTCTACCACTGTTTAATCTTCCCCAGAAAACAAGGCGATTGTTTGCAGTAACCAGAAATTTCCGAAAGGCAAATAGTTATGCATACTGCTGGACATCTGCTGGTAGAATATTCCTAAAAAAAACAGATAGAGATAAGCCTATACTAATAAAATCCCAAGAAGATATTAGCAAAATACCGATCATTTGACTGCTTTTATTTGTTACTATTTCAATTTATTATGATATTATATGTCTGCCTCTGTTTTTGTCTGTAAACATACGTTGCAATTTGTTAAATTTTTGTCATTTAGTTAATAGATTTTTACTTTTTTTGCTTTTGTGCGTCGATACCACAACACAACACCAAAACTGCTTACATCACACCACTCTCATATCATATTTAAACAATATACTCACGTTAAAAATAACGCGCACAACATTAAAATTCAACATCTACATGGCCAAGTTTCTTTAACCAATTTTTACGTTTTTAAAAATAAAAAGTACATTTACTCAACAACTAGCGTCTGTCATAATAACGGTTCTGGAGAACAATAATAACCATATTTATATAGGTTATAATTTGTGTCCAAGTATTAACTTGTCTAGGAACAGCATAGTATTATTAATTTGTTTACTATTGATCAAGTCAATTTTGGCTCCCCTTATATTTTAACACTCTGCAAAGGAAACAATTCCTTCAATATAAATAACAAATTGCTTTCATCTGAAATGCTGCTTACATTTTTAACGATTTTTATTGCTTTATGCCTAAATCATCTACAGTTAGCTCTCAGTTGTGCTTTCAGCAATGGCACATCATTTTTATACATGTAATATTATTATGTCTCTGCAAAAATAGAAATACCATGAATCTCCCGACTTTTCGTGTCAAACATGTATGTATGTATGTATATGCATGTATGTGTATGTGTATGTGTATGTGTATGTATGTATGTGTATGTATGTGTGTGTATGTGTGTGTATATGTATATATGTATATATATATGTATGTATGTATATATGTGTGTATATATATGTATATATGTGTAGATATGTAAATTATTTATTATTATTTTTGTTATATGTTAGTTATTTGAACACCAGTTTTTTATATACTAAAATTCAATTCTCAATCTGATATTAGTTATGCATTGGACATAATTTCTTCTTCTGAGGCTGTTAAGCTCACCAGAAAACTGTATGCGTTTACTAGCAAAGTTCAGCTCTAAGTCACTTAAATTAATTTGCCAAAATATTCGTAGTGTAAATGCTAACATTGATGGTTTCCTATTGTTACCGACAAGAATTAATATCGAGTTTGATATAATAGTCCTTACCGAATGTTGGTTACGGTACAATTATTGTGTTCCTTCTTTGCAGGGATATAAGTATGTGGCATCTTCGAATCCATATAACCAAAATGATGGTGTGATAGTTTTTACAAAAAATAACATAGAGAGGATTTCGGTGGAGGAACCGCAGCTCTTAGATTCAAGCTCTCTCTTAATAAAAATAGGTAAAGATACCGCCGTATTAGCAATTTATCGACCTGATGCCTTCCGTAAACAAACTGACTCATTTTTCAAATCGTTGGATACTTTACTTAGTAGTCTAAGCTCATTTCGAAACGTAATTTTGGTGGGAGATATTAACATAGATATATCTCCCACTAATAATGATGTTAACTCTCCTGCATATCTAAATTTGACTGCTGAACATGGTCTTCTTCCCTCCCACTTAATACCTACGCACAATCGTACGTGTCTTGACCATGTTCTGCTCAAAACCACTTACCCAGCTTTTACTATTGTTGTTGAAGCTACTGTGACTGATCACTTTGCGGTGATACCCTCTCTTTCAAAGAAAGTCTCTGCAAAAATAGAAATACCATGAATCTCCCGATTTTTCGTGTCAAACATGTATTTATGTATGTATGTGTGCATGTATGTGTATGTGTATGTGTGTGTGTATGTATGTATGTGTATGTATGTGTGTGTATGTGTGTGTATATGTATATATGTATATATATATATGTATGTATGTATATATGTGTGTATATATATGTATATATGTGTAGATATGTAAATTATTTATTATTATTTTTGTTATATGTTAGTTATTTGAACACCAGTTTTTTATATACTAAAATTCAATTCTCAATCTGATATTAGTTATGCATTGGACAGAATTTCTTCTTCTGAGGCTGTTAAGCTCACCACAAAATTGTATGCGTTTACTAGCAAAGTTCAGCTCTAAGTCACTTAAATTAATTTGCCAAAATATTCGTAGTGTAAATGCTAACATTGATGGTTTTCTATTGTTACCGACAAGAATTAATATCGAGTTTGACATAATAGTCCTTACCGAATGTTGGTTACGGTACAATTATTGTGTTCCTTCTTTGCAGGGATACAAGTATGTGGCATCTACGAATCCATATAACCAAAATGATGGTGTGATAGTTTTTACAAAAAATAACATAGAGAGGATTTCGGTGGAGGAACCACAGCTCTTAGATTCAAGCTCTCTCTTAATTAAAATAGGTAAAGATACCGCCGTATTAGCAATTTATCGACCTGATGCCTTCCGTAAACAAACTGACTCATTTTTCAAATCGTTGGATACTTTACTTAGTAGTCTAAGCTCATTTCGAAACGTAATTTTGGTGGGAGATATTAACATAGATATATCTCCCACTAATAATGATGTTAACTCTCCTGCATATCTAAATTTGACTGCTGAACATGGTCTTCTTCCCTCCCACTTAATACCTACGCACAATCGTACGTGTCTTGACCATGTTCTGCTCAAAACCACTTACCCAGCTTTTACTATTGTTGTTGAAACCACTGTGACTGATCACTTTGCGGTGATACCCTCTCTTTCAAAGAAAGTACAGTACATTCCACCTAAGAGTGTTCACAAGATAAACGAAGAAAAGTTGAGTCAAAGTTTCTTAAGTGTAGATTTTGAGAGCTTGTTAAATTTAGATGACCCCGATTCTGCGATGGAATATTTTATAAATGCAATACGTAACTCCATCTCCTACGCGACTATAACTTATATCCCATCTCGCAGGCGCAGAATTCTTAAGCCGTGGATGACTCCAGGACTCCTAAAGTGTCTTAGAAATAGAGGCAACTTACACAAAAAGTTTAATAAATCACCGGATAACGTGGTTCTCAAAGTAACTTATAAGCGCTACAGAAATTATTGCAATTCTTTGCTCAAGAGCGTTAAACGCGATTATGAAAGAAATAAATTTGCTGAGGCTGGAAAAGACTCAAAACGTATTTGGGAGACAATAAACCAAGTTACCAATACTAGCCCTAGAACAACACCAGGCCACGAATTATTACAATTGTGTCCATTCCCATGTGAATCGGCCGATAGAGTTAACTCCTTCTTTATCAATGCTGGCAAAATCCGTGCTAAAGAATTTAACCAGACGACAGCTATCTCAACCCATGCTACTGCTGCGGTTTCAAGTCCTAATTTAATAGAAAACTCTTTCGTTCTTTTAAATACAGACGAAGAAGAAGTTGAACGGATTATCATTACTTTAAAATCAGATAAAGCTGTTGGATGGGATGGTATCTCCACTGGTCTTCTGAAAAAGTACAAAGACATCCTAGTCTAGAATAGACTCTGACATTTATTATCAACTTGTGTTTGACGGCAGGTGTTTTTCCAAGGGTGCTGAAAAAAGCTGTTGTTCATCCAATTTACAAAAATGGCGATTAAAGTCTACCTAATTATTATCGTCCTATATCAATACTGCCGTCAATCTCTAAGGTTTTTGAAAAAATCATAAACTCTAGACTAGTGAAGCCTTGAGCAAAAGAATTTATTATCAAATATCCAGTTCGGTTTTCATGCAAAAAAATCAACATCAGATGCTTTACTTTCGGTTACCAACTACATTACGCAAAACTTAGATAGGGGTAGAAAGAGTTTAGCCATCTTTCTCGATCTAGAGAAAGCTTTTGACACCGTTTCAATTCCACTGTTGCTCCAAAAGCTTGAGGATATTGGCGTGCGAGGCTGTCAACTTACATTATTTTCTAGCTATCTCAGTGGCCGATGTCAGTGTGTCAATTTGTCTAATAGTGTCATCAGCTCTGATTCTCCTGTCTTTTTTGGTGTTCCTCAGGGCAGTATACTTGGTCCGACCCTATTCCTCATTTTTATTAATGATTTGTGTAACCTTAATCTTCACAATGGCAAGATAATTACATTTGCTGATGACACAGCTCTCCTTTTTTCTGGAAGCACCTGGGAGGATGTTTTCCGGCAATCTCAGGTTGGGTTTAATATGGTATGTGCTTAGCTTAGGAAGAACTTACTAACTCTAAGTTGTAAGAAAACTAAATATACGCCTTTTGCAATCCGTACCTCATCCTTACCTGGAGACGCGCATAAAATCATTGCTCACTGTTGTGCTAATTCTAACACTTTAGATTGTTCCTGTCCCGTTTTAGAGAAGACTAATAGTATCAAGTATCTTGGCATATTATTTGACAACACCTTAACATTCCGTTCTCATATTAAAACACTATGTGGTAGAGTGCGTAAACTGCTTTTTATATTTAAATAATAGAGAAGTACTAAAATTGGCCTATTATGCTTTGTGTCAATCTTTATTAACATACGGAATTGAAGTCTGGGGTGGTGCAGCCAAAACACATATTATTGAACTACAGCGTGCGCAAAGACCACTTTTAAAAGTTATCCATTTTAAACCCTACTTATACCCAACTTTAGATTTGTATAGAATTAGCGAAGTTCTTACAGTTCGACAACTATTTGTGCTACATATAGTTTTAAGACAACATAAATTTCAAAAATAACTCAAAATGAAAATTGCCGCCGTAATCATCTGGTAGCTCAGACAGTGCCTTTCTTCACATCTTTTGCTAGGAAATTCTTTACTTTTTTGGGCCCGTATTTAAATAATAAATTACACCAAAAATTATCTATTTATGAAGTCAACAGATGGTCATGAAAAATGGACTTGTGGAATATCTTCAGACTATTTCATACACAGATACTGAACAATTACTCCAAATCATCTCATAAATATTCACGGACATACACGCAGACATGCTAACAGTCTCAAACTCTCATACTTACGCTACAAAAATACGTGGTTTTTGTATCTTTTATTTTATATTTTTTCTCTAAATATTATTATTTCTAACCATAACATAAGTGATCTCCTTATAATATTATACTTGTTGCCAAGTAAATTTGGGGGGGGGGCCTGGTGACCTGTAATACGGGTCTTTGAACCTACACGGGCACCAGTTTCCCATTAATGACAAAATATTGTTAAAATAGAGATGTAACACTAATATATCTTCCATGTCGTTTGTGGTGAGAAATAAATAAATTATTATTATTAAATAAGCGCCACATTATTGATACTAAGTATAGTGCGCAGTACTACGTCAAGCTGTCATTTTTGTGCCAGACTCAGTTTAGGTATACACGTTTTTTTCGTAGGTATGTCATCTCTTTTCTTTTTTCTCTAGTCAAAGGTGGACGGGCTGTTGCGACAGACTAGATAGAGAAACTAAAGTTTCAGACCGTCATGTCACGTATATTGTCTTTAAACCGTATGCAAGAATTGAATATGACTTTCTTTATATAAATGCTAGTAGCGTTAGGTAATGGAACAAAAACCATACAGCCACATATTATTACAGCAGCGTAGCGAAGTATTTCCCATTAATTTAATATTTTAAAATGTATTGCAGGTATAATAAATAAAACAGCGTTTGTCTACATACCTAATTATTTATTTAAGTTTTTATTTTTCAATTTTTTCTTGTACTTATTTAGAGCTGTTTTTTGCATTGGTAGTTAATTAAATTTTTCGGCCCTCATTACATCGGTCCCTTTTAATAATTTATTGATTGCAGTGCACTAATTTAAAATGCAGGGTTTAATAGATATTTTCAAAAAAATTTCAAGAAGATATAGATCTTTGTGTAACTGGCAATCGAGAAACGAAAATGAATATTTGGAACTTATTTCCTTTTTTATTCTTTCACTAATGTTATTTTGATATCCATTATATTCCAAATATTCATTTGTTGTTTTTATTACATTTCCAAAACTTCTTACTACATTTTCGGATGGATATATTAATTTTAACTACTTTTGCCAACGAGGTTACTATAACCTATGCACTGTTACCACCTGTTTCTAATGTCTTTATTTGCCGGTAACTGATGCAATCTAACGTCATGTCGTAAACTATTGCACTTTGAAACACAACAATTTCGAAACATTTTCTGAAATTTCACCCTGATATTGCTTTATTTGTGGATTTAAAGATGATCGAATCAAGCACTTTTATCAACACGAAATAAGCAATGACGGGTGAGTGACATTGACATCACAAAATGGCGCGCTTGGAGTTTGCGGGGGTGAAGAAGGCTAAAGAGAGGCGCGGAACGTCAGATTCAATTCTTGCAATGTCATTCTATACGAACCATTTTTTTTTGTTAGGACATTACCTGGCGTGGCTGTTGCTTCTGTTTTGTCGCTTAAATAATGGTTTGAAGTGGATTTAAATTCGTAAAAGTGATGTGATTTTGTGAATTAAATGCCTTCGCGTGTGAACTATTAAAGAAAACGACGAAACAAGTACTTTGATTTTGATATAAACCTCAAGTTAATTTGATCGCTTGGGCGCCTTATGAACTTGAGTGGCATTTTGTCAAACATCAACAGTCCGCTGGGTTGAGCTGTGGTCAAAATCTCCCAAAAACTTCGCAATGTGATGCATCACCTTATTTTGAAGAAAAAATATATAAAATGAAGATTCTGAAAGAAATGATAGGCTTAGAAGGGCTAGAACCCAGAGTCGTAAAGCAAGTTAAATAATAAAAATTACAATGACATGACATTGACAAATGATGAAATGACAATGACCAATGACTAGAATGACTGTGAAAAGATTGAGTAGGTATATTAGTATTTTGTTTTGAAAAAAATTATTTATATAAAATAAAATAAAAATATTAACATTATCCATACCTATGTATACAATTACATATACATAGTATCAACAATTTACAAACTATTAAACAAGTATCTATGTAAAGTTAAACACTTCGTATTATTTGAAACAACAATAAAATTATGGCTTTCGGTCGAATTTTGTTTAATTTGAGCTCAAAGTCATATTTACTGAATCAGTTTAGATTCGTATCGTGTTGGTCATGTGGCAAAAAAATTAATAATTCAAGCGCACATCTGTTTTGTTCAAATTGCAACGCCGTACAACCTCCCGAAGCAAAGGAAAATTATTTCAAGATCATGGGTATTCATGAAACATATGACTTAGATGAAAATGATTTGGCCAAGAAGTTTAAGGAACTGCAAAAACAACTACATCCAGATAAATTTGCTAACAAGTAAGTCAAATTGAAATAAGGTTATTTTTGAAAAGTTACTGTATAACTCTTCAACTATCACATTTTATAAATTTACGAGGGTGGATTGAAAAGTACTCGGCCTAACACAGATCCATTCAATTCTCAAAATCAAATCTACCCACATTATTTAGTTCAGTTCAGACTAGTTCATTGTGTGAAGTTCGAAACATGTGCGATAATTAGTTGTGATTTTATAAATTTATTAACAAAGTAATCGGACATAATTTCCGCGAATGGAGCAAATCGAGCAGCGTGCCGTCATTAAGTACCTCCATAAGAAGGGGCTATCATCAAAAGCCATCCATGATGACATGGTCAGTACATTAGGAGATTGTGCTCTGTCATATTCATCCGTCAAAACATGGATAGCAGAATTTAAGTGTGGTAGAGAGAGTGTGAAAGATGAACCCCGCTCTGGAAGGCCTTCGACGTCAACTACTGACGAAAATATTAAAAAAGTACTTGATTTAATAATGGGAGACCGCAGATTAAAAATTAGAGAGATAGCCGAGATTATAGGCATCTCTTATGAACGAACTCAAAACATCATTGTCAACGAGTTGGGTTTCCACAAGGTGTCTGCGAGGTGGGTTCCGCGACTGCTTTCAGTTGAACAAAAAAGGACGCGATTGACTATTTCACGCGACTGTTTGGAGTTATTTGAAGCCGATGCAGATGATTTTTTGAATCGTTTTGTTACTATGGACGAAACATGGGTTCATTACTGTACACTGGAAACAAAACAACAATCAAAACAGTGGAGAAGACCTGGTTCACCACCCCCTAAAAAGGCTAAGTCGATTTTGTCGGCAAATAAGGTGATGGCTTCGGTATTCTGGGACTCGAAAGGTGTGATTATGATTGATTATCTTGAAAGGAGTCAGACTATAAACTCTGATTACTACTGCACCTTACTACGTCGTTTACGAGAGGAAATAAAAGAAAAACGCCGAGGAATGCTCAGAAGAAAAGTCCTGTTTCATCAAGATAACGCCCGTGTTCACACGTCAGTACAGTCAATGGCTGAAATTCACAACTGTGGCTTTGAACTGTTACCGCATCCGCCATATTCACCTGATCTGGCACCATCAGACTTCTTTCTGTTCCCTAACCTAAAAAAGCACTTGGGAGGTCAAAGGTTTTCGACAAACGACGAGGTCAAAGCAGCTGTAGATGCATATTTTGACTCTAAGGAAGAATCATTTTTTTTCAACGGTCTAAATGCTTGGAAGGGGAGGTGGTAAAAGTGTATTGAACTTGATGGTGAATATGTAGAAAAATAAAAGTATAACTGATTTAGTATGTGTTTATTTTCTTGGTTAGGCCGAGTACTTTTCAATCCACCGTCGTATTGATAGGCACTTTAGCAATATTAAGTAAAAATATGTATTTAGCAAGCTACAAAGGCTGGGCGCTCACTTTAAATTTCATAATATTATGTAACCCAGTTCCACTATCCCAACCACCACTGAAATTGTTAATTCTAATTATTATGACTGCTAGTTTTGTATGTGACTTTGTGAAACAAATGTGTCTGGGAAATTAAAATATTTTTAAAGCAAGATACAAAATCCACCAATAATAGTGTGGAACTGTAGGAATACCAGCTTGAACTCTCACCTGCACCAAAACCTTTACATAAAGCCATTAAATGACTATGTTAAGTTGGGCAAGGGCAACATGCAGCACCATAAAGTAATTAGGATTATTACATTAGAAAATTTAATTAGCAACTAAGCACTGCCAGTTGTAGAAGGAGCTTTGGCTTGCACACTTCAGTCACTATATCATGCATAGTATCTGCAATATTTTACATCAGGCAGGGACTGCACTTCCTATGTGCTCTGGCTTTTTTGCAACACTAGGCAGTGGACAGACAGTTACCATGTATGATGGTGTTGGCTAAATCTATTCTGTAACAGTTTTTTTAACCTAATCCCTCTTAGCTTAGTTGATAGGTAATATTCTCTGATTCCAATGATACTCTATACTAGACATGGTAGAGTCATGCTGCACTATATTAGTAGTATAGTATAGTTGTAGCATGTACGAGTCAGCTAGACTAGGGAAGAACTACACTCTCACAAAATACTAGCATAAAATAGCAGCTGAACACTGCTGTTTTATATGGTGAGTGTAGAGAACCAGAGACCCTAACAATGAGTAACAAGGCGTTTCCACAAGCTTGTCATTCATATCGTGCCACTGTATTGCAGTGTTCTAGGCAAATACGCTTTTGTAATTTGAGCTGAAAGTTTTCAGGACCCAGGATTAGCGCGCAAGGCAGACACAGCGTTGACTTCATTGGGTGAGACCTCTCCAACTTCATGTTTAGGTTCAGTGTGCCTTAGATTAGTTTTCACCCTCGCGATCACTGTGTCATCACTGAACAGTTGGCGTCTGGTTGTTATATTGAAGTCAATCTCATTTTATGTCGAATCGTCTGGGCACTTCCTGTGGGGAGGCTTCTGGAAGAAAGAGTTCATCATAAAGAATCCCTCTTTCTCCATGAAGACGGCTGCTGGCCACTTGCGTTCCGTTGGTCACCATGTTTCCTTACCTTCAGTTCACCGCTTTCTCTTGTGCCTAGTTTTGCGTTGTTCTCCCATCCACATCATATAGTGGGTTTTGGAGGAATGCATGGCTCTAGAGATATCCTCATATATTTCCTCCATCTCCTCATCGGGATGTGCCGCTCATATATTTCCTCCATCTCCTCATCGGGATGTGCCGAGGCTGGTGCGTAAACCTGTATGACCTTCAGCGGAAACTTTTTGGTGATTCTGAGTATCAGGTACGCAACCCTAGTCGAAACACTCCCAATCTTTACAACATTGTTGACGGGAGACATGTGGATGGTAAATCCAACACCTTCTTGGGACAGATGGTCGCCCTACCGTTGATAGAACAAGTTGCGGGATTCGTATGATTACCGTGTTCTCCCCCTCTCTTCGGACCTCGGATAATCCTATAATATGCCAGAGCAACTTGTCTACCTCTTTTTCCAGCTCTAGGGTCTTCTCGTCATTCCTCAGGGTGCGTGTGTTATATGATGCCAGGTAGAGTCATCGTAGGTGACAACCGAACCTCCATCGGAGATTCTTAGCACCTCCTACCTAGCCGTTACCATGGTCGCCACTGTAGCCAGGAATAGCTGGGTAGCCGGGGACTGGGGGTGGTTTGTTTGTATTGTTGCTCATTGGGGGATGTTTGCCATAGTTACCACGCTTGAAAAGCTGGTTGGCAACCCCAGTTTTTTATTGTGTAATTGCTGTTATCAGGAAGATGCTACCCATCTACTGCCTGCCTCCCTCTGTCGCCTCTTACGACACCCAAGAGAAGATATGGGGTACCTAGTGGATATTCACAAAAAAATTATGTTCAACTTAAAATATTTATAGATTTTAAGTTGAACATTACATTTTAGATAGTAAAAGTTCACACACCACAGTTGAGTTTCAAATCAAAAAATCATAAATTTCATGTAAGTGAAAATCTTTATATGTATAATTCTTCCATCCATATCGTATGTGACTGAACTCCTAAACAGCTAGACCGATATTTGATGAAATTTTGTGTGATTAAGTTGATTTGAGAATGGTTTGGATTCATAATTGGACCCGGTAGGTGGTGCTGTTGTCGAGATCCAGAAATCTCCCATGCAAAGTCGGGGCAGATCACTAGTAATTTTATAATTGAATATCTCGAAAACTGTATTCTTATATTATAATATTTAAGGATAATACTCATAAAAATAGATCTATCCCTCATAAAAGTTTGAACCTCCAAATTGATTGTAGGCTTAGTACAGTTAAGCTGGGCCAAATGTCTGGAATTGAATGGACTAAAATAAAGTTCTCAGGAAAAGGGAAGTGGTTAGATCCTTTCAACCACGAATTTGGATAATCATAAATATTATGGTACTTGTACAGTTCTTTTAATTACTGTATTATATATAATAATAGATAGTCATGGCGATCAAAACACTATTTACAAGCATATAAAACAAATTTTCTATAGAAATTGTATGACAATTAAATCAGTTTAAAACATAAAATAGCCAAGGCAAATTATATTTTATAATTATTTATTTATTTAGGGATGCATAAAGCACATTAAAAGAGGTACGATGCCATTAAACTACACAAGCGGTAAAATTAAAAATTTTGTACAACTAACATCAATATAGATAAAATGAGATTCATCAATGTAGTTGAAGTCAATTAAATATGCATAAAGGATAACTCAAAAATAATGGTTAGATCTTGATCAAGCTTTCAAATAAAAAAGAATCATCAAAATCGGTTCACCTGTAAAAAAGTTCTGTAGCAAAACATAAAACAAAAACAGTAGAATTGAGAACCTCCTCCTTTTTTGAAGTAGGTTGAAAATGATTTCTATTGATGCTGGTAGACATCTATACACATAAATATATATTACTTTTAATAATTGCTGTCTTAAATTGAAGTATGATAACAACTAAGTACACATATTTTAGGCTGCTTAATGACTTGTCGGTGCTGGAGCGGTGTGGATTCGTGTCGCTCGGTATACGCGGTACCGAAAGCTTGCCGAGCGCATAATTATATTTTAATGCGCGTCTTCTAATTGGCGCGGTATGTGCGGGCGCGGGGAGGGATCGTTTCGTTTTACTGCATCTCAGGATACGTGTCCACTGTCCAGGGTACAGATCCTGCACCGACAAGTCAGAAATAGGCCTTACTTTACACACATGCTTACAATAGATCATCTTTGTGTTAGCAACATGACGACCAATAGGTTTGGCCTGTTTACTAGATGCAGTAAATTATTAATTATAGTCAACTAGTGGTTCAACTACCCAGTTGTAGTAAGTTCTACAATGTAATAATCTAGCGATTTATACATAACACCCTCCTCTGTCCAGTCGGTGTCGTTTTACCGTCCCATCGGACTACGAGAGTGAGGGAATAGAGAATGCACCTGTGTTTGTGCAAACACTTGGGCACTATAACCCTCTCCTGCGCTTATGGCTAGCCTCAGTTGAGGCAGGCCGTCGTGACTGAAATTTGGTCTAGATGACATTATTATTATTATAATCTAGCAATTAAAACATAATACAAATATTAACTATTATTATTACAGGAATAAAGAAGAGCAAGAAATCTCAGAGATTTACTCATCTCTAGTAAATGAAGCATATAAAACTCTTTTAGAGCCATTATCTAGAGGTAAGCCCTATTTATAAATGTTACTATCACGCAAAGTTTGCTGGGCATTCATTGGGATGGGATTCATTCAATTTTTGTAATAACAAGACAAGGTAGAACTTTAACTTATGTGGTTTTGGCTTTAATTAAAAAGACCATGTTTTGTTGCTACTTCCTAACTATGCCCATATCATCCCCAAAAGCCCAATTCTTTAAAAAAAAACTACTCTGTAAATTGCCCTCAAATTAAAGTTTGTTGGTTTGCAATTTTTTTTAGTATTGGCTCTTATTGAAGAAATCAGGTGGATGTGATGCAACAAATTCTTCAAAATCATTTTAATACTGCCTGTCGGGTATTTAATAGAGTCTCCATAGGTATAAGACCTATTATAGTATAAATATATTGATTATTTATACAATCAGTTTATTAGCAATTACTTATCTTCTTTTATTCACTAGCTGGAGTGTCTTATTCTAAAATGATAGTTCCAGTGCTAGTAACAAATTAAGATGCCATCTATATTAATTTTGTATTTGGTTCATGTTACCATACTGAGGCACTTGTGCTAAAGTTATCATTTAATTGTTGTCATATTTTATGCAATGCTTTGTCTACTCATCATTTGAGTGATAACAACATCAAAACCTAAAAATCATGATATTTTAGCCGGCCTAGTTTTTGCATTGTGAGTTGACGAAAATTATTGAATGGGCGCAACATACTATAGCTATATTTTCACTCAAATTTAAGACGAGAGGAGCGACTATAGAAAACGCCAAAAAGATCTCGCAGCTTGAACTTACTTTTAGCAAGGCTCTTCGCAGCAATAGCAAAAAACATCTTTTACACACTCTTAGTCTCATGGCTGTTAAACAGTATAAAACTGCAGTCTTTAACAGATGTGAAAGCGTACAGGCACCTAAAAAGACAGATCTTAAATTGCATGCGGCGAGACTTACGCAGCTTCAGTATAGCTCGTATTAAAACTACGGATTCTACGGAAGGTATCGCGTTTGATTGTAACTTTTTTAATTCCTGACGTTTCAGGCACTTTCCATCGCCCATGGTCACGGAGGAGACAGGTGTTTGACGTCCCCCTTTCATATCGCTGATGTGAAGCACCGACGCTCCGGAAAGTTTGTAGTATGTCAACATGTTCAGGATCGTCCCAACCATTATATCAGGTTTGATAGACCAAAATCCTCGCAACAGAACACCGATTCCTACTAAGGATGATTCACGAGGCTATTGAAATTAAAAAACAATAATTTTAATCGGGAAGATGGCTTGGTGCTAGCATTTGCTTGCGATCCCATAATTGATAAAATTGAATCCAAACTCATGCATACTACTGCAAGACTTCAAGGCACTGTAAGTTATATAACTGTAACCTCATTATGCGTAGATCGGACCAAAAATTAATATTTAAAAGTTAAAGGTAGCCTTTGTTAACTATGACGTCGGGACGTCAAATACATCAGTGCCACGTGACCACGGCGCTGGAAAGTGCCCGAAACGTCGGGAAATATTAAAGTTAAAATTAAACGCGATGGAATCCGTAATATTAGTTTTGTTCCGTGTGTATAATTCGCGTAAATATAAATCACTATAGCTTGTATTTATGAAGCAGTTGAGCAGAACCAAGGCTCCAAAGACTTCGCTAAATAACTGTCTGCCGGGAACAGTCAATTGTCTAAAATAAAGACCGACTGTGGCAGCTTCATTTTCGGGAGCTTGAAATTTTGAGTGAGATTGATTTTGGAGCCGTATGCAAATGTGAGTTATGACCCAGGAGCAACTTTCATCCGACACTGTTCCGATATTATCTCGGATCTCAGTCTGAGCGAGATTGAAATAGCTCTCCAACACTTTAAAAACAGCAATGATGGAAACACAACAGAATCTTTTAAAGCCGGTTCTTCGTGGATCAGAAATGAGGTTTTTTCTTTAAGGAACAACGAGAATGCTTTATTGAAGAATTACAGAGTGTTTAGTCTTCTGAACTGCATTTTTATGCTATATTTGAGAGTCATTACGAATCGTCTCACACTCAAATGTGACAACTCCCAACCTCTCGAACAAGATGGTCTCCATAAGACTTTAGTACCATAAACCACATACATACTCTTCGGTTAATACAGAGGGCTAAACGTACAATCAGAATTTTTGTCTGATGTATGTGGGACATCAGAAAATCTTTGATTCCGTTCAAATTTGGGCGCTGTTACAATTCCTTCGATAGTGCCAGATTAACTGCCAGTGTATCGAACTGCTGAAGTGTATTAGTATCGAGTCTACGACGGCAATTCTAGATCCTTCTAGCTAGAACCACGTCCAGTATACATATTTGATCTGTGATACCACTCTACGAAATGAAACAAACCAACAGCCAATAGCAAGTCCCAGTGCTGGGCACAGGCCTCCTCTAAATTCTTATTGTGAATTGTAGAGCAATTTAAATGAATGTTTTTTACAGTCAAAAACATAACTTGAAATGTATAGTTAGTCGGGTCATAAGTTCTGTCAAAACCTTATTCTTTAAAATTTTTGAATACTGGCTAGATGAACTTCAACAATTTTAAAAATATAACGTTTGCTCTTGCCGAAAATAAAAAGACATTCATTTTCAAATATGGAGTAGTCGAAGAAAGAAGCTAGAGTAGCGGTTATCGCGTTGCACCGCTGTGGTCACGCGCCAAAAGAGATTTTCAATATTCTACAAAAATTGAAAATAACTACGATTTGTTTATCGCACTATCAAACGATTCACTGAAGATTCATGCTTCGAAGATCGTAAGAGGACCGCCTGACCTCGTACAGTTAGGACACCCGCGATCATCAAAGCTGTGAAGGCGCGAATACAACGAAATCCTGTTCGTAAACAAAAAACCTTAGCTCTTCAGATGGGTCTAAGCATAACCACGGTCAAAAGAGTGATCAATGAAGACCTAGGACTACAAGCTTATCGTAAGAATGCTCGGCATTTTTTGAACGAGTGTTTGAAAAAAATTAGGCTGGATAGATCCCGCGCTTTGTTACGGCGGTACGCGAGAAAAAAATACCGCGAAATTTTGTTTTCGGATAAAAAAAAATTTTGATCATCGAAGAAAGTTATAATAAACAAAATGATAAGGTGTATGGCCACAGCAGTGAAGAAGCCAGCACGCGTATCTCGAGGGTTCAACGAGCACATTATCCTTCGTCACTCATGGTTTGGCTTGGAGTATCATATTCGGGCTTAACTGAGGTGTTTTTCTGTGAAAAAGGTGTAAAAACCAGTGCCGAGGTGTACCCAAATACCGTCCTAACAAACATAGTGGAACCTCTTTCTCAAATAATGTTTAAAAACAGACATTAGATATTCCAACAGGACTGCACCAGCTCATAGGGCACGAAGCACGCAAAACTGGTTGACCGCCCATGGGATTGACTTTATCGGACATGAAGACTGGCCCTCTTCTAGTCCAGGTGCAAGCCTTCTGGATTATAAGATATGGCAACATTTCGAGGAGCAAGTCTGCGCTAAACCTCTTCAGAATTAGGAATCGCTCCGAGCATCTTTAGCTAAAGTAACGGCAAAAATAGATATGAGTGTGATGCGTGATGCGATCGATGATTGGCCGCGTCGATTAAGGGCATATATTCGAAATAGGGGAGGGCATTTTGAATAATGTAAATAAAATCGTATTCTAAATTAAATTATCTTTCAATTCATATATAATTTCTGTATAATTATCAGAAAGTGTATCATTAATTTTATAAAAAGCTTTTGGTAGAACTTATGACCTAAATATGTAATTTTTTTGGTGCTGGACAGTTAGAGTGCTATTTGTATTTTATGAATAAAATTTAACAATTAAGGTACTTAGTATCTCTTAAGTTATATAAAGAAAATTGACATTTACATATTTACTAAAACGACAATTGCTTTTTCAGGCATCTATATGCTGCATCTAAGAGGCAAAGAAATTCCAGAAAACACTGAGATAGACCAGCAGTTTCTAATGATGATCATGGAAAAGAATGAAGAAGTTGAAAATACGGAAACAGAAGAAGAAATAATGAAATTGAATAAAGAAAATAAGGCAATAATCAAAGAACTTCAGAAAAAATTGTCTAAGGCATTTTTTGATGGTGATTTAAAGATTGTTACAAAGTTGTTAAGTCAAATGAAATATTACACAAGCATTGACAACCAGATACAGACTGTAATTCGTAACAAAGGCATTATTAGATAATGTCTAATGTAAAAAGAAAATTGTGCTATTTATTTTGTAAATATAAAATGTTGAATGTAGTTTTTAGTAAAATGTTATGTATGTTAACTGTTTATGATTTTATTAGAATATCTTATAAATAAAATAAATTTCTCTATATCAACACGCACATTATATACGTACATTTATAATGTGTGTTTATATAGCTATATATATGTAGGTATAAAGACTGCAACCAATATTCAAATTAGTTATGTTTTGCATATAGTTTCTGCCCTCTTATCTTATGGGGCACCTCCCCATAAGATAAGAGGGCAGAGGGCAGGTCGGTACCCATATCCTTTTACGTCGCTAAGTCACTTGAAATTTTGAAGCATGCTTGTGTTAATTGTTTTATTTTATAGAATAATGGTAAACGAACACACAGTCCACCTGATGGTAAGTGGATGCTGTGGCCTATAGACATCTACTTTTATTCTCGACTAAGAATCACAATACAGATGCGTTGTCACCCCTGAGTACTTAGATAAAATGCCTCCTTTGCAGTAAAAAAGGTCTCCAGTTCTCTACACTCACCATACGAAACACAGCAGCATTAAGCTGCTTTTTGACGCTGGTATTCTGTGAGAGCGTGGTCCTACCCGGGTCGAGGCGAGCCATTCGTGCTACAACCATAATATAGCTACAGCGTGGCTCTACCACGTAAAAAAACGTTGAACATCTTAAAATTGATTACTTACTAGTGCCTGATTAGGATCCAGTAATGTGGTGTTATTTACATTTGAGATAAATAAGAAAAGACGAAATATCTTAAGTTTTTCGGGTAAAATATAGCTTAGATCACTCCTGGCAGTACTCTATAACTGTTCGTGAAGTTTTATTACAATCTGTTGAGCTTGAGCCGATCCGAAGTTTAGCCCGGACAGAAAGAAAGATAAAATTTAAAAAAATTGTTATTCTTGTCTTAATGTCATGGTAATAAGCCCCTCAGCTCAATTTATGGCTATTATTACGATATTACAAACATACACTTCAACATAGCTATATATACAGCGTGTCCGGTCACGTACTAGCGATATTTTATGTACTTATAATAAAGCTATTTTAATACAAAAATACACTACACACTGAGGTCTGATTCCCACCCCTCTATGTGGCGGCCATTTTTTTTTCTAGAGATATTCTCTACGTGTGTACAAAAAAATTCATATCTCTCAAAGTTTGGGTCTTACTGAGATAAAAATTGGCTCATTCGATGGACAACAATATTTTCTATCGTTTCCGTTACCAAAAAATTGTTCACCTACTCGTAACTTTAAACAAAAAATATTTTACTTCAAATAAATATCAAAAAATTATGCTAATCGGCAAATGTTGGCACTAAACAAAGGCCTTTTGTGTTTGCGCAAACGCTATGTTCAAAAAACAATAATTCTTAAAGTAATAAACATACAGCTGTAAACTTACGTTTTATTGTAGCTTTACTCAAAATCTATCGATCTAGTAAAAAAATTATAAGGGGTAAAAGGGGTTGTTTTTGCAGTAATTTACAATAATTTGCCGATTAGCATAATTTTTTGATATTTATTTATAGTAAATTTTTTTTCTTTAAAGTTACGAGTATGTGAACAATTTTTTTGGTAATGGAGACGATAGGAAATATTGCTGTCCTTCGAATTAGCTAATTTTTTTTATCTCAATAAGACCAAAACTTTGAGAGATATGAATATTTTTGTAAACACGGTAGAGAATATCTCAAGAAAATAACAAAATGGCTGTCACATAGAGGGGAGGGGATTAAACTTCAGTGTGTGGTGTTTTTTGTATAACTATAGCTTTATTATAAGTACCTAGAATATCGCTAGTCCGTGACCGGACACACTGTATATTATATAAGATAGTTTT
This sequence comes from Parnassius smintheus behrii, assembly GCA_036936625.1. Lineage (NCBI taxonomy): Eukaryota > Metazoa > Arthropoda > Insecta > Lepidoptera > Papilionidae > Parnassius > Parnassius smintheus. The sequence continues at coordinate 30,333,578 of JAUPFT010000017.1, forward strand.
ATTATTATTATACATTTATTATTATATGACGCCTGCAATTTTTACCACTGCAAATATATTTTAAATTATGTTCTGTACTATCGTTTTAATATAAGGCAAGAGGAAGTTAGTAGATAGTATATACAATATACATATACATATTACAGATAGTATATAGCAGATGCCTATAGAGCCGTAGTAGCTCAGAAGGTTAGCGCTCGCTGTAAATTTCACATTACGCGAGCAAACCGGGTTCGATCCCCGCCGGCACCAATGAAACTGTTTTTTAAAAAAATTCTTGGACATCAAGAATCCATGAGTATGAACTAATGTTAGCACCTATGAACTGAGAGTGATATTTAGTGAGCTTGTATAGATACTCGACAACGTAGACAGTCCCCACTGTCGGCGATAGCCTTCAGAACATTATTGCGGCTGCCGCGAACTCGCCATAAAAGTGAGTCGGTTTTCTTTCGCGGTATGGTCGGGAAACTATTAAGGCCTGCGTGTGTGAACATGGTGGAGGCACTGCAGTATCGTAGCAGCCCCAACAATGCTCTGAATGCAATATTGTATATGCAGGGCGTTATACTACTTTTGAATATGACTATTTTTGATATTTTGAGTTGACCAAAAAAGACTACTCGATTAAAATGAAGTACAGTAGGATTTAAAAAGCGTAACCTTGACAGGTGTTGAACAACGAGCCAACATGTTCGCTCAGAACGACAATGCCTTCTGTCGGCATCATCCTTTTGGTCTTCTGTGGCAATGTGACCTAGGGAGGTAAGTACTTGAATTGGTGTACCCTAACAAATGGTGACCCATACAGCTTGATCGGAGGAACATAAACTGGTAGTCTATTTCCAGCCTTAAAGACTGTATTCACTCTTTTTGTTATTGTACACTAGTCCATCAGCATCAGCATGTTTCTCACAAAAAGCTAGCATCCTTCTGATATCACTGACAAAGGGGGGCAGCAGAACCGTATCGTACGCGTAGCTAATATTATTGTGGCATCCGACCCTCAACTTGCTAAGCCCCTCAATCAGCTCACTGACGTCCCTACAGGTTGAAGAGCTTTGGTAAGCTTAACCCTCCCTGCCTCACCCCGCATTGCAACATATATGGCTCTGTACTCGAGTACGAGTAGGTACTAATTTCCCGCTTAACTTAATTGCCGTACCAATATTTAAAAAACCGGCCAAGAGCGTGTCGGGCCACGCTCAGTGTAGGGTTCCGTAGTTTCCCGGCCGTCACAATAAGTGTTCCCACTTATGAGTTTAAAGGTGGGTATCCATTATGTTCGCGCTCCAGCAGCGCTCCGCGCTCCTGCAACTGCTCCCGGTAGTGGGTACGTGCGCGAACATGGAGCGTGCAACATTGCACGCTGCGCGGCAGGCGCTCCGACTTTCCATCCAAGTTCAAAATGATTTTCCTAGAAAGTCCTTATAAAGTTCTACTTTTCAGATTTTTTTCATATTTTCTAAACTTATGGTTCAAAAGTTAGAGGGGGGGGGACACATTGTTTTTTACTTTTGGAGCGACCATGAATACTAACACACTTCTGACATCTGTGAATCAACATCTCTAAACTCCTCAAAATGACTGAAGACGGTCGCCTGCAACTCTTCATTGCTTGAAAATTTTCTTCCTCTTAAGTCCCGCTATAAATTTGGAAATAAATAATAGTCGGACGGGGCCATGTCTGGACTGTAAGGTGGATGTTGAACTTCTGTGAACCCGCATTGACGAACTGCATCCTTCGAAACACCAGCGGTATGAACAGGGGCGTTGTCATGGAGCAACAGGACACCTTTAGACAGCTTGCCTCTTCGTTTTTCCTTTATCTTGTCTCGTAATTTATATATTAAAGAAGCATAATATTCGCCGTTCACGACTGTATTACGTTCTTTAAAATCCACCATCAAAATGCATTGAAAATCCCAAAATATTGTGCACATCAGTTTTTTAGTCGACTGTTGCACCTTTGCCTTTCTAGGGGGCTTTTCACCCTTATAACGCCGTTCCATTGACTCGGACTTGCTTTGTGGATCATAATACAAGATCATAGTTTCATCACCAGTCACTAGCCGCTCGATCACAGTCTTTGGATTTTCGCCACAATGATCCAAAAACTCCTAAGCGCAGCGCACTCTTTCCTGTCTCTGTACCGCTGAAAGAAGTTTCGGTACCCATCTTGCACTCACTTTTTTCATGTGAAAATGTTCATGGATCGCGCGATGAACGGTACTCTTAGAGAGCCCAAGCCTTGCCGCAATTTCTCTAATCTTCAAACGGCGGTCACTCAGAACCTCCTCTTCGATAAGAGCAATCGTTTCGGGAGTGAGCACTTCCACAGGTCGACCGTCGTGGCCAAAGTCTTCGACGGTTTCTCTCCCGAGGCGAAACTCTTTCACCCAATTTTTCACTGTGCTATAGGAGGGGGCAGACTCCTTATACACGCCATCCAATCGTTCTTTTATTTGGGCAGGGGATAAACCTTCTTTAAACAGAAACTTTATGACACTTCGATACTCAGTTTTCGACATTTTGAAAAAATACGCGACTCTCGTTATTCAAATGCCTGTTAAACTAAGACTAAGCATTTCATGTCGATGCATGTTTCTTATATTAAGTTCACGATAAACGTACTATTTAATGCAACACAACATGTAGCGACATGTCGCGTTGAACTATATCAGGCCAGTTCATTATTGGACCGCCTGGTATAAGAGGTGGGCAAAATTATGGCCAATAAGGTGATCACCTACTCCGAAAAATGTTTAAGGGGTTGGTTGGATATGCCATTCTGTTCTTTGATGATGGATGAAATCTCTTCTTTGGACACACTGATAGGGTCGGAGGCAGTCGCATTCTGCAGGCTGCTGCCGCCGTGTTTGGCACTAGCCGTCGTCGTTAGCTATAGATCAGCCGATAGGGATAGGATGCGGTCTTTCTTTGCATCCTACCCTTCGGGGCGTTTGCTCCTCGCCGGACGATCCCAATGTTGTTGTTGATTCTGTCGCTGATGTGATACTTCAGGGTATGGAAATTTTTATTCCTTCCTCTGTGGTGCCCATCGGAGGCAGATCTCAGCCAAGGTTTAGTCGCTCCTGTAAAACATCATCATGCTATAAGCAGGAGTGCTACCGCCACTGGGCTGACGCATCAACGTCCCGGTATGTAAACACCAGCGCCCTAAAAAAGAAGTATAATTCCGCCTCCAGGTCCTTCAAAAGAGTCATTGCCAAGGCAAATTCAGAGCACATCGGCAAAATTGGCGAGAAACTAGTTCGCCTTCCTTGTGGAAACCGTGCATTCCGGTCTCTCTCCTAGGCTGACCAAGGGAATTTCTGTCAGCCATCTCTTCCATATCTGCACAGGGAGGACGACTCGCTGGCCCAAACCGCAAAGGAGAAAGCCGATCTAATAGACTCTTTCTTTGCGTCCAACTCGACTCTCGATGGCGGGGGAGCACGCCACCAACAATCCAGTGATGTGAGTGCTCCATGCTGGATGTGCGGTTCACACAGAGCTCGTTTCCCAAAGCACTCCTCTCCCTGGACATCCACAAGTCGAGTGGGCCCGAGGGAATCCCCCCCAATTGGTCTGAGGGCGTGTGCTCCAGAGTTGGCACCGGTTCCAACGCGTATTTTCCGGTACTTCTACTCCCTAGGCATAGTCCCAAGATCAAGGAAAATGGCTTTCGTCCAGCCGATCCCTAAAACAGGCGACCGCTCAGATCTGTTAAACTACAGGCCTAACGCCATCACCTCCTTGTTTTCCAAAATAATGGAATCCATTATAAACTTCTAGCTCATGCGGTACCTTGTGGATCACCTGCAAATTAGTGACCGCTAATACGGTTTTCGTCGGGGTCGATCAGCTGGGGATCTTCGGGTCTACCAATCGATGGGTGGAGGCAATGGAGTCCAAGGGGGAGGCGTTGGCCGTTAATTTGGACATTGTGAAGGCCTTCGATCGGGTTAGGCACAAATCCCTTCTTGCGAAGCTCCCTTCCTACGGACTTCCCGAGAAATTGTGCAATTGGATCACCAGCTTTCTTGCAGATCGGAACATTTTTTTTTTTTTTTTTTTTTTTTTTTTTTATAGAAGAGGGGGCAAACGAGCATGCGGCTCACCTGATGTTAAGTGACTACCGCCGCCCATGATCAACCGCAACACCAGGAGAATTGCGGGTGCGTTGCCGGCCCTTTAGAAAGGAGTAAGCTCTTTTCTTGAAGGTCCCCAGGTCGTATCGGTCCGGAAAAATCGCCGATGATAAACTATTCCACAGAGAGGTTGTACGTGGAAGAAAACTCCTTGTGAAACGTACAGTGGTGGACCGCCAAGCATCCAGATGGTGTGGATGGTATCGGGACGTTTGCCGTGTCGTGCGTTCACGAAATTTGGCGGCTGGGATTAATCCGAACAATTCCTCAGAGCACTCCCCGTGATAGATGCGATAAAATACGCAAAGAGATGCAACATCTCTTCGCAACGCCAGTGAATCGAGCCGATCGGAAAGCACTCCGTCGTCGACGATTCGAGCCGCTCTGCGCTGGATGCGGTCAAGTGGAAGGAGCTGGTACTGGGGAGCCCCAGCCCAGAGATGGGAACAGTATTCCATGTGCGGCCGAACCTGCGCCTTGTAAAGTTGCAGGCGGTGTGCCGGCATGAAATACTGTCCCGCTCTGCTGAGCACGCCAAGCTTTTTAGAGGCCAATTTGGCCTTCCCTTCCAAGTGACCACGAAACTGCACGTCACTCGATATGTCGACGCCGAGGATTCCGATACTGGCTGAGGCAACAAGGGGAGTGCCTTGAAACTGAGGGGATACGACAAAGGGGTTCTTTTTAGCGGTTAACGCGCAAACTTGTGTCTTCTGGGGGTTAAACTGGACTAGATTTAGTCGTCCCCAATCCGAGACTCTGTTCAGCAAAGACTCGACTTCAGACACAAGTTTGTCCCGGCACTCGGAGACGTTTTCCCGAGAAATATTGGCTCGGCCGGTGTAAAGAGCATCACCAGTGCTGTCATCTGCATAGCAATGAATGTTACGGGTATGCAACATATCATTGATATGCAGAAGAAACAGCGTTGGCGATAGCACGCAGCCCTGTGGAACACCAGCATTAATAGGCTTGCAATCGGAGCTTGCACCGTCTACAACGACCTTGATGCTCCGATCTGCAAGAAAGCTGGTGATCCAATTGCACAATTTCTCGGGAAGCCCATAGGAAGGGAGCTTCGAAAGAAGCGCTTTGTGCCAAACCCGATCGAAGGCCTTCGCAATGTCCAAACTAACGGCCAATGCCTCCCCCTTGAACTCTACTGCCTCCGCCCATCTGTGAGTGAGGTAGACCAGAAGATCACCAGCTGACCGACCACGGCGAAAACCGTATTGGCGGTCACTAATCAGCTGGTGATCCTCAAGGTACCTCATGAGCTGGCAGTTTACAATGGACTCCATTGTTTTGGAGAACAAGGAGGTGATGGCGATTGGCCGGTAGTTGGACGGGTCTGAGCGGTCGCCTTTTTTAGGGATCGGGTGGACGAAAGCCGTCTTCCACGATTTTGGGACTACGCCTAGGGAGTAGGAGTACCGGAAAAGACGCGTTAAAACCGGTGCCAACTCTGGAGCACACGTCCTCAGCACAATTGGGGGGATTCCGTCAGGCCCACTCGACTTGTGGATGTCCAGGGAGAGGAGTGCTTTGCGAACCGAGCGCTGTGTGAACTGCACTTCCGGCATGGAGCACTCACACCGCGGGATGGTCGGCGGCGTACTCCCCCCGTCATCGAGAGTCGAGTTAGACGCAAAGAAGGAGCCTAGAAGATCGGCTTTCTCCTTTGCAGTATGGGCCAGTGAGTCGTCCTCCCTGTGCAGAGATGGAAGAGATGGCTGACAGAAATTCCCCTGGACAGCCTTGGCGAGAGACCAGAATGCACGGGTTCCAGAAGGAAGGCGAACTAGTTTCTCGCCAATTCTGCCTATGTGCTCTGACTTTGCCTTGGCAATGACTCTTTTGAAGGACCTAGAGGCGGAATTATACTTCTTTTTTAGAGCGCTGGTGTTTACATCCCGGGACGCTGATGCATCAACCCAGGCTTGGTAGCACTCCTGCTTATAGCATGATGCTATTTTACAGGAGCGACCAAACCATGGCTGAGATTTGCCTCCAATGGGCACCACAGAGGAAGGAATAAAAAGTTCCATACCCTGAAGTACCACATCAGTAACAGAATCCGCAACAACGTTGGGATCATCCGGCGAGAAGCAAACCCGCCCCCAAGGGTAGGATGCAAAGAAAGACCGCATCCCATCCCAATCGGCTGACCTATAGTGCCAAACACGGCGGCAGCCTGCAGAATGCAACCGCGATTTCAGCGTGAGTGGCACAACACTCCGGATCAGACAATGGTCCGAGGAGCCTAAAGGGGCGTCGACGGAAATCTGATATCCGTCCGGGTGAGAGGTCAGCAGAAGGTCCAACAGGGAAGGTGCATGATCCTCCACATCTGGAATCCGCGTAGGCGAAGTAACCAGTTGTGTCAGACCATATGCCAAGGCAAAATCATGAACAGATCTCCCCGCATGATCGGTTAAACGTGAACCGAGCCATTCGGCGTGATGGGCGTTAAAGTCGCCGAGGATCACGATCTCTGCGGAGGGGATCTGCTGTAGCAACGAATCTGCAGCCATTTGGACGTGGTCGAAGAGTCGGTCTGTTTCGGCATTACCGCTGTGGGACCTATAGAGGCACCCGTAGACGCGCGGATGGTCGTCGCTGTCTACGCGTAGCCAAAGGATGGACAGGTCCGAACCTTCAAGTCTGCCGAGGCGTCGAGAACAGATGTCCTCTCTGACGTAAACGCAAACTCCAGCCCGAGGCACAAAGGAGTGTTCCAGTTTGTACCCCGGGTAGGAGAGATACGAAACATCAGCCGGAGAGGACACCTGCGTCTCGGTCAGAAAGAGCAGAGCCGGCCTCGCCGTCTCGAGATGGTAGTGGACGGCGTTTAGGTTGGAGTGAAGTCCCCTGATATTGCAGAAATTCACGGACAGCGTGGCAGGGGTCGCCTTGGTCTTGTTGCTCCGTTTGCCCCGAGCAGTTTTAGTCTTGAGCGGAATTTCGCCCCCCCCAGAATACGCGGGGCAGCCTGAGCACCCACGCTCAGAAGTGGAGAAACATGGTCGTGGATGCTCAGCGAGGGATTCTCCAGGGGTGCTGGTACCCTCCTGGGGTAGTCTATCTTTATTTAATTCCGCTACCATGTTGATGGGGGGGGGGGGGGATTTGGGCCTCTGGGAATGAACATCAAGGTCATTGTGGATGGTGCATGCTCCGATTGCAAGCCCAATAATGCTGGCGTTCCGCAAGGCTGCGCGCTATCACCAACGCTGTTTCTTCTGCATATCAATGATATATTGCAAACCGATAACATTCCTTGCTATGTGGATGACTGCACTGGTGATGCTCTCTACACTGCCAATATTTCTCGGGAAAAGGTCTTTGTCTAACGGGACAAACTTGTGTCTTAAATTGAGTCTTTGCTAAACAAAGTCTCGGATTGGGGGCGACTAAATCCAGTCCAGTTCAAACCTCAGAAGACACAAGTTTGCGCGTTAACCGCTAAAAATAACCCCTTTGTCGTAGTTCCTCAGTTTCAAGGCACTCTCCATGTTGCCTCAGCTAGTATCGGAATCCTCGGCATCGACATATCGAGTGACGTGCAGTTTCGTGATCAATTGGAAGAATAGGCTAAATTGGTCTCTAAAAAGCTTGGCGTGCTCAGCAGAGCGGGACAGTATTTCATGCCGGCACACCGCCTGCAACCTTACAAGGCGTAGGTTCCACCTCACATGGAATACTGTTCCCATCCCTGGGCTGGGGCTCCCCAGTGCCAGCTTTTCCACTTGACCGCATCCAGTGTAGAGCGGCTCGAATCGTTGACGACCGAGTCCAATCGACTCGATTCTGTGGCGCTCCGAAGAGATGTTGCATCTCTGTGCATTTTCTTTCGCACCTTAAACGAGGAGTGCTCTGAGAAATTGTTCGGTTTTATCCCAGCCGCCAAATTTCATGAAAGTACTACGCGACAGACCTCCCGATACCATCCACGCCATCTTGATGCTTGGCGGTCCGCCACTGTATGTTTCACTAGGAGTTTTCTTTCGCGTACGACCTCACTGTGGAATTGTTTACCACCGGCGATTTTCGGGACCGATACGACCTAAGAACCTTCAAGAAAAGAGCTTACTCCTTTCTAAAAGGCCGGCAACGCACCTGCAATTCCCTTGATGTTGCAGTTGTTCATGGGTGGTGGTAGTCGCTTAACATCAGGTGAACCGTATGCTCTTTGCCCCCGCTCCTACAAAAAAAAAACTTCCAGAAAAATTACCATATTAGGTGAAATACAATTGCGAGGAGAATACAATTTCATATATCTCAATTCTACCAGCCTAATCAATATCTGACATGATTGTCGCGTTTCCTTTGCGGAATTGAAAAAATAACAATACATTGTTATAACACCGTTCCCTGGTCTTAGTGGCTACATTGAATACGAAACGAATTTTAGTTTCATGCGGATGTGAAACCGCGAAATGTGAAAAAAACCACGATCGTGAGGAAATGAAATTATGCAGTGGCGAAGCCTCCATAGAAGCCGAAAAGCCGGGCTTGCCCTATGAAACAGCTCAATCAATAATATCAAGTAATAAAATAACTCGTAAACTGGTTCAAACTATTTCAAATTTACCACGCGCTCCTTTAATCCATACAGGTCGTTACCTCGTAGCCTTAGAGATACTGCTGTCTTATAAAAGGAGTTGAATTCGGCGATTAGTCGTCGTTTTTACCGGGCGTTCGAGAAGACGATCGCTCCCTTTTTTATATAAATAAAAATAAGTAAAGTAAAATAAAAATAAGTAAGTATAAAATTTAATAGAGACACTCAATATATATTTACGTACATATACATAAATATATACATATTTTAGATACAAATAGATAACATAAACCTATAAATAAAATAACAACAAATGTAATAACTTGACCATATTAACTTTCATCTAATATTTTCATAAAGTGCTTATGTACCAGTCTTTTAAATGCAGTCTTATTAGATATTTTTCTAACGGCATCGGACAAGGAGTTCCAGAGCAGTGCAGCCTGAACGGTGAAGGATTTACTAGAAAGAGAACTAGCAAAATACTAGAGTCACGCATCTGTTTAATAGTGAGCCATTTAAGGCGAGAGTGATAGTGAGAAAAATGATTAAATTTACGAAGATTGAGAATCTATCTGATGCTATTGTTGAGAAGGCACTCTACCTTGTTAAGAAGATTTTGGTTTAAGTCCGGGTACCACACGTCTGCATAATTAATGATCGGTAGTATAAGCATAATTTTAGGTTAAAGGGGAGAAAAAATTTCAAGCAATAAAGAAAACATAAAGAACCAGAGACTTTACATGTTTCGGGGATTTGAACCCCCCAGGTAATAGTACTATCAATATGGAGACCAATATTTTTAAGTGAAAAAGAGAACGGTATCAAGCGATCATTATAATAGACGGGAGGTAGGCTAGCGGCATACATTTTTTCAAATCACCGCTTGGCATTTTGTAGGGTTGACAGACACACCGAAGCGCATGGACCAATCACAGACTGACTTGAGATTGGAATAACAATTTGTTAATCGCGTTATGGATGGCACAAATGTCAGACTGTACATAAACATGTAGGTCATCAGCATACAGACGTTACGAACAATCAATATTGGATGTGATGGAATTAATAAAAATAGAGATCATCGGAGAAAGTATACTGCCTTGCAGTACGCCAGAAATCAGGTCAACCCTCTATGAAGTAAGTTTAAGTTTCAAAGTCCAAGATATAGATGAGACTATTAATAGGCTGAATGCTGACTTAAATAGCATAAGCAGTTGGGCAAAATCGTTTGGTCTTCGTGTTAACCCTGCTAAATCCCAAGTAATGATTATAGGCAGCTCATATATGCTTAATTTGTTAGATCATTCGAAGATCCCTGCAGTTACGTATGATAATACTCAAATTCCATATACAGAGACCGCTAAGAACTTAGGTGTTATTTTTGATAATAATTTGTCTTGGGTCGCTCACATTAATATGATTAGCAGAAAAGTGAACTACTCTTTTCAATCTCTCAAGCGTCTCCAGATGTTTTTACCGTTAAAAACTAAGATAACCTTAGCTCAAGCACTTCTTCTTCCTCTCATTGACTACGCTGATGTTAGTTTTTTGGATGCTTCAGAGGAGCTGTTGAACAAACTGGAACGTGTTCAAAATTTGTGTATACGTTTTATTTTCGGTCTTCGTAAGTTCGATCATGTTTCAGAGTACAGGGCTCAATTAAAATGGCTTCCTATCCGTAGACGTCGAGACTTACATGTGTTATCATTTCTATACTTTCTACTCTTTAATCCTCTTGCACCTCCATATCTCCGCGAGCGTTTTGAGTATCTTGTACCTCGTGAAACTCAGTGCCGGACCACTAAACAACTACTTCTCAAAACTCCTTCTCATTTCACAAGCCGATGTGGTGGATCCTTTACTGTAAGGGCGGTCAAGCTATGGAACTCACTTCCACATGACATACGTGCTAGCTCTTCTCTTGATATATTTCGGAGCAGAGTAAAGAAATATCTGTCATCTTAGAATTATAAATATTTACATATTTTATGTATTTATATGTGTAATTGTATATATATGTGTAATTGTATATATATGTATGTGTCTATGTATGTATATGTATGTATATATATATGTATATATATGTGTGTGTGTATATGTGTATATATGTATATATTTATTGTCTTTATTGGTATATATGTATGTAAATTAATAGAAATAAGAATAAAAGAAATAAGAAAATAAATTATACTTATATGTTAATTGTTAACTGTAACTTATAGCCAATTTCTATTAAGTAGCGTTATGTTAATTATTAAGTACGCACGCTGCTACCTACTTGCTTTATATATAAAACTATTTCTCTCTCCCAATAGGTTTGCTGGAAGAGAACTCTTATTAGGGTTAAGCTCGCCTTTGTACATTTATTTAAATATTTAATAATTGTTACCAACTTATTGTGTGTACAATAAAGAATAAAGAATAAAGTAATTTGCTCCACGTGGAATGAAGAACCCAACCAAGTTTAGTGATTGAAGCCACAGGTATATTCTTATCTCCCGAAATCAATTCACCTTTAACTATAAGATGCCAATGATTATCCTGACCAATTAATATGGTGGGTTTGGATCTTTCATAAACAACCCGTCTTCAATTATATATATATATATATATATATATATATATATATATATATATATATATATATATATATATATACTTTCCTACTCCAGCATTAAACTGTCTCTCTTTACCTAATGCAGTGGAATGCCTTATTTCATTACGATGGCAAAACATCTTTTTCTCTTAATTGTTTTTAAACCCTTCGCTCGCGTTACGTAATCGATTATTACGTAACACATGAATTTAAATTAAGTAAAAACCATTCATACCTATCTTTACAATCATTCATTATTTGCAAAATTCATAGTAGCTTAATGCTTGTAAGTTACTGGCATAGCCCGGCGGATCAGTAGGTTGAAGTAGCAATAGGCCGGCCATGTAGCTTGCAGAACCGGTAACCGATGGGGAAGAATGACAAGCTCAGTCTCAGTGTTGGGCGACCTGCTCACTAAATGGCGTGACGACCAGACGAAACATACAGGAAGTCGATGGATTAAGGCGGCTCACAATCAATGGGTGAGGGCCCTATGTACACACAGGGCCGTCTTTTGGCCCGTCTTTTGGCAGGCAGTAATGATAATGTTTACGATGATGAATAGAATAAGGTATAAATGCAGTTGCACCACCCTGAAAAAAATTCTGCCAGTGACATGGCCCATTTATCTGTATGTGGGAGGCGCCTTTACAAAACTGCCATTAGGAAACAATAAAAAAATCTCTGCGTGAATTTCCCTTATACATTTTATGAAATGATTTATTATTAGCGATTGGGTACAACCACGCATGTTTATTTAAACTTTTTAACTGTAAGCGAGCTTGTTTTAACGGCACTTTAAATAGCATTAATTATTTATGTATTTAACACACAAATGTAATATTACGATCCTATATTAATAATTTCTAACCACTCTTGCAATGATTGATGTTCCAATACGCTTCAACGTACCTACCTAGTTATTTGCATGTTACTCTAAATGTACTGCGACTGTAATAACTTGATATTTTATACAGATGATCGTCGAAATTAAGTTTAGATAACAAGTTTAAGAAAAAAGATTAGGTTGTTTAGAAATCTTAAGCAACAGTTCGTTAAGTATCTTTTTTTTACGTTTTATCAATTAATAAAAGCATAAAAAAGCATAAAATATTTAGTCCTGTTTATTTAAGTTTACGTTTGTTTTAAAACACCTACAAAAGACCCACATTTGAGCAAAACGTGTAACATTTCTAATGTTCTAGGATAGAATAGAAATGTGATATCTCTTTAAAACCCGTTATCTACAATAAATATTAAAATATTAATAATTTTGATGATTCTTTTATATTGATTCAAAACTACTTTTACGGATTTTACACTACACTACACATTGATTAAAACTACTTTTACGGATTTTATAGCGTTTTATTTATTTTATTTTTAATACCCGACGTTTCGGGTGCTTTCTAGTAGTACCCATGGTCACGGGGGACTAAGGTGACTGACATCCCGATGTCAAAGTTAACCCGGAGTACCTTCAGCTTTTTAAAATTATTTACTTTGGTCCGATCTACGCGAAGACAATAATTAAAAAGCTGAAGGTACTCCGGGTTAACTTTGACATCGGGATGTCAGTCACCTCACCCTCAGTCCCTCTGACGATGGGTGCTAGAAAGCACCCGAAACGTCGAGTATTAAAATAAAATACTTAAATAAAACGCTATAAAATCCGTAAAAGTAGTTTTAATCAATGTGTAGTGTTCGCGTAAATATAAGAAATCATTAGATTCTTTTTTATTAAATGGGTTAATATAATACTTCAATGGTGGTCCCATTGGAGAAAAAATTCCACCCCTGAGGGTTTAAAAAACATTGCTTATTTTTTAGCAACTCGAAGTCGGTTTTTACTTTTTGTCAAATGTTGTAATTATTTTACAATTTATAAAGATTCCCCGGTGATAGACAAGAATCTATTCGAATCAATTCGATATAAAATTGAAATGGATCAAGAATTTGGTGCCCATCCATATAATAACTCATAGTACATACTTACTTTATAACACACGCTAAGCTCAAGAAAGTAAAATACACCTTCTGAGTATTGCGATCGTTCACTTTGATCTAAGCAACTGTGAGGAAAGTACATTTCTCCGTATTTGTAAAAAGCACATATCTTTCCTATATTAGAATATAATAAAGCTGTGATGTATTTACGACATATTGCGTCGTTTTTATTATTTACTGTGTCTTTGAGCATGGGTAAGTTAAGTTAGAATGTATTTTTCATTTGATTTCATTTAAAAAAATTGCTATATCTACTTAAATATAGAATATAATATAAGCTTTACGTCTAAAGTTTTGTAAGTTATGTTTTCTTTATATAAATTATAAAATACGAAATTATAATATAAGCCTTTAACATTACCATCCTCACCACTACATCCCATCACAAGCCCACGGCTGAACGTAGGCTACCCTCAAGATCCATATTTCCTCACTGACGACACGCACGAGTTGCTTGTTTTCTAGTTTTGATGTATAAGTGAGGAGATGTGTCGTAATATCCCAAACATTGCCCAGCCGAGTTGGATCCATCAATGGACCTCTATGTCGAAGTTGGACTTACCTAACCGGACAATTTGTCCTAAGTAAACATACTCGTCAACTTATTTGAGTATTGTGCTCCCAACAACCGCCAACATAGGTGTGAAATGGACGTTGCCCATATTTTGTCTTGTCCATGTTCATCTTAAGACCTATTTTTTGAAAAACACTATAGAAAGCATTGATCATAGTGCTGAGGTCCTCCATCCATTCTGTCATTTCAGTCCAGTAGCTTCAAAACATCTTCAGTGAAGTTTGGGGATAAAATGGCCCCCTGTCTTACAGCTTTTAGCAGTTGAATATGTTTCCTACTCAGGTTCAAAATAAAAATTATAGTCAAAAATGTATGAAAATCAAAATCTACACTGGTTTGCAAAACCAAGACCTTTTCGGGAAAGAACCGGCTAGAATCTCTGAGTCCTTTTTTAAAAGTTGTGTTATAATTCCATGTACAATTACAACATAAAAAACTACAATTTCAAAGGTTAATTAATTAGTAAATATTTTCAAAATCTTGGCTTTAATAATACAACAATATATTAAGAATAGTCAAAGACTTACAATTGCAGAATAAGTCTTATTTTCACACATCAATGTTCATAAATTTATATTTTTTTGTACCTACGTTCCTGATGTTCTCAAAAATAAACAACGATGAAAGTGACAAAATATTAGGCGTAGCGATTCGTGAGGGCCCAAGTTATATTTGACCCGTATCGCTTTCTTTCGCAAAATGTATATTGTTTCCAGTTCAGCCTCCGAATCAGACCTCCACAGAAATACACCGTAAGACATGATACTGTGGAAGTAAGCAAATTAGACTAATATAGCTATTGCTTTATTAGTGAGCTTTCTAGTTTTCCTAATAGGGAAAATTGTAAAAATTAATTTCAAAGCTAGCTTGTCAATATGTGCTCCCCACTGGAGCTTAAAACTTATAGAAATCTCGAGAAATACGTTTGAACTTTCCAAATCTAAATTAATTATAGCATTCTGCAGCGACTGAGAGAGTATAAATTGTAAAGATTTTGTTATTTATGTACTTAAAAGCAAATTGTTAGTGCGAAATCATTTCTTTTAACTTTATAATACGATGGTATCATCTGAAAAAAAGTACCTTAGTCATTTGTACTAAACAAGTAGATTATTTATGTAGACCAATAAAAAAGAAGAGCTAAGTATCGACCCCCGAGGGACACCCAGTTGTGTTATTACATAATATATAGTAGTGAATTGGTTCTTAATTTTAGCCATATTGGATAAACTCTACAGTACCTTGTAGCACGGCTTTAATTTCGCCGGTATGTAAGACTTTTAATAGACCACATACGCAATATAAAGTGGCAAATTGTACTGCTAGGTTTTCAGTATAACTTGCCGAAAGGTATGTATGTACATCTAACATTTACTACCTACATCAAACATTAAAATAAAATAAAAATATCGCAATCAATAAGGCTAGTACTGTATCTGTAGTTGTTGTTTTTATATAATATTATGGAATTGTTTGAATACAGAAAAGTGATTGTTTAAGTAAATAGTAAAAATGATATTAGCCTAAGTTTTGCCGCCAAATTGCAGAGCCTGCACTATTGTGTTCTATTCTAAAGGGTTATTTACTCTGTGGTATAGGGAGCTAATACAAATACAGTCTGTGGGGCAATCCATATTGGTCCTCAGAGGTGACAGTGCATATGTAGCTTTCTTTGCTTGAAGTTGGTCCGCTGACGGTGGTTACCATCAGATGGACGGTAAGTTCGTTTGTCACTTCAATTTTATAATCGCCATCATTGTAAGCCCATAGCTGAACATAGGCTTTCCCCAATAAATGCCACAAATATACATACCTAACACACGGTGCCGATCCACCGACTTCCTGTGTGTCTTACTAGGTCGTCACTCTATTTAGTCGGTGGACGCTCTACACTTCACCTGCCAGTACGTGGCTGCCATTTCGAGAACCCTTCTTCTCAATCGGTTTTCGGTTTTTCGAGCTATATGGCCGGCCCATTGCCACTTCAGCTTACTAATCCGCTAAGCTATATCGGTTACTCTGGTTCCGCTGCGAATATCCTGTTTTTAAGTAAGTTTATCATGCAAACAAACTCCGAACATATCTCTCTCCATAGCTCGCTCAGCGACCTTGAGTTTTCTCATACGGCCAGAAATGAAGGACCATGTCCCAGATCCGTAGGGCATCACTGATAACATGAACTGGTAAAATAAATATTTATTACTATAAAAAATATATAATAATAAAATATATAAAATCTTTTTCCCGCCAACCTCCAACTTTTGACACCTATCAAGAATGGTAAACGGAGAAATGGTCAGTTCCGATGAATGGCTTAATTCTCCTATGAAACATTATAATTATATGAAACAGATGTGCCAATTGATCCCGTGCTAGATCCATTACAGATAATTGATTAAACTACAGACAAAGGCTATGTTTCTTACTGCATTCAACGCTGGGCTCGTCAGTCAGCGAGCGCAGAGTCGATATCCGACTGATGCTGCTCCCATTACCACATTGGGGTTTTCCTGTACAATGGTTATATCGTCATTATTTAGTCACCAGAAACTTTTTGTAGATCGTCGATGATGATGTCGCATAGTGCAAATTGGGTATGGGTGAGAAAAAGCACTAGGAAAAAATTGTGTTTGGAAAATAATTAATTGAATCAAGTATTCTAAATTGAATATAATTGTTATTTTATACTTTAATAAAATAGTTTGTTTTTCTTACCTTTATTTTAGTAAGATCTCAACTGGCATTCACACGAGTACTAGGCGGCTCGCCAGCAACGATAGGCCAATATCCTATATTGGCCCAATTACTTCTAGACCCCTGGGGCACACTTCAATACAGCCAGCATTGTGCCGGTGTTATTTTGACGTCCCGGCACGTGATATCTACTGCACATTGCTTTCAATACAATGAAAATACAGGAAATAAGTAAGTTTATTAAAGTTACAGGCTTTTAATGACGAAAATTAAAAATGTTTATTTTATTTTATTTTATTTTAAAAACATAACTCTAATTTTACCTAAAACACGAATGGTCCTGAGAATGAATCCTTCTGAGGCAGCCATATAAAATTTAAGTAAGGCTTCAAAAGAGTTGAAATCTGAAAAGGGTGCTAAGTTCTCTAGCAGTTCCTTAAAAATAATAGTAATAGGGATGTAATTCTTTAAAATGTTTTTTTTGCGTTCTTTAATAGTGAATTTATAACTTGGCATGTTTTTTATTTATTGCTATCTTGATCCTACAATAGCGTCACCTACCGGGTCCAACTATACCTATAACCTTTGCAGAAGTACAAGCAATATGTTGACAAAGTTTTACCGCAATCTGATGGACGGTATATCGCATAAAATAGTGTATAAAATACAAACAAACAAACATTAATTTATATAGAAATATAAGATTATTTAGGGTATTTAACTAGTACCTATTCTCGTCTGATTGGAACGTATAAAATTGATAAGATAAAATAAAACATATTATGTTGAATATTATACAACATATTATAATATAAATAAAATATGGTGTAATAGTCCCAGTATATAAAGGAAAAGGGTCGCAGCAGGACTGTAAAAACTACCGTGGCATCAGCCTTCTTAGCATTGTGGGTAAACTGTATACTAAGGTACTGATTGAAAGGGTCATGAAAGAAAATGATGGAAAAATTTGGGATGTGCAAGCGGGATTTAGAAAGGGAATGGGATGTACAGATCAAGTCTTTTCCATGCGCATGATCGCGGAGAAGTCTTTGGCCAAAAACCAAAAGGTTTTTTGTGCGTTCATGGACTTTGAAAAGGCCTATGACAGAGTGAATAGGGATGTGCTATGGCAAACACTGAACTCATTTGGGTTGAGCGCTGGCTTGATACGGGCATTGGAGTCCCTTTATAGGGACTCTAGTGCTTGTGTTAGGATCAACGGGGTCTACTCGGACTGGTTTGACATCCATAAAGGTGTCAGACAGGGCTGTGTGGCTTCCCCGTGGCTGTTCAACCTATTTATGGACAGTTGTTTACAAAATTTGAAAGTTGAAGAATGCGGATTAAGAATGGGTGAGTTAACCGTCAAATGCCTTTTGTACGCCGATGATCAAGTTATCCTTGCGTCGTCGGCGGCCGAGTTGCAGATGATGGTTACATTAATGAACAGATCATTAAAAGAAAGGGGTATGAAAGTGAACGCAAGTAAGACGAAGGTTATGGTTTTTGAAAGAGAAGAAAGTAAAACGATTTGTGAAATAAGAATAGAAGGGGAGTTGATCGAGCAAGTAGATGAGTTTGTATATTTGGGCTGCGTATTTAGCAGGGATGGGAGATATGATAAGGATATAGAACGACGAGTGAATGCGGAAATAGAGTAAATGGGGCCTTGCACTCTATTGTGAAGAGTCAAAATGTGTCGAAAAAGGCACGTATGGCAATTCACAATGCTGTGTTGGTCCCTACTTAACGTATAGTAGTGAAAGTTGGGTGTGGCAGAAGAAGCACGAGAGCAGAATGAACGCAGTAGAAATGCGGTCGTTAAGGAGTATGTTAGGGCTGAATCTTAATGACAGGGTAAGAAATTGTGTAATAAGAGAAGAGTGTGGTTTGCAAGATGATGTTGTGACCAGGATTAAGAAAGGAATGCTTCGGTGCTTTGGTCATGTGGAAAGAATGAATGAGGAAAGAGTGACAAAGAAAATTTATGTTGCAGAAGTGAATGGCAGAGTCGGAAAGGGGCGTCCTAGGCGAAAATTTATCGACCAAATTGGCGACTTATTGAAAACGGGCCAAATTAGGAGTACCCTTAACCGACGAGCATGTATGCGGAGATGTATGGACGTGAAGGAGGCGAGAGAGGTGTGTCAGGATCGTGCCAAATGGAAGTCTGTAGTCTCTGCCTACCCCTCTGGGTGACAGGCGTGAGTGTTTATGTTATGTATGGTGTAATAAATAAATAAATACCCGGCTAGCTGAAAGCCTTCGGCAGAGGAAATCGGCCGAGAGCTACGAGGACCGGAAGGGAAAGTCTCCAGTGTACGATGCGAGCGCTATCGAGGAGCGCCGCCCTCTCCATTTGAGCCCAAAGCGGACCGTCACGGAGTTCGAATTGTCTCTGATGATCCGAGAGGTTAAGTGGGATAAACCTGTTTGCGAACAGGCACGATCACACACTGCGGCCACAAGAATAATTTCGGTCGGCAATCCACCCCACATGTCGGTCACTTCGTGAACCAGATCTAGATATTTTATCTTCTTATCCGTTACGGCTTTCACGAGGTTTTCGTCATATATGGAATGGAAGTGTCGACCATAAAATAGTCCCGTCTGTGATGACGGCCCGATCTCGGTAAAGCTATACGAAACACAGCAGCATTTAGCTGCTATTTTACGCTGATATTCTGTGAAAGCGTGGACCTTTCCCGGTGGAGCCGATTTATTCGTGCAACAAGCTTCAAAACTTCAAAAACTTTTATTTCTCAAAAAAAAAAATTAATGCTAGATTTTCTATATTTGCGTACTATTGTTACACCTCGACAACTTTTTATAATTTAGGGTGAAAACCGACCTCACAGTATATTATGTGGATCCTATAATAAATAAAATTAAATCCCAACCCAACCATACAACTGCAAGACTTCAAGATACCATAAGTTCAAACTGTATAGATCGGAACAAAAGTTAAATTTTAATCTATGGTAACCGCGGTTAACTATGACATATGGACGTTGAACATCTCAGTCCCGCCCGTGACCATTAGTGCTGTAAAGCGTTCGAAACGTCGGGTATTTAAAAAGTTAAATATACGCGATAAATTCCGTAAAAACTAGTATTTCTGGAGGTGCTCTCTGTGACTCAACTAATTTTGCTTATGTATTTAACAGTTACACATCACCAAGATTCTGGAAAGTACGTGTTAGCTCTTCATATCGGACTCGGGGTGGTGTCTTACACAAAATAAAAAAAATAATACCTCACCCATCGTTTGACAAATATTATTATACTAATGACGTAGCTGTGATAGTGGTAGCGACGCCATTTTTGCTGGGCAAATTTGTAAGACAAGGAACAATAACGAAGCCAAACACTGAAGTTGCACCAAATGCAATGTGCACTCTGGTTGGTTGGGGAGCAACACAAGTAAGTTTTCTATATCATTAGGTTCCCATTTACCATAGATTGTTCACTTTGCACTGTGTAGTAGTATTATAAGATAAATCGTTATTCATCATCTTATCATCATACCGATATTACCGATATCAAGGGCCCCATTTTGTAATCCCTTCACAAGTCCACTGCTGAAAATAGATCTCCGTCAAGGAATAACCTACACTTAAGCTGCCACTCGAGAATATGACCTATATGGCTGCCATTTTCAAGCTATGTATATGGCCATTTCAGCTTACTGGTTAGATGGCTTAGTGCCCAAAAAATCTCGACCCAAGTGAGCAGTTTTTTAATTTGTCCGCCGTGAATTAAAATTGAAATTTATGGCGTCACCTACCGGAAAGAGCTAAATAATGTCTGTCTGGCCCTCTTATTATTTTAGTACTACGAGTATTAGGAAGTGATTAAATACTCTAATTGCTGTTATGTATGCATTTTTGTAAAACAATTTATTTTTAACTTGAGGCAGATAAACATCGTTTTCGTAGCAAGGGCGTAAATTTTGCCGTGTCGAAAGTTTAGGATGGAATAAATCGCAATTATTTTTAATAGTCACTACTCTAAGTTATATATACCAGTTAAAGTTAAAAAATATTTTTCTTTAAATAAATTATTTAGGCTGTATTCATCTGTCTTAAGCTACGTTAATTTAACTAAGTTAACTAAGCTATATAAAATTTTCAGAATGGTGGACCTCAACCTGATCAACTGCAGTACGCAATGATGTTTACAATAGACCAGGAGGAATGCAAAATGCGTTACAACACAATTGGAGCGTATATAGCAGAGTCGATGTTCTGTGCTGGCAGCGTAGAGTACGATGGGATAGACGGATGCTACGGTGATTCTGGTGGACCCTTGATTTATAAAGGTGTTGTAGTCGGTTTAGTGTCCTTCGGTTACGGTTGTGGAAACCGTTATTACCCTGGAGTTTACACAAAGTTATCCCATTTTACAGAATGGATTATCAAAATGGTTACTACATATAAATAAATGATTTATTATAGTAAAATGTTTCCTTTATACATTAATGTTTAAATATTATATCAACTGACCCACTACAAAACATAAAAAATAAGGATTAGATACCTAAATGTAGGATTGCATCTTATAATGTTGCGGCTACACTAAGCAGAAATGCCGTTAATTATCGCGTTGATGGACGTTGAATGTAGGTGTGGCCACGAATTAACGCGATAATTTGACAACGACATTAAGAGAATTGTGAAGCTGTAAATTTTCATACAAAAAGCGATAGCGTTTTCCCACCGGCAAACATAGTCTAATTTTCATAATTTTTGGAAATGTTGATATAACAAAAAACTAGGTCCGTACGTTTTAATTTTATAGGAATATTACGTACGATATAAGTTATTAGCATCTAAATATCTATATTTTTGACTTAAAAACTTCCTCGAGCGTTTTTATTTTTCTTAATTAAACTAAACTGATTTAATATAAAAGAAAAACGAACAGACCTAGACTAAGATGTACTGAATTTAATGGTACCAAAATTATCTCATTTCGTAAAGGTTTATGGGGGTAAAAATGTTATCGCCCGAAACAATATTTCAATAAAGAAATGTAGGCAATTGCTTACAAGACATGCAACGCTCTCTATCGCACGATACGGGTCGGGAGGCAGGGGCATACGCATACTGCTGTAGTTGTGGTTTGTTGTTATTAGATGTCGGAGATTTTATCGATATACTTATATATGTATAGATTTGACGGCTACGTGGTACAGTAGCTCAGCAATGAGTTATAGCGCTGAGGGCCGCGAGTTCGAATCCCGCACGGCACAAGTACTTGTATGACCTACAAGTAATTGTTCCGGGTCTGGATGTTTGTCCTTATGCAATTTATGTATGTAAAAACTGCCTCCACGATACAAGAGAAAGTCCTAGTGTGGGGGTAACGTAAAAAATTATAATTAAAAAAGATATTATTACTTATAGTCTAGGGAGAAGAAAGTAATACCGAAAATCTACACAAATAATACTTCTTATGAAAAAATAATATCTGTGAATAACTTCAATAGGTATTTAGTCTTTATTTTGGAGTCTTTATTGAATAAGGACTGTAACTTAAAAAGATTTCGAGATTACACTTAATTAGGTAGGTGAATAAATAAAAAAGTAACAACTTGTGGAAATTATTTTTTTATTACTACATATTACTTTTTTACACTCTTTCTCGAGCTGCCATATTTCTAGGTACTCAAGGGTCAATCAGTTTTGGTAATAAACACTGAAAATAAAATTAGTTACGTTTTGGCTGCATTTCGGTCCTAAAGTGGTCATCGTACTTATTTTTTTCGTACGCCAAAACATGTAGCGTTCATACTACGAAAAAACAAAATTGCCTACCAGTGATATGGAATTTTCCCCGGATTTGATAATAGTAATCACGATTTCTTTTTAAAAATCAAACAAAATTTGATCTTTTTTCAGTTATAACACACCGAAACTTTTAGATTGGTAGTTGTGGAAAATTCTCGTATGGCCTCCAATTCGTGTTGGTTTCCACATTCGGTTGCCGTATTTCCTATGAAATAAGTTTTCCACCTTTTTATTGACGAACTCCTGAACCTAATCGAGAAATACTCTTGAGACACAGATTTATACTTACTAGGCGATACAAACATTAAGGTGAAACCTACGGACTGTTCCCAGCTATTCTCCCGCAAGATGGCGCTGAAGTCAACATTTTTAGTTTATTTGGAGTTTTGTGTAATTGGAAAATTATTAAGTCGTAGGAGTAGACTTAGCGGTTATCGGATATTACATTTTATTGGAACGGGTCATATCATTGCCTCAAAATCCACCCATTTCGATATTAATTTTGATTATAACATCTGTCATTGAATATAGAGTCGTTTACACATACAGACTTATCCCTACGTTTACGAAGCTAGAACACTAGATGGCGTGTATGTAAAAAAACAGGTTTTTAATTTTTGTGTATGTGTAGATTGGGTAGGCAGAACTACAAAACGCTATGTACGATTGTTATAAAAATAAAATTTATATTTGTTGGCTTGTTGTTGAATTATATTTGTTTCTGAACGCACCGTAAGGTATGACGTAGTGACGAGTGAACTTGAACTCTACAAAATATAACAAACTAATAATGTGTGTCTGTCTGAAACTGTTTGCAAAATGCGTAAAGGGTGTTTAGTGTAACCCGGCAAAACCATATTTAGCAAATGTTTGCAAGTTTAATTTTGTGACTACTTTGGTAGTTTACCGATTTATAATAATTGTATTTATTGTTAACCAAAAATATATGCAAACACATTCATATATGAAACACTGATAAGTATGACGTAGGTAATCAGTATTGTGACGATATTTCAGAAAAATTACGGGCCAACCTGCTTTCAATAATACTACCGAAAACATTTGCGTTTTTAGAATAATTAATTACTATAACTACGATGAATTACAATATAGTCTCAAATATATACTAGGGAAATATTGCAATTCGAATCAATGAAAACATACATACAAAATATGTATAATACACAAGAAATTCTGCGCGCAAATCATAGCGCGTCACAACCGAAATCAGAATATTATATTTTACACATTGAGTTATATAACACTAGAGGGGCAAACCACATTACCACGCGTCGAGAAAAGTGTAAACGCGACGACGTAGCTTTGAAACTAATAACAATTTTAAATAAACATATATCTATCTCACTTACACAAGTTGCGAAAACAATATCGTCGCTACGATTAGATAAAGATAGACACACAAACATGCAATGGAGGGTTGGTGTGACTTACTATATGAAATTTTATCTAAAATACGCAATAAAAATGATTTTTTTAAGCTGCAGTTAATTGCTTTTTAATTAAAAAAGTATATTTTATTTTAAAATCTTTATTGGGTCCCCTTAGAAAAAAAAGGATACAAAGCTTATCAGATGAATAGAAGTAAACACAATGATGAAATAAAATATATTTTGACAATGATGAATTAATATAAAATTTATATGAAATTATAATTAATATAAAATTATTAATATATTCATATTAATTATTCATGAATAAACTAAAATAAGAATAATTAATTAAACGTAGTTTTTATTATAATTTCCAAAATATTTAAAATCAGAGGTAGCAAATTAACTTACTTCATTAATTATATAGTCTCCCATTAATGTAGGATAATCACAAATACGAAAAAGTGGCAACATTGAACCTAAATGGCAATATGCGATAATTTTATTTAATTATTTGAAGTTTTTACGTTTATATGAAAACAAGAACTAAAAATTATTCGTTGAAAGTGATTCCGCTTGATTTATTACGTTTTTGTGATTTATTACGCATTTACCCATTTTTTGTCGCGGCTCAACTCCGTCGGCGTCACATTGAACATTGAACTGACGTTAGCTAGACATATGGCTGTGGCCATATGTGCAGTGGCAACGCTTTGGCGCGGTTATTACTGATCTAGTGTAATATATAAATCAATGATTTTACAAGTCAAACAGGTGAACGTACGTAAGTTTGGCAACGCTTTTGTTTCGTCAATTCAAGCTCAGGAATACGCTAGTACCGTAGACTTCTCTGTCTACGGCAGTTTGTTGTTAGGAAGGACGGCAACGTCGCTTTACCAACACACAACGATAATAAGTAATAAAATTGTTTACAAAAAAACATAGGTGTCTAAAGTCATTAGTTTTATGTTATTTTATACTGTTTTTTTAACGGTTGGAAAGGAAATTAAGCAATTATTGAACTTAAGATATTGATTTATCAGAATTATTTAAGATCACTTGGATGCCATCTAGCGTGCCAATGTTTAAACGTCGCCTTTCGTTTGCTTGTCAAAAGTCACGCACACTACTAAAGAAGTGTCAAATTTTTCCGGGATTTCACTATTGTTTTTCTCGGTATATAATGTATGTTATTGCCTATAAAGGTCAGAGGCGTACACATTTCATTGTAGAGAAGTGATAAAATGATTAGTTTTAAAGAAAGAGTGTCTGTGTTTAGTGTATATTTTGGTTAAAAAATGTATGGGCGGACGGTACGACGTATCCACCTTAACCTGAAATCAGACAATCCTGCAAAACATAAATACAACGACACGTTACACATCCTAGGTCTTTTGTGTGGGATCACAGCACATACAAGGATCGAACTAAATAATGGAAAGTGGTGGAGCCACGTGTTTAAGGCTGCCGAAGTCTAGTTCCCCGGTCGAACCTTAAACCTACTACGCGAGATATTAACTAAAGTGGACTGTATATGCGGATGCTTCTACGCTTACGTAAAAGCGACTACTATAGCATGCGGTATAATGCACTCGCTCTTCCCTAAAACTAAACTATTATGGTGCCAAATCGCTGAAAAGGAATCCTGCCTTATTAGGAGAACAACAAAATTGGAGCGGGTTAAACTATATAAGGCAGTAAATAAAGGAGTGTTGACTCACCGGGGTTTCTTCTATCCTGTTGAACACTATAGCTGCAACTTCTGGAACTTCTTCTGGAACACTCCGGAGAGAGGCGGTGCGCGACAATATCTCACCCGAGGTGAGGGAACTTCTTCTAGACAGATATTCTGGGGCCCCAGGGGTGCGTCGGGAGAGAAGCGTTGTGGTTTCAGCGACGACTGCGGTGGAAAAGAGGCCGCGCAACGGTCGCGCGTGCCTTATATGTCCTCGGCCCCGATGATTACGTGACATTCTAGAATCATCTTCTTGCCCCTCCCACCCCACCACCCCGATGTGTCGATGGAGGATCGAGGAGGGTATGAATGATATCGTTTTTGTCGGAAAAGAACAAGCGGCTTGGCACCTCTATCGTCAAATATAATAATCCAATGGTTTTTTCCGCGCAACCATCTCCCCCGCCCTTGAAGGATTTCCTTCAAAATTAACTAATACAACTAGAGCTAAGATCAACTAACAAAATAACTAACTAACGCTAAGATTACTTAAATTCAACTACAATTTAATCTAGAAAGCTAATTTAAATTATGGAAGAGGCAGGGGGCACAAACGGACAACCGGACGCAAGTAAGACCCAACCGTGGTCTTAACGCGAGCTATCCTAACTACTCCGTCGGAACCGGGAAAGACCTTTTCGACAATTCCTAACGGCCAGTGGAGAGGCGGCGTATTCTCTTTGGTGAGCACAACTACAGTTCCTACAGCTAAAGGCTCAGTTGCTGTGTTCCATTTTTGCCGAGACTGCAAAGTATGCAAGTATTCCATCCTCCATCGTTTCCAAAACGATTGCACTAACCGATCTAATAATTTGTGGCGTGCGGAAATGCTAAGTCTGTTCTCATCCATACCTGCGGCTGGCAAATACTTTAAAGGCGTTAAATTCAAAAAATGTGCTGGAGTTAGAGCCAGCGGTTCCGAGGGGTCACTAGACAACGTACGACAAAGTGGGCGACTATTCATTACGCATTCAATTTGAGCGAGCACCGTACTTAGCTCTTCGAAGGACAAAATTTGATCTCCTATTACTCGGTATAAATGACTCTTTAGACTCTTGATATTAGTCTCCCAATTGCCCCCAAAATGGCTCGCGGCTGGGACGTTCAGAGACCACTCAATGCGGTTCTCGGCTAGAATGTGAGCGAACTCCGAATTATAATATTTGCTAGCTAAGAGCTCATGTAGTTCCGATAGAATACGTTTTGCACCGACGTAGTTCGTACCGTTATCCGAATACAATCTACTTACAGGGCCACGGCGGGAAAGAAATCTTTTAAATGCACCCATAAAGCCTGCTGTGCTTAGATCACCAACGAGTTCTATATGCACCGCTCGAATAGGTAGACATACGAAAATGCAGACGTAAGCCTTTGTGGATCTTAAACCACGCCCGCGAGTGAGCGTGACCTTAAACGGACCAGCGAAATCAGACCCGGTGTGCGTGAAGGGCTTTACTGATTGTATTACTCTACAAGATCTAAGTTCCGCCATTTCCGGAAATGACGGCTTGGGGCGTGCCCGAAAGCAAGCTATACATCTGTGCACCCGATTGCGTATTAAACTACGTGCAGAAAGAATCCAATAATTCTGACGCAAAATCGACATCAACAAGTCGGGGCCAGCGTGCGAGTTCAATTTATGATGGTAGTCGACTAATAAGTTCATGATATGGTCTTTACGCGGTAAAACAATAGGGTGCCGTTGGTCGAAACTCAATTGCGAGTTGGACAAGCGTCCACCTACCCTTACAATCCCATCCTGTAAAAATGGCTTAAGGCGTTGAAAGGCGCGACTACAAGCTCTATTCGATTGTAATCTTCTAATTTCTTCAGAGAAGTGCGCACTTTGAAGTTCACGTAATACTAGCGACTCGGCATAGTTGTAATCGGATGCTAAGACATACGAACAAACACTACTTATCGACTTTAAACTACAAAGGCTACACTGTAACGACAAAAATGATTTAAATATAACACAGCGTATTGCTGTGGCGCGGCTAAACTGTACTATTTTATTTTTAATTTTACGGAACACCAACAAGCTAAACAAACACTAAGGAAATACCAATATATAATTCTATCAACGACAAACTAATATTTAAATAATAAAACTATCCAATCACAAGTATGCAATTTCTAAGCGACTAAGCTATAATTATTAATAAGCGGTGAAACTATGCGATGAACGCTTCGGAACAACACTGCATATGGCTTGTTGCTCGCGAAGTCTCACTTCCTCCCGCCAATCAAGATTGGTTTCAGCAGGTCTATTCCGTAGCCTCCAGTGAGGCACGCTTTCTGTCGCAGCGGCTCGGTGTCTCCATGCGCCGCGACCGTGACCTCGATCCGCGCCGCGCGCGCTTCCGCTAACTAGATCGATTCGAGCACTGAATATGTCACCTGACGGGTTGCGGGGCGATCTAATCTTGCTAATATGGGCCTTGTTCGCGGTGTCGGTAAACCTAGCTCCAGGGCTATCCCTACTCGGCGTTCCCTTCGGCTGCGACGAAACTACAACAGGTTTACTAACAACAGACTCTAACGTCTTGCTTCTCGACCCTTCGCATAATTTATTACCCGAGCGCGGGATGTTCCCCTCCCCTATTTCCCGAAAATTGCGAGTCAATAATTCGGGAGGTTCGACAGCGACGGTGCAACAACAGGATGTTGCCGAAATGCTATCTATGATGGGGGCGGAGCCAAGGATAACATATCCCAATACGGTTTCCAGTGCGTAAGGCGCGGTATGCGAGGAGTTGCCCTTGACCTTATTGTTTAACAAAAGATGAGGAAAAAGCGATGCTCCAATGAGCATGTCTATTTTTCCAGGAACGGCGTAAGTGTCGTCCGCCAGAGTCAAATTCTTAAATTCAATCATTGCAGAGGTGTCAACCGAAACGGTTGGCAACCGTTCAGTGACCCTATCTACTACTAGTGCATTTATATCAAAGTTAACATTACGATCTATCCGAGAATAAATTTTTAAATTTATATATCCCTGTGTTGATTTACTAGTGCCTCCGATGCCTTTAATTACAGGACATGAAAGTGACCTATTTATTACTAAGCCTAAGCGCTGACAACATTGTCGCGTTATAAAGCTATTTTGGGCTCCGCTGTCCAGCAGTGCACGGACGCTTTGTTCGTTTCCACGCGAATCCCTAACCAAAATACGTGCCGTACCCAGTAACACGGTTGAAGGAGGTTGTGCTCCCATATTTGCCAATGAGCACAGAGCGACATCACCAGGTCGACCACTAGAATCGTTGACCTTAGTAGGGGCGAATTCCTTATCCGCTTTACTTGACGCCGCTATATTGCTATTTTCAAAATGTAATAGCGTGTGATGTTTCCTGGCGCACTTGCTACATACGGAACTCGAATTGCATTTTGCAACTAAATGCTTATCGCTTAAGCAGTTCAAACATAGGTTGTTTGTCTTTACTAATTTATAACGCTCGCTTGGTGAATATTTACGAAAAGTCGCACAATTATATAAATTACCGTGTCTATCTTTACATACTAAACAAGTATGCTGGAGTGATGTTGGCGTAGCGGTTACGTAAGTTAACGACCCTGCTATTTTAGATGGTTGAGTCTGTCTACGGTCGACGCACCTTTTATTGTCCTGTTTAACGTTCGGAGAGCGCTGCATCACCTTTATTTGATCTCGCACGAACGATGCTAATGAATGAAAGGAAGGCATCTCCGAGCTGCGATGCTCCATTTCAAACGCACGCACGGTGTCGGGGTCCAACTTCTTCAGTGCAATATGGAGAAACACCACGTCCATAAGATCATTAAATTTCAAATTCTTAAGTGCAGCCACCGATGCCACAAATTTATCTAGAAACTGCTCTAAGCCGTTGATGTTCGCGGATGATATAGGTTTAAGATCGAATATCTGGTTCAAATATTCGGAAGCTAACATTCTCCTATCTTCATATTTAGTTTTAAGCGTTTCGAATATTAATAAGTAATTGTTTGCTGTAGGTGTAAAACCAGAGCAGATCGACTGTGCCCTGCCACTAAGTTTACTGATTAAGTAATATAATTTTTCGGCGTCCGATAACGATGGGTTATTGTCTATATTGTTTTGAAAACTACTGAAGAAGAAGGGCCACGTCTTAATATCACCATTAAATACCGGAATATCTATTGGCGGCAACCTAATCGAGTCGCTTGGTCGTACCGGTTTTTCCGGCTTTGCTTCGTTTTGAGATAGGGATCTCGCAATTCTCTTCACGCGACACAACATATCTTCGAATGCCAGCAGCGGTTGGTAGTTCACTATGTATTTCGGGTCGATTTGTAATTCCAAATGATTAATTTGGTCTAATATTTTTTCGTAATCTATTCGTAGAGAATCTATCGTTTCGATTTCGGTCAAAAAAGTTTCCCGCACTGCTTCTATATGAATGTTCTTTATATAATCACTTATATTCTGCATACGCGAAAAGAGTATGTCCCTCTTAGCATAAAGCGTTTTAATTTTGATTTCACTTCCACTAACTGCCATTTTAAACTATTATAATAAAGTTATATCAATCACAATTAATCTCACAACGCACAAACAATAAAGGATGGACAATCGGTATGCCGTATTACGTAATTAAATCGAACACCTGCGCAGCGAGTCGAGGTGACGCGTCATTTGCTAGACTCAATAATTTTATCAAGATTGTGGGTAAGCGTATCAAACGGTTCCTATTACACTGTTTCAATTATTTAATAGGCTTTAAATTTAATCAAATACGAGCGCTATAAAACGAATAATTCTGTTTGCGAGTACCTAATCAAATTTTAAATTTAAACGAACACTATTTAAGTCTATTCTATAAATTGGAGTGCATTATCTAATTAATTAATTCAACAATTCGACCAAAATCCTGCTCGAAGTGACCATAAAATGGTGGAGCCACGTGTTTAAGGCTGCCGAAGTCTAGTTCCCCGGTCGAACCTTAAACCTACTACGCGAGATATTAACTAAAGTGGACTGTATATGCGGATGCTTCTACGCTTACGTAAAAGCGACTACTATAGCATGCGGTATAATGCACTCGCTCTTCCCTAAAACTAAACTATTATGGTGCCAAATCGCTGAAAAGGAATCCTGCCTTATTAGGAGAACAACAAAATTGGAGCGGGTTAAACTATATAAGGCAGTAAATAAAGGAGTGTTGACTCACCGGGGTTTCTTCTATCCTGTTGAGCACTATAGCTGCAACTTCTGGAACTTCTTCTGGAACACTCCGGAGAGAGGCGGTGCGCGACTATATCTCACCCGAGGTGAGGGAACTTCTTCTAGACAGACACTCTGGGGCCCCAGGGGTGCGTCGGGAGAGAAGCGTTGTGGTTTCAGCGACGACTGCGGTGGAAAAGAGGCCGCGCAACGGTCGCGCGTGCCTTATATGTCCTCGGCCCCGATGATTACGTGACATTCTAGAATCATCTTCTTGCCCCTCCCACCCCACCACCCCGATGTGTCGATGGAGGATCGAGGAGGGTATGAATGATATCGTTTTTGTCGGAAAGGAACAAGCGGCTTGGCACCTCTACCGTCAAATATAATAATCCAATGTTTTTTTCCGCGCAACCAGAAAGCTAAGTAAAACCTGCATAGATCACATTTACGCACGATCCCGTACACAAGACCTATACTCAGGGTAAATGTATTACCCCCCCGAACGGGTTCCCGCCTTGTCGTGGCGGGGGGGCTTAGTAGCCGTGGCTTGGTCTCCCACGGTGAACAAAGAGGAACCCATCGGCTGGCCCGAGGTGAAGGGCCGGCCTGAGGTGGCCACTCCGAGTGGGCTTGGGGAGCCCACTTTGGATGTGTGCTGGTGGACTGCAGCGAGTGGGGACTCGCGCACCCTCTTCCGCTGCAGCCGAGGTGGAGTCGCGGAGGAAGAGGAGTGTTGGTATGGCGATGCGCCACTCGCCCTATCCTCCGCGACTCAAACGGGGCCGCACCGTTGATGCGGTGGTGGTGGGGCTGCGGGGGGAGAGGATTGTCGGTATTGCGAGGCGCCGCTCTCCCTACCCTCCGCAGCCGAATCTTGGTTGGCGGCGGAGCCATAGACCAGATCCGCCGCTGGGGTCGGGAAGGCTAGTACTTCTAAGTGCTCGTTTTTCCTGGCCCCATGGCTTTTGTGCATCGGACGCGGGGGCGTCTGTTGCACAGACATAATTGGAGGCCGTGGAGGAAGGCGCGCCATGTGTTCTGGTGCGCCTTACCTGTGAAGGAGAACGGGGAGGAATTTTCCTCTCCCGAGGAGGTGCTGCCATGGGGCGGCAGGCGCTAGCAGGGCCGCGGATGTGTGCGAAAGCGTTCCCGTAGCCCTGCCAATATGCGACAAAGGTGGAACACCATGGGGTTTTAGTCGGTGCGAGTCCGACATAACCCGTCCTTGCCCCCGCGAGGCGGGTATGCGTAGGCATTTCCCCATGTACCAAAAAAAAAAAAAAGGGTAAATGTATTCTGTGACCTATACAAAACGGCAATCGGTAGGGTTACCGTTCTACAAATTTTAAAGTCCCTAGAGTAACGGAAAATATCCGCCAGAAACAGGATTTTTCTTTTTCTTAAAATCCGCTAGATGTCCCTAGGTACATTTTCGTGCTACCATTGGGCTAAATCTGAAAAATCTTGCCAAATGGTATTATATACAATGAATACCGAAAATCTAAATCTATAAGTTCAGAAAAACTTTAAAAAGAGCGGACTCTATTTCATATAAATCAGTTATTTATAGTGTAGGTTAATGACATGACAACCAAAACAAAAATTATTCATGTACAATATTAAAAAAAAATATTGTAAAAAATAAATCTTTAATCTTTAAACCACGTTTAAACATTAGTCATCTTATTAAAAATAAAACAATTAGCTCAGTACGTTCTTGTACCTAAATTTCAAAATTAATGGCGAAGTATGGATCCAGATCTTCAAAAATAACTTCAGCGGAAGTTGAAGCTTCGCCAATGTCTCCAGTTCTCATCATTGGTTTGCCTTTACAGACTTGGTTGACAACATCTTTAGGAATATCGTACGTTACGCAATTCTTTCTTTAAATTCCTAACTGATTTCTTGATAATGGAATGAGAATGGAATCACAATCACAGTACCAAATACGCATTTGAGTACGGTAGTGATAATATTATTATTGCAAAATTACATAGATCTTCGAATATGTTTACTCCTGCTGCATTTTTGTATGTCGAGACAGATGAAAGGGAATAAACGATATTGAATTGTTAGTTGATGTTCGGGAATTTCCGTGAAATTATATATACAGTGTTATCAACGGTAGATTACAAAATTGGATATAAGATAAAAGACTTATTTGAAATGAATTACTTTATAAAAAAGTCGCCATCTCAAAAGTCCAAACGTCGCTAGAAGTCACTAAATAATTATTTCTCGCTAAAACGATTTTTTTATCCCCCAAACATTGTTAAAATCTATCTCTATCTCTATAATCTAGCGAGAAAGTCACTAAAACGGCAACACCCAGTCGGTCGACAATAGCCTGCGTCGGACCACGAACACAGGATGTTCCAACATATAAAATATGTTTAAATAATAATAAATTGAATTCACTGTCAGAACAGATAGATTGGACGCCCATTTACGACATGACCTGCCTTCTAAATATTTACAACTACATTTATACAAAATTTACAGAATGCTATAAAAAATCAGAATATTCAATCAAAATTAATACTAAAAGTAGACTGGATAAATAATAAAATCGTCAAAGCCTGTGAGTATAGGGATAATTTATTTCTTCAATGGATAAAAAATACAAATAATATGACTTTAAAACTAAAATACTATAAAGCTAGAAACAATGCCAATGTGTTGATTTAAAAAACTAAAAACAAAAACACTTAGTCAGAAATAATATCTAACAAAAGCAATACTAAAAATTTGTGGTCTATCTTAAACAGATTAACAAGTAGAATAAAATCGTTAATTAGAACGCTTTTTAACGCTTTTTTTCTATAAAATCGGAAATTAGAACGCTTTTTTGGCAGCAATAACAATTCATCGAAAGACATCGCAAATAAATTCGCTGTCACATTCCATAATAGTGTCAAAAAAAATAATATCTAAATGTCCCGAACCATTGCTCGACAAAAAAACCTATGCAGTATCAGCAAACTTGAGTATGAGATTTAGGTCTGCAGAACCCAAATCAATAACAAAAATACTAAAATCTCTTAATAGTAATAAAGCTCCCGGAATAGATAGGATAAGAGCCATCGATATAAAAAAGATATGTGACAAAATTTCATTAACCATTGCTAAACTAATAAACGCATGCATTCTCACTGGCAAATACCCAAAATTACTAAAAACCGGCATTGTGAGACCAATTCATAAAAAAGGTAGCCAAGCGGACTGCAGCAACTATAGACCAATAACCATATTGCCTACGATCGATAAAGTAGTAGAAAAATATATAGGAACTCAAATACAACACTTTTATGCCAATAACAGTATACTTACTTGCAACCAATATGGATTACAACCACATAAAAGTACGAGACAACTGCTATCCACTTTCACTGACAGTATTTATAACCATTTAGATAAAAAAGAACATATATTGGTAGTCTTTGTTGGCTATAGCAGAGCATTTGATACTCTCAGACACGAGAAGCTTCTACAAAGCTTGAACGATAGTGGGGTCAGAGGTAATCTATTAACTTGATAACTAACTACTTACATGATAGAAGCTATCAAGTTAGGGTCAGTAATGCAGATAGTTTCTTAGTTTTGGCAACAGAAGGTACTGCCCAAGGCTCCATCTTAGGACCCTTGCATTACCTCACCTACGTAAATAATCTCTCAAACGCAATAAAACAGTGTGAACTGTACCAGTTTGTGGACGACACAAGCTTAGTTGCCACAGGAAGAAACATCGGAGATGCCTTACTCGACTTCAAAGCGATTTTGACATATTAGTGAAATGGTGTCATGATGTTGAACTTGTACTTAATTCAGACAAAACCAAATTAATTTACATCAGCTCTAGTAAAAACAGAAGCACTTTTAGATTAAAACTTAAAGCACACAACCATCGATGTCTACATCTAAAACAATCAAATAATACTCTGCAATGTACCTGTGATGCTATAGAGCAAGTAAGTAAATATACATACCTTGGACTCGTAATCGACGATCGGCTAAACTGGAATGAGCATATTAACCATGTGAGCGACAAACTAAGGGTAATATTACCCAAATTCTCAATTATTAAACCTAAAATTCCTTATAAAACACTTCCACTACTCTAAAGTCCCTGTCTGAATCTATAATATCCTATGGGTTGTCCAGTTATGGAAGAGCCTCTAAAACAAACCTAGACAATATTTTTTCCCTCCAGCTACATATACTAAAAAGAATAGGTCCTATAAAAATAAAAAACACCTTTAAAGATTACCGTAAGCTCTTTGCATTTTGTGAAATATTACCAATTTATGAAAAAGTAGAACTAACTCTTTTATCACAATATTATTTTACGGAAAATCTACAAAAACCACACAAAAATTATTCAATCCATAGGCAAGATAACGGCAGACTACAACTACCTTCTTATAATAATCTGTATGGTAAAAGACGATTAAATTACATAATACCTTACCTAATTAACCTTATACCTAATGCTATTAGAGAAAAAATAACATATAAAATCTAATAAACATCTTGAAACAATATTTTCTAAAAAAAATAAACAAAAAATACACATAACATGTGTTATGTTATGTGTTAATAAGTTTAACTGGACTGGCCTGTTGGTCTAGTGGTTAGTGACCCTGACTGCTATGCCGGAGGTCGTGGGTTCGATTCCCACCCAGGACAAATGTTTGTGTGACGAGCATGATCATTTGTTCTGTGTCTGGGTGTAATTTATCTATAATATTTATGTATTTAGAAATATATAAGTATGTTTATCAGTTGTCTCGTACCCATAACACAAGCTCTGCTTAGCTTGGGACTAGATGGCGTTGTGTGATAGTTGTGGAATATTGTTATTATTATTATTATTATAACATACATTATAATTGTTAACTTTACTAACACAATAAACAACAAAAACATTAACTTATACATTAGAATAATTATATCTATCTACATAATAGCAATTAATAAATTCAAGTAAGCATATAAATAATATAAACACTAAATATTAATATATAGAATATGAAAACAAAATTATCCATATATCCATATATATCCATAGATATAAACTAACAACACTATATAATAATATAGTGTAATAATATAGTATTACACTATATTATTATATAGTGTTGTTAGTTTATATATATTACACTATGTAATAATATAGTAAAATTTCGGGAATCAAGGAAGTGACACAACATTACTATTTAAAAATGTATTTATTGCTTTTCGAAGTATTCCCCGCGAAATTTGACACATTTTACCATACGATGGAACCAATCATTGAAGCAACCATTCCATTCGGAAGTTGGGGACTCCAAAATGGCCGTTTTGTAGGCGTCCACAGCTTCTTCAGGTGATGAAAATCTCTGTCCACGCAATTTATTCTTTATTTTAGGAAAAGTATAGAAATCATTAGGGCTTAGGTCGGAGCCGTACGGCGGATGGTCTAATAATTGTATGTTTTCCTCGCATTGTCGTGATGGAGGATGATGCGGCGGTTGCAGTTCTCTTTACGGAGTTCAGAAACGACCTGTGACAAACAAATGCTAGCATACCATTCTGCATTAACTGTTCTTTGTCCCTCAAGAGGAATAGTCGTAACATGGCCGGTTTTGGAGACAAACGTGGCCACCATTTTTTTTGCAACACTCCGTGAACGAACAATTTTTGTTGGCTTTAACTCATTTTCGAACACCCAAACTCGTGACTGGTATTTATTTCGGATTCGTACGCGTATATCCAGGATTCTTCACCTGATACGATGTTGTATACAGCATTTGAGGATCCTGCGTGGAATCTTTCGAGAGTTCTGACGCACCAAGTAATGCGAGCCGCTTTTTGCTCTTCACAGAGCGAATGCGGTATCCATCGGGAAAACAACTTTTTTACACCTAATTGTTCAATGAAGATTATTTGTATTTGACTCATGCCAATGTCTACAGTTGCCTGAATTTCGCGGTATGTCACATGTCGATCTTCCTCAATCAGCTTACGAACAGCATCAACGTTTTCTTGGGTAACTGCAGTTTTTGGACGACCTTGACGGGAATCATCACTGAGCTTGACACGTCCACGTTGAAATTCAGCAAACCAGCGATAGATTGTGGTTTTTGATACGGCTTCATCACCAAATGCAGAAATCATCCGGTCAACACACTGTTTTTGTGTTAAACCACTTCGAAAGTCACAATAAATCATCGCTCTTGAATTTTCTCGAGTCAATTCCCATTTTCTCAACGACTAAACAATTTTGACAAAACCTTGTGACAAGACCTTTTTAGGGTTCCGTATTCAACTAGGAACCCTTATAGTTTCGCCATGTCTGTCTGTCCGTCTGTCCGTCCTCGCTTAATCTCTGTGACCGTTAGCACTAGAAATCTGAAATTTGGTACCAATATGTGTATCAATCACGCCGACAAAGTGGTAAAATAAAAATTGGAAAAAAATGTTTTATTAGGGTAGCCCCCCTATTTGTAAAGTGGGAAGTGATTTTTTTTCTAATTTCAACCCTGACGTGTGATATATTGTTGGAAAGGTATTTAAAAATGAATAGGGGTTTACAAAGATCATTTTTTGATAATGTCAATAATTTCGGAAATAATCGCTCCAAAAGTAAAAAACAATGTGTCCCCCCCCCCCTCTAACTTTTGAACCATAAGTTTAGAAAATATGAAAAAAATCTGAAAAGTAGAACTTTATAAGGACTTTATAGGAAAATTATTTTGAACTTGAATGGAAAGTCGGAGTGCCTGCCGCGGAGCGTGTAATGTTGCACGCTCCAAGTTCGCGCACGTACCCACTACCGGGAGCAGTTGCAGGAGCGCGGAGCGCTGCTGGAGCGCGAACATAATGGATACCCACCTTTAAACTCATAAGTGGGAACACTTATTGTGACGGACGGGAAACTACGGAACCCTACACTGAGTTTTCTAAAATAAATAAATGGTATTCGATTTTTAAAACCAAGGAGTTTTTAGTTAAAAAGATTTTAATATGACAGGAACAGTTGAAATATTCCATTCCCGACACTTTTAGTGCAGCCTAGTATACCATAACTGTTATAAACGTTCTGCTAAAAAACATCCTGTAGAATAAAAAGTTGCAAAAAATGAAGACAGAGCTGCGTAGGAACGTCCACAAAAGGTTTTTACATAACCTTATCTAGTGATATACCCTCATTGTGTTTACAAAATGTGTAGCTATCTTGTGAGTATGGATGTATGAAGTGTGCAGCAATATTATAAATAGTCTTAATCTTTATTAATGTATAACGACGGCTTAGGGTGTACGGTAAAACTAAAAAGAGTTTATGTTTACAACTTACTAATTGTTTATATCAGTTTTATCACCTTTCTTGTGGTGGTTTAACGACAGAAAATTTTAGTCTAGTTGGGAAAATGCCTTGAACAAAAGATAAATTGATAATGTAAGTTAGTGGGAAAGACAAATATTTATAGCATTGTTTTAAGATTTTAGTACTAATATCATCATAACCTGTAGAATTTGTATTTTTTAAGGAATTAATGATGTTTATAATGTCAGTGTTATGTATTGGAACTAGATATATAGAATTGGGATAAAATGTCAATTTAGATGTATAGTCGTTATTGGTTGTTATTTTATTTGGTGTTTTAATGTAATTATTTAAATTTATAAAGTAATTTTAAAAAGTTATTAACTTTGTTTGTTATTTGCCAAGCTGCCTTACTTTGTTGTTAGAATTAAGTAGGTAGCGTGTATTGTCCAGTTTCTGGGCTTGCAGAATACATTTCCTCAAAATGTTTGTATATTTGTAATATATTTTCGAATTTCTTTTTTGTTTGCTGTCGAAAGACGATATTTCAAATACAAACGTCTTTTATTAATGCTACATTTTTTAATACCCCGTGTATTAGTAGTGTAATTTTAGGGAAACACAAATTATAAAATAAGAGGGTCATGAAAGTAGTTGAAAGCCAAATTAGTATCTTCAGCCCCATATACATCAGAAAATGATAGGGTTGAAATACAGGACAGAAATTTTTCACGTTTTCACTACCAAGGTCTCTTTTTACTCAAACCAAAACGATTTCCTAATATTACTTATTTGTATTTGCCTGAAAAGTTATTGTTTGACAAGTTTCATGATCTGATAATGCTTAAAAGTGAATATTTGGTTGTACATTAGGAAGATTACTGGCAATCAAATCAATACACGACTTTTTTCTAGTTGTTTTACAAATGTGGTTATTTAAGTTATGATTGTATAAAACAGAATAAAGTTCTTTAGAATGAATATCATTTTTCAAAATATCTATATTCCAATCTCCACAAATTATAATTCTTTTTTTTTACCTAAGTTTATTTAGAAGTTGTTCAAAACCGTTTCCAAAAAGTTGTAATAAATGGATATCAGTCAAGGGACGTTTTGGTTACATCGGGCGTTCCTCAAGGATCCATTCTTGGACCATTATTATTTATTATTTTTGTTAATGATATAGATAAATGTTTTCTTAACTCCAATTTCCTATTATATGCCGACGACCTGAAAGCCTACAAAACTATTAAAAACATAGATGACTGTATATCTTTCCAAAGCGACCTTGACAGATTGACAACATATTGCAACGTTAATAAATTACAATTGAGCGTTCCAAAATGTCACTATATAAACTTTACAAAAAAGAAAAATATTGTCCGTTTTAATTACATCCTCTGTAAAAAGTCCTTGGCCAAAGTGACAGACGTAAGGGATTTGGGGATTCAGTTGGACTCTAAGCTACAACTAAGCATCCATATTGATAAAATAGTCAAACAAGCTTTTAAAATGTACGGATTTGTTATGAGATCTTCTACTGACTTCAAACGAACTACCACATACTTATCATCATCATCATCATTTCATCATCATTACAGCCTTTCACAAGTCCACTGCTGAACATAGGCCTCCCCCAAGTAATGCCACAAAGCACGGTCCTGAGCCACCTGCATCCATCGACTTCCTGCATGTCTTACCAGGTCGTCACTCCATCTAGTGGGGGGTCGCCCTACACTACGCCTACCGGTACGAGGCTGCCACTCGAGAACCTTTCTTCCCCATCGGTTATCGGTTCTTCGAGCTATATGGCCGGCCCATTGCCACTTCAGCTTACTAATCCGTTGGGCTATGTCGGTTACTCTGGTTTTACTGCGGATATCCTCATTTCTGAGTCTATCACGCAGAGAAACTCCGAGCATAGCCCTCTCCATAGCTCGCTGAGCGACCTTAAGCGTCCTCATACGGCCAGCAGTGAAGGACCACGTCTCAGATCCGTAAGTCATCACTGGCAACACGCACTGGTTGTACAATCTAGTTTTTAGAGATTGAGGTATACCTGACGAAAAGATATGTCGTAATTTCCCGAACGCTGCCCAGCCGAGTTGAATCCGTCGATTGACCTCTCGGTCGAAGTTGGACTTACCTAGTCGGACTATTTGTCCCAGGTAAACGTACTCGTCAACAACTTCGAGCATAGTGCTCCCAACAACTACCGGCACAGGTGTGACATGGACATTAAACATGATCTTTGTTTTGTCCATGTTCATCTTAAGACCTATCCGTTGGGAGGCACTATTGAGGTCATTGAGCATAATGCTTAAGTCCTCCAGCGATTCTGCCATAAGGACTATATCGTCGGCAAATCGAAGGTGAGTGATGTACTCGCCATTGATGTTAATACCGTATCCTTTCCAGTCCAGTAGCTCGAAAACGTCTTCCAACGCAGCGGTGAAGAGTTTCGGGGATATAACATCACCCTGTCTTACACCTCTCTGCAGTTGGATAGGTTTCGAACTCTGGTTCTGTACTCGGATAGCCATCGTAGCCCTACTGTACAAACACTTCAGCACTTCGATGTACCGACAGTCAACTTGGCACCGCTGAAGGGACTGTAGCACCGCCCAAATTTCGACGGAATCAAAGGCTTTCTCATAGTCCACATATGCCAGGCAAAGTGGCAGATTGTACTCTTCGGTCTTCTGTACAATCTGCCGCAGGGCACATTGTGCCGTGTAGTGGCGGTTGAGAATATCCACTACCCCATATCTTCCCGTGGGTGTCGTAAGAGGCGACAGAGGGAGACAGGCAGGAGATGGGCAGCAGCATCTTCCTGATAACAACTGTGACAGTCCCCGGCGGCCCCGCTATTCCTGGCTACGGTGGCGACCATGGTAACGGCGGGGCAGGGGGTGCTAAGAATCTCCGGTGGAGGTTCGGTTGCCACCTAAGACGACTCGACCTGGCAACATAT
Source organism: Parnassius smintheus behrii (assembly GCA_036936625.1). Classification (NCBI taxonomy): domain Eukaryota; kingdom Metazoa; phylum Arthropoda; class Insecta; order Lepidoptera; family Papilionidae; genus Parnassius; species Parnassius smintheus. The sequence continues at coordinate 30,374,553 of JAUPFT010000017.1, forward strand.
AACGCACGCACTCTGAGGACTGACGAGAAGATACTGGAGCTGGAAGAAGAGGTAGACAAGTTGCGCTGGCATATTATTGGATTATCCGAGGTCCGAAGAGAGGGGGAGGACACGGCAATCCTCGAGTCCGGCAACTTGTTCTATCACCGGGAGGGCGACCATCTGTCCCAAGGAGGTGTCGGATTTATTGTCCACAAGTCTCTCGTCAACAACGTTGTAAAGATTGGGAGTGTGTCGACGAGGGTCGCGTACCTGATACTCAGAATCACCAAACGGTATTCGCTGAAGGTCATTCAGGTTTACGCACCAACCTCGGCACATCCCGATGAGGAGGTGGAGGAAATGTATGAGGATATTTCCAGAGCCATACATTCCTCCAAAACCCACTACACGGTGTTAATGGGAGACTTCAATGCAAAACTAGGCACAAGAGAAAGCGGTGAGCTGAAGGTAGGGAAATTTGGAGTAGGGCAACGGAACCGAAGGGACCAGCAGCTGGCCGACTTTATGGAGAAAGAGGGACTCTTTATGATGAACTCTTTCTTCCAGAAGCGGCCCCACAGGAAGTGGACCTGGTCGAGCCCCGACGGTTCGACAAAAAATGAGATTGACTTCATTATGACGACCAGACGCCAACTGTTCAGTGATGTCTCAGTGATCGCAAGGGTGAAAACTGGCAGCGATCACCGAATGGTTAGAGGCACACTGAACCTAAACGTTAAGTTGGAGAGGTCTCGTCTAATGAAGTCAACGCTCCGTCCCCCTCGTGCTCTAATCCAGAATCCCGAAACCTTTCAGCTCGAGTTACGTAACCGCTTCCAGTGCCTAGAAGATTGCAATGCAGTGGACGATATGAACGACAAGCTCGTGGAAACTGTCCATGCGGTCGGAGCTAAGTTCTGCAAGACCCGCCGCAGAAGAACACAAAAACTCTCCGATCACACTCTTAATCTCATGGCTGTTAGACGGGAGATGAGGCTGCAATCGTCAACAGATTTGACAGCATACAGGCAACTGAACAGACAGATCTCCAAATGCATGCGGCGAGACTTACGCAACTTTAATACTTCTCGTATTAAAGAAGCGATCGAGCGGAACCAGGGCTCCAAAGTCTTTGCCAGAGATCTGTCTGCTAGAAAGAGCCAACTGTCAAAGCTGAAGACTGAGTGTGGCAACATCGTTTCCGGGACACCTGAGATTCTGAGTGAGATTGAGAGGTTCTATGGGCAGCTGTACACATCATCGTTGGAGCCACAGTGTGAGTAACGATCCAAGAGCAAGTCTTATCCGACACTATTCCGATGATATCCCGGACGTCAGTCTGAGCGAGATTAGAATGGCTCTCCACCACCTTAAAAACGGCAAGGCCCCGGGCGAGGATGGAATTACAGCGGAGCTTCTGAAAGCGGGTGGAACACCGGTACTTGAAGTCCTTCAGAAGCTCTTCAATTCCGTCCTCCATGGTGGCACTACTCCGGAGGCGTGGAGCAGAAGCGTGGTGGTTTTGTTCTTTAAGAGAGGCGACAACGCTCTCTTGAAGAACTACAGACCGATTTCCCTTCTGAGCCGCGTCTACATGCTATTTTCGAGAGTCATTACGAATCGTCTCGCACGCAGACTCGACGACTTCCAGCCTCCCGAACAAGCCGGTTTCCGAAAAGGCTTCAGTACCATAGACCACATACTTATACCTCTATAAAACTCTTGTTCGGTCCCAGCTTGAATATGCTGTACCTATATGGAATCCCTACTATAAAGTATATAAAGAAGCTATTGAGAAAGTCCAAAATAAGTTTTTGCGTGCCATGTACTATAGATGCCATAAATCTTACTTGTCTCGTATCCGATTGCTGAGAGAGTTTGGTGTTTTGTCGCTTGAATGTAGACGTAAATATCTTGAAGCTATAACATTGTATAAAATAGTAAACAACAAATTTAGCAGTACTGAGTTAGTTTCCAATTTAAATTTCGTAGTTCCTTAAAGTGCTCATATACGTGCTGTGCGCGCTCGTAACTTGTTCGCCGTCAGTACATGTCGTACAAATACCTACGTAGAGAGAGTAGAGTAAATATATACGTAGATTGTGTGATCGCTTGTTACCCTTATTGTATATACTTAGTTTGAACTTTATTTTGATACGTTTTGTGTTTAAATGTCTGAGCGCTATCTACTATCGTTCATCAAATGTCTGCTGGGTTAAGTTGTCGTCAAAATCTCTTAAAAACATCACAATGTGATGCTTCAGTGTATTATAAAGAGGTTTGTGAGGAAATGCACGTCAGGTCAGATCCTAACCGTGATCAAGTCATTTGATGGGGAGATTCGGCTGGAACTTGACCGTCTGTAGATTGTTGCTTCTATTTTATCGTTCTTATAATTATTTTTAATTATGCGCGCTTAGGCTCTTTAAGAACCTGAAATGGTATCATCATTGAATGTCTGCTGGCTCAAGCTGCCGTCGAAATCTCACAAAACTTCGCAATGTGACTTGTCAACATATTGTGGAGTTTTAAAACAAATTATTAAAAAGGATACTTTTTTATTACTTGACATTGGCAAAAGTACAACCGATATTATTATTCGTATAAGGGCCTTGACATGTCAACTATCCGCTGGATCGAGCTATCGCTATTAAAATTTCCCGAGTACTTCACAATGTGATGCATCAAATTGTAAAGCTTTGTGAACAAAATAAAATTTGCACTACGCTAGAATTATGGTAGACTTTTGCGTGCCTTTGTTGGCGAATTGCAAAGAGGATCTATTTATTTTGTGTAGAAGTACTCTGTGTCTAAATTAGGTCATTGGCGAATCGCATAGTGTGCGGAAGATAACTCTTGGCGAGACTAATGGGTGATGGCGTACTTAATGTTGCCAGCTTAACTAACGTATTTTCCTTTATTTAATCTTATTACTAGCGAACAGTACAATACGGCCGACGTATCTTGGCGAGTCTGAATATAGGCTCTGCGAAGTTTAGCGCATGAACACTCGTGAAGAATACTGTTATTGTCATTTTTTTATATATACCAATGTACAAATAAAATTTCCCTAATACAGTGACCAAAAATATCAAAACACTTTGGAGACATTATAAATTAAAGATTCAATTTTGATACCTCACCTTTCGATAGGGGCAGATTTTATCACAAACACATACAATATTATTTACATTTAATACTTTTTATTTATTTACACTTATTATTATTTAATCACTGTCGCTGAGGGGGGAAATTCCTAACATAAAGTCGTCGATCTGTCTGCTAGAAAGAGCCAACTGTCAAAGCTGAAGACTGAGTGTGGCAACATCGTTTCCGGGACACCTGAGATTCTGAGTGAGATTGAGAGGTTCTATGGGCAGCTGTACACATCATCGTTGGAGCCACAGTGTGAGTAACGATCCAAGAGCAAGTCTTATCCGACACTATTCCGATGATATCCCGGACGTCAGTCTGAGCGAGATTAGAATGGCTCTCCACCACCTTAAAAACGGCAAGGCCCCGGGCGAGGATGGAATTACAGCGGAGCTTCTGAAAGCGGGTGGAACACCGGTACTTGAAGTCCTTCAGAAGCTCTTCAATTCCGTCCTCCATGGTGGCACTACTCCGGAGGCGTGGAGCAGAAGCGTGGTGGTTTTGTTCTTTAAGAGAGGCGACAACGCTCTCTTGAAGAACTACAGACCGATTTCCCTTCTGAGCCGCGTCTACATGCTATTTTCGAGAGTCATTACGAATCGTCTCGCACGCAGACTCGACGACTTCCAGCCTCCCGAACAAGCCGGTTTCCGAAAAGGCTTCAGTACCATAGACCACATACTTATACCTCTATAAAACTCTTGTTCGGTCCCAGCTTGAATATGCTGTACCTATATGGAATCCCTACTATAAAGTATATAAAGAAGCTATTGAGAAAGTCCAAAATAAGTTTTTGCGTGCCATGTACTATAGATGCCATAAATCTTACTTGTCTCGTATCCGATTGCTGAGAGAGTTTGGTGTTTTGTCGCTTGAATGTAGACGTAAATATCTTGAAGCTATAACATTGTATAAAATAGTAAACAACAAATTTAGCAGTACTGAGTTAGTTTCCAATTTAAATTTCGTAGTTCCTTAAAGTGCTCATATACGTGCTGTGCGCGCTCGTAACTTGTTCGCCGTCAGTACATGTCGTACAAATACCGGCTCGCGCGCGCCAGTTCGCCGTATGATGCATTCCTTTAACGAGTTTTTCAATGATGGTAACACAGATTTGTTTACACCGAATATTCTTGCTTTTAAAAGATCTATATTTGAAAAACTAAAAATGTAAAAATAATATTATTTTGGCTCTTTGTTTTTAGTTTTTAGTTATAAAGTTTTTATTCAGCGTCCGCGACAATTTATTTAACATTGTAAGTAATATGTGGATAGCGTTGTGGGCTACATTATTGTGAATACAGCATGTTATTGTATTTTAGATATTACTGTATTTTGTAGCTGTTTGCTGTTCCTTAATAAATAAAATAAAATAAAATAAAATAAAATTTTCAAAAATAATTTTATATTAGTATTTGGAATCCGATATATACATACAACGCAAACACCTAGTGTAATCATCTCAATAGCACAGAATTGAAATGTATAAATTACCGAGTTCGGTAGGTTTTTTATGGGTTGATAATCTAATTCTTTCCTAACTAATATGCAGGTGCCACCTCTACGCTGATTCGGTCTTGAAAAGGCCGATGCTAATTTGTAGTTATTAAGCGTTAGATTAGACTCTGTACCTTGTTTCATAAAAGTTTTACTAATGCATATTATATCAATACTAATATTTTTATTTTCAAAATCAAGAAATGAAAGTTCAAATAAGTCTTTTTTATGTAAAATCCCAGCGATATTTTGATGAAGTAAGGTCTATTTTTTCACTATCGAAAAAAGATTTAATCATTACCATTATTCATTAAATTTTGTTTAGACTCTACTTTACTTTTCTCTTTCTTTTTGTAAAAATAATATGGGATAGTTCCATTTATTTTGCTTATTTCTTTTAAGTTCATTTTATTTACTCTAGTGATACCAGGTGTTATACCAGCACACCTTGATCTTAGTAACGGTCGAACAAGTTTATAGCTCATAAGTCGTATAATCGGGAGCCTTTAAATTTCATGGGCATCATTCATTTCAAGCAAATCAAGGTCCATCCTTGTCAGCTATCTCTGAAACTCATTATTTTTTCGATGTCTAAATTTATTTAAAAATACTTTCGAGTATACATCATCATGCATTTGGACAGCGGACTGGCGGACTCTTTCTTGTCTTTAAACGGTCGGATAGGCTGTTACTTTTTCTGCCTAGTAAACTATATCTGTATGTGTGTATTTATGTACCGATACAATTCAAAAATAGTTTCTAAAAAGAGCTTTGGTAATATAGACCCATATATACACTTCGGCAGATTATTCAGAACGACGATTAGATCCACCATTACGTGTAGGGCGAATGGGCCGTAAACAAAGATAAACATGGACAAGATGAATATTATATCCCTGTCCATACCCCTAAGTTTTTAAAGACTATAAACATAATAAAATATTTTTATATATGTAAGGGTAACAAACTGGCACGGTCCACCTGATGTTTAGTAGTAAGTGGATTTTGTAGCCCCCCGACGCCTATATTTATCACTTATCAGTGATTAAAAATTAAAATGTATATGCATTGTCATCCTTTAGGACATAGATATACAGCCTCATTACCCACTAAAAGGGTTTCTTATATTTACGTGAATACTACACATTTAAATAAAAGTACCCGGTTGACCGAGCTTTGCTCGGTATTTTTCGCTCGATTTTTTTAATTCGTGTGTTTTGGAAATTATATTTAGATACAAATTACATACTGATGAATTATAAATAATATTTTTTGATCTTAGCGACATAACAGAAAAAACTGAACTGGTTATTTGAATAAAAAATCATGAGTGCAATTATTTTTATTTAAATTTTCGTGTTTTTAAAAAATACTAAAAAAAGGGCTCGAAAAAAATATATTTTCTCAAAAAAGAAAGAAACTTGAAAAAAAAATAAAAAAGTCGGTCGGTCGGTCGGTCTGAGCTCGAACCGGGGTTTTACGATTTTGTGACCGCCCATTATACCAATAAGCTATTTATAATCATTACCAAACTGTCAAAATTTACCTTCTTATTCTAACTATATTGTAGCAGTTTTTAATTGCCTAAAAACACGGACAAAAAGACATTTTCTAAAAATAAATCTTAGCTAGATCGATTTATTATCCCCGAAACTCCCCGGACACTAAATTTTATGAAAATCGTTGGAGCCGTTTCCGAGATCCCGATTATATATATATATATATATACATATATACAAGAATTGCTCGTTTAATAGTATAGGACTAGGTTTTACAGATTTTATCGCTTAATTTAACTTTTTAAATACCCGACGTTTCGAGCACTTTACAGCACCCATGGTCACGGAGGGGACTGAGATGTTCAACGTCCAGATAAAATAATAAATTGGTTTATAGAGTTTTTGTTAACTGGTTTATAAAATGTGCAATGTTCATGCCGTACCTCGTGCTATTATATGTAAAAAGAATACTTAGTTATTAATATCTGTCGCTCAATCACATTTAAAACGAAACAAATAAATTTTTTCAATAAAATTTTAACCGTATACTTTGAAGTTTTGAAGAAAAATGTAATAAATAAACATCGCTTATTTCAGGAAATAAGTATACGACCTTTCTAAGTTGCATACTTATTGAAAAATCGTCAAGAACATTTAGAAAAAACAATTTAAAAGTAATGCACTAAAAAGACCGAAACAAGATTGTGTAAAGAAAACGAAATAAAAAATAAAAACTATAAACAAAGTAAACTCTACTTCGGTTTAACAGACTATATTATGAGCTGAAAGCCTAAATAAAATAACCTATGTATAATTACAAATTATGAACCGAAAGAAAATTAATGGGTAACTTAGGCTATTTAACTTAGGCTTTCAGCTCTTAATATAGTCTGTTAAACCGAAGTAGAGTTTGCTTTGTTTATAGTTTATTTTTCAATTTTGTTTTCTTTACTCAATCTTGTTTCGGTCTTTTTAGTGCATTACTTTTAAATTGTCTTTTTTGCAGTCGGGTTTTTGATTTTTTTATTTACTTATTTATTTTATTACTACGCATCGACGACGACGCATCTACATTTTGTTTCTTAATTGAAGATAGATGTAGATGTCCATGGGCCACATCATCCACCTACCATCAAGTAGATTGTGTGATCGCTTGTTACCCTTATTGTATATACTTAGTTTGAACTTTATTTTGATACGTTTTGTGTTTAAATGTCTGAGCGCTATCTACTATCGTTCATCAAATGTCTGCTGGGTTAAGTTGTCGTCAAAATCTCTTAAAAACATCACAATGTGATGCTTCAGTGTATTATAAAGAGGTTTGTGAGGAAATGCACGTCAGGTCAGATCCTAACCGTGATCAAGTCATTTGATGGGGAGATTCGGCTGGAACTTGACCGTCTGTAGATTGTTGCTTCTATTTTATCGTTCTTATAATTATTTTTAATTATGCGCGCTTAGGCTCTTTAAGAACCTGAAATGGTATCATCATTGAATGTCTGCTGGCTCAAGCTGCCGTCGAAATCTCACAAAACTTCGCAATGTGACTTGTCAACATATTGTGGAGTTTTAAAACAAATTATTAAAAAGGATACTTTTTTATTACTTGACATTGGCAAAAGTACAACCGATATTATTATTCGTATAAGGGCCTTGACATGTCAACTATCCGCTGGATCGAGCTATCGCTATTAAAATTTCCCGAGTACTTCACAATGTGATGCATCAAATTGTAAAGCTTTGTGAACAAAATAAAATTTGCACTACGCTAGAATTATGGTAGACTTTTGCGTGCCTTTGTTGGCGAATTGCAAAGAGGATCTATTTATTTTGTGTAGAAGTACTCTGTGTCTAAATTAGGTCATTGGCGAATCGCATAGTGTGCGGAAGATAACTCTTGGCGAGACTAATGGGTGATGGCGTACTTAATGTTGCCAGCTTAACTAACGTATTTTCCTTTATTTAATCTTATTACTAGCGAACAGTACAATACGGCCGACGTATCTTGGCGAGTCTGAATATAGGCTCTGCGAAGTTTAGCGCATGAACACTCGTGAAGAAAACTGTTATTGTCATTTTTTTATATATACCAATGTACAAATAAAATTTCCCTAATACAGTGACCAAAAATATCAAAACACTTTGGAGACATTATAAATTAAAGATTCAATTTTGATACCTCACCTTTCGATAGGGGCAGATTTTATCACAAACACATACAATATTATTTACATTTAATACTTTTTATTTATTTACACTTATTATTATTTAATCACTGTCGCTGAGGGGGGAAATTCCTAACATAAAGTCGTCGATCTGTCTGCTAGAAAGAGCCAACTGTCAAAGCTGAAGACTGAGTGTGGCAACATCGTTTCCGGGACACCTGAGATTCTGAGTGAGATTGAGAGGTTCTATGGGCAGCTGTACACATCATCGTTGGAGCCACAGTGTGAGTAACGATCCAAGAGCAAGTCTTATCCGACACTATTCCGATGATATCCCGGACGTCAGTCTGAGCGAGATTAGAATGGCTCTCCACCACCTTAAAAACGGCAAGGCCCCGGGCGAGGATGGAATTACAGCGGAGCTTCTGAAAGCGGGTGGAACACCGGTACTTGAAGTCCTTCAGAAGCTCTTCAATTCCGTCCTCCATGGTGGCACTACTCCGGAGGCGTGGAGCAGAAGCGTGGTGGTTTTGTTCTTTAAGAGAGGCGACAACGCTCTCTTGAAGAACTACAGACCGATTTCCCTTCTGAGCCGCGTCTACATGCTATTTTCGAGAGTCATTACGAATCGTCTCGCACGCAGACTCGACGACTTCCAGCCTCCCGAACAAGCCGGTTTCCGAAAAGGCTTCAGTACCATAGACCACATACTTATACCTCTATAAAACTCTTGTTCGGTCCCAGCTTGAATATGCTGTACCTATATGGAATCCCTACTATAAAGTATATAAAGAAGCTATTGAGAAAGTCCAAAATAAGTTTTTGCGTGCCATGTACTATAGATGCCATAAATCTTACTTGTCTCGTATCCGATTGCTGAGAGAGTTTGGTGTTTTGTCGCTTGAATGTAGACGTAAATATCTTGAAGCTATAACATTGTATAAAATAGTAAACAACAAATTTAGCAGTACTGAGTTAGTTTCCAATTTAAATTTCGTAGTTCCTTAAAGTGCTCATATACGTGCTGTGCGCGCTCGTAACTTGTTCGCCGTCAGTACATGTCGTACAAATACCGGCTCGCGCGCGCCAGTTCGCCGTATGATGCATTCCTTTAACGAGTTTTTCAATGATGGTAACACAGATTTGTTTACACCGAATATTCTTGCTTTTAAAAGATCTATATTTGAAAAACTAAAAATGTAAAAATAATATTATTTTGGCTCTTTGTTTTTAGTTTTTAGTTATAAAGTTTTTATTCAGCGTCCGCGACAATTTATTTAACATTGTAAGTAATATGTGGATAGCGTTGTGGGCTACATTATTGTGAATACAGCATGTTATTGTATTTTAGATATTACTGTATTTTGTAGCTGTTTGCTGTTCCTTAATAAATAAAATAAAATAAAATAAAATAAAATTTTCAAAAATAATTTTATATTAGTATTTGGAATCCGATATATACATACAACGCAAACACCTAGTGTAATCATCTCAATAGCACAGAATTGAAATGTATAAATTACCGAGTTCGGTAGGTTTTTTATGGGTTGATAATCTAATTCTTTCCTAACTAATATGCAGGTGCCACCTCTACGCTGATTCGGTCTTGAAAAGGCCGATGCTAATTTGTAGTTATTAAGCGTTAGATTAGACTCTGTACCTTGTTTCATAAAAGTTTTACTAATGCATATTATATCAATACTAATATTTTTATTTTCAAAATCAAGAAATGAAAGTTCAAATAAGTCTTTTTTATGTAAAATCCCAGCGATATTTTGATGAAGTAAGGTCTATTTTTTCACTATCGAAAAAAGATTTAATCATTACCATTATTCATTAAATTTTGTTTAGACTCTACTTTACTTTTCTCTTTCTTTTTGTAAAAATAATATGGGATAGTTCCATTTATTTTGCTTATTTCTTTTAAGTTCATTTTATTTACTCTAGTGATACCAGGTGTTATACCAGCACACCTTGATCTTAGTAACGGTCGAACAAGTTTATAGCTCATAAGTCGTATAATCGGGAGCCTTTAAATTTCATGGGCATCATTCATTTCAAGCAAATCAAGGTCCATCCTTGTCAGCTATCTCTGAAACTCATTATTTTTTCGATGTCTAAATTTATTTAAAAATACTTTCGAGTATACATCATCATGCATTTGGACAGCGGACTGGCGGACTCTTTCTTGTCTTTAAACGGTCGGATAGGCTGTTACTTTTTCTGCCTAGTAAACTATATCTGTATGTGTGTATTTATGTACCGATACAATTCAAAAATAGTTTCTAAAAAGAGCTTTGGTAATATAGACCCATATATACACTTCGGCAGATTATTCAGAACGACGATTAGATCCACCATTACGTGTAGGGCGAATGGGCCGTAAACAAAGATAAACATGGACAAGATGAATATTATATCCCTGTCCATACCCCTAAGTTTTTAAAGACTATAAACATAATAAAATATTTTTATATATGTAAGGGTAACAAACTGGCACGGTCCACCTGATGTTTAGTAGTAAGTGGATTTTGTAGCCCCCCGACGCCTATATTTATCACTTATCAGTGATTAAAAATTAAAATGTATATGCATTGTCATCCTTTAGGACATAGATATACAGCCTCATTACCCACTAAAAGGGTTTCTTATATTTACGTGAATACTACACATTTAAATAAAAGTACCCGGTTGACCGAGCTTTGCTCGGTATTTTTCGCTCGATTTTTTTAATTCGTGTGTTTTGGAAATTATATTTAGATACAAATTACATACTGATGAATTATAAATAATATTTTTTGATCTTAGCGACATAACAGAAAAAACTGAACTGGTTATTTGAATAAAAAATCATGAGTGCAATTATTTTTATTTAAATTTTCGTGTTTTTAAAAAATACTAAAAAAAGGGCTCGAAAAAAATATATTTTCTCAAAAAAGAAAGAAACTTGAAAAAAAAATAAAAAAGTCGGTCGGTCGGTCGGTCTGAGCTCGAACCGGGGTTTTACGATTTTGTGACCGCCCATTATACCAATAAGCTATTTATAATCATTACCAAACTGTCAAAATTTACCTTCTTATTCTAACTATATTGTAGCAGTTTTTAATTGCCTAAAAACACGGACAAAAAGACATTTTCTAAAAATAAATCTTAGCTAGATCGATTTATTATCCCCGAAACTCCCCGGACACTAAATTTTATGAAAATCGTTGGAGCCGTTTCCGAGATCCCGATTATATATATATATATATACATATATACAAGAATTGCTCGTTTAATAGTATAGGACTAGGTTTTACAGATTTTATCGCTTAATTTAACTTTTTAAATACCCGACGTTTCGAGCACTTTACAGCACCCATGGTCACGGAGGGGACTGAGATGTTCAACGTCCAGATAAAATAATAAATTGGTTTATAGAGTTTTTGTTAACTGGTTTATAAAATGTGCAATGTTCATGCCGTACCTCGTGCTATTATATGTAAAAAGAATACTTAGTTATTAATATCTGTCGCTCAATCACATTTAAAACGAAACAAATAAATTTTTTCAATAAAATTTTAACCGTATACTTTGAAGTTTTGAAGAAAAATGTAATAAATAAACATCGCTTATTTCAGGAAATAAGTATACGACCTTTCTAAGTTGCATACTTATTGAAAAATCGTCAAGAACATTTAGAAAAAACAATTTAAAAGTAATGCACTAAAAAGACCGAAACAAGATTGTGTAAAGAAAACGAAATAAAAAATAAAAACTATAAACAAAGTAAACTCTACTTCGGTTTAACAGACTATATTATGAGCTGAAAGCCTAAATAAAATAACCTATGTATAATTACAAATTATGAACCGAAAGAAAATTAATGGGTAACTTAGGCTATTTAACTTAGGCTTTCAGCTCTTAATATAGTCTGTTAAACCGAAGTAGAGTTTGCTTTGTTTATAGTTTATTTTTCAATTTTGTTTTCTTTACTCAATCTTGTTTCGGTCTTTTTAGTGCATTACTTTTAAATTGTCTTTTTTGCAGTCGGGTTTTTGATTTTTTTATTTACTTATTTATTTTATTACTACGCATCGACGACGACGCATCTACATTTTGTTTCTTAATTGAAGATAGATGTAGATGTCCATGGGCCACATCATCCACCTACCATCAAGTAGATTGTGTGATCGCTTGTTACCCTTATTGTATATACTTAGTTTGAACTTTATTTTGATACGTTTTGTGTTTAAATGTCTGAGCGCTATCTACTATCGTTCATCAAATGTCTGCTGGGTTAAGTTGTCGTCAAAATCTCTTAAAAACATCACAATGTGATGCTTCAGTGTATTATAAAGAGGTTTGTGAGGAAATGCACGTCAGGTCAGATCCTAACCGTGATCAAGTCATTTGATGGGGAGATTCGGCTGGAACTTGACCGTCTGTAGATTGTTGCTTCTATTTTATCGTTCTTATAATTATTTTTAATTATGCGCGCTTAGGCTCTTTAAGAACCTGAAATGGTATCATCATTGAATGTCTGCTGGCTCAAGCTGCCGTCGAAATCTCACAAAACTTCGCAATGTGACTTGTCAACATATTGTGGAGTTTTAAAACAAATTATTAAAAAGGATACTTTTTTATTACTTGACATTGGCAAAAGTACAACCGATATTATTATTCGTATAAGGGCCTTGACATGTCAACTATCCGCTGGATCGAGCTATCGCTATTAAAATTTCCCGAGTACTTCACAATGTGATGCATCAAATTGTAAAGCTTTGTGAACAAAATAAAATTTGCACTACGCTAGAATTATGGTAGACTTTTGCGTGCCTTTGTTGGCGAATTGCAAAGAGGATCTATTTATTTTGTGTAGAAGTACTCTGTGTCTAAATTAGGTCATTGGCGAATCGCATAGTGTGCGGAAGATAACTCTTGGCGAGACTAATGGGTGATGGCGTACTTAATGTTGCCAGCTTAACTAACGTATTTTCCTTTATTTAATCTTATTACTAGCGAACAGTACAATACGGCCGACGTATCTTGGCGAGTCTGAATATAGGCTCTGCGAAGTTTAGCGCATGAACACTCGTGAAGAAAACTGTTATTGTCATTTTTTTATATATACCAATGTACAAATAAAATTTCCCTAATACAGTGACCAAAAATATCAAAACACTTTGGAGACATTATAAATTAAAGATTCAATTTTGATACCTCACCTTTCGATAGGGGCAGATTTTATCACAAACACATACAATATTATTTACATTTAATACTTTTTATTTATTTACACTTATTATTATTTAATCACTGTCGCTGAGGGGGGAAATTCCTAACATAAAGTCGTCGATCTGTCTGCTAGAAAGAGCCAACTGTCAAAGCTGAAGACTGAGTGTGGCAACATCGTTTCCGGGACACCTGAGATTCTGAGTGAGATTGAGAGGTTCTATGGGCAGCTGTACACATCATCGTTGGAGCCACAGTGTGAGTAACGATCCAAGAGCAAGTCTTATCCGACACTATTCCGATGATATCCCGGACGTCAGTCTGAGCGAGATTAGAATGGCTCTCCACCACCTTAAAAACGGCAAGGCCCCGGGCGAGGATGGAATTACAGCGGAGCTTCTGAAAGCGGGTGGAACACCGGTACTTGAAGTCCTTCAGAAGCTCTTCAATTCCGTCCTCCATGGTGGCACTACTCCGGAGGCGTGGAGCAGAAGCGTGGTGGTTTTGTTCTTTAAGAGAGGCGACAACGCTCTCTTGAAGAACTACAGACCGATTTCCCTTCTGAGCCGCGTCTACATGCTATTTTCGAGAGTCATTACGAATCGTCTCGCACGCAGACTCGACGACTTCCAGCCTCCCGAACAAGCCGGTTTCCGAAAAGGCTTCAGTACCATAGACCACATACTTATACCTCTATAAAACTCTTGTTCGGTCCCAGCTTGAATATGCTGTACCTATATGGAATCCCTACTATAAAGTATATAAAGAAGCTATTGAGAAAGTCCAAAATAAGTTTTTGCGTGCCATGTACTATAGATGCCATAAATCTTACTTGTCTCGTATCCGATTGCTGAGAGAGTTTGGTGTTTTGTCGCTTGAATGTAGACGTAAATATCTTGAAGCTATAACATTGTATAAAATAGTAAACAACAAATTTAGCAGTACTGAGTTAGTTTCCAATTTAAATTTCGTAGTTCCTTAAAGTGCTCATATACGTGCTGTGCGCGCTCGTAACTTGTTCGCCGTCAGTACATGTCGTACAAATACCGGCTCGCGCGCGCCAGTTCGCCGTATGATGCATTCCTTTAACGAGTTTTTCAATGATGGTAACACAGATTTGTTTACACCGAATATTCTTGCTTTTAAAAGATCTATATTTGAAAAACTAAAAATGTAAAAATAATATTATTTTGGCTCTTTGTTTTTAGTTTTTAGTTATAAAGTTTTTATTCAGCGTCCGCGACAATTTATTTAACATTGTAAGTAATATGTGGATAGCGTTGTGGGCTACATTATTGTGAATACAGCATGTTATTGTATTTTAGATATTACTGTATTTTGTAGCTGTTTGCTGTTCCTTAATAAATAAAATAAAATAAAATAAAATAAAATTTTCAAAAATAATTTTATATTAGTATTTGGAATCCGATATATACATACAACGCAAACACCTAGTGTAATCATCTCAATAGCACAGAATTGAAATGTATAAATTACCGAGTTCGGTAGGTTTTTTATGGGTTGATAATCTAATTCTTTCCTAACTAATATGCAGGTGCCACCTCTACGCTGATTCGGTCTTGAAAAGGCCGATGCTAATTTGTAGTTATTAAGCGTTAGATTAGACTCTGTACCTTGTTTCATAAAAGTTTTACTAATGCATATTATATCAATACTAATATTTTTATTTTCAAAATCAAGAAATGAAAGTTCAAATAAGTCTTTTTTATGTAAAATCCCAGCGATATTTTGATGAAGTAAGGTCTATTTTTTCACTATCGAAAAAAGATTTAATCATTACCATTATTCATTAAATTTTGTTTAGACTCTACTTTACTTTTCTCTTTCTTTTTGTAAAAATAATATGGGATAGTTCCATTTATTTTGCTTATTTCTTTTAAGTTCATTTTATTTACTCTAGTGATACCAGGTGTTATACCAGCACACCTTGATCTTAGTAACGGTCGAACAAGTTTATAGCTCATAAGTCGTATAATCGGGAGCCTTTAAATTTCATGGGCATCATTCATTTCAAGCAAATCAAGGTCCATCCTTGTCAGCTATCTCTGAAACTCATTATTTTTTCGATGTCTAAATTTATTTAAAAATACTTTCGAGTATACATCATCATGCATTTGGACAGCGGACTGGCGGACTCTTTCTTGTCTTTAAACGGTCGGATAGGCTGTTACTTTTTCTGCCTAGTAAACTATATCTGTATGTGTGTATTTATGTACCGATACAATTCAAAAATAGTTTCTAAAAAGAGCTTTGGTAATATAGACCCATATATACACTTCGGCAGATTATTCAGAACGACGATTAGATCCACCATTACGTGTAGGGCGAATGGGCCGTAAACAAAGATAAACATGGACAAGATGAATATTATATCCCTGTCCATACCCCTAAGTTTTTAAAGACTATAAACATAATAAAATATTTTTATATATGTAAGGGTAACAAACTGGCACGGTCCACCTGATGTTTAGTAGTAAGTGGATTTTGTAGCCCCCCGACGCCTATATTTATCACTTATCAGTGATTAAAAATTAAAATGTATATGCATTGTCATCCTTTAGGACATAGATATACAGCCTCATTACCCACTAAAAGGGTTTCTTATATTTACGTGAATACTACACATTTAAATAAAAGTACCCGGTTGACCGAGCTTTGCTCGGTATTTTTCGCTCGATTTTTTTAATTCGTGTGTTTTGGAAATTATATTTAGATACAAATTACATACTGATGAATTATAAATAATATTTTTTGATCTTAGCGACATAACAGAAAAAACTGAACTGGTTATTTGAATAAAAAATCATGAGTGCAATTATTTTTATTTAAATTTTCGTGTTTTTAAAAAATACTAAAAAAAGGGCTCGAAAAAAATATATTTTCTCAAAAAAGAAAGAAACTTGAAAAAAAAATAAAAAAGTCGGTCGGTCGGTCGGTCTGAGCTCGAACCGGGGTTTTACGATTTTGTGACCGCCCATTATACCAATAAGCTATTTATAATCATTACCAAACTGTCAAAATTTACCTTCTTATTCTAACTATATTGTAGCAGTTTTTAATTGCCTAAAAACACGGACAAAAAGACATTTTCTAAAAATAAATCTTAGCTAGATCGATTTATTATCCCCGAAACTCCCCGGACACTAAATTTTATGAAAATCGTTGGAGCCGTTTCCGAGATCCCGATTATATATATATATATATATATACATATATACAAGAATTGCTCGTTTAATAGTATAGGACTAGGTTTTACAGATTTTATCGCTTAATTTAACTTTTTAAATACCCGACGTTTCGAGCACTTTACAGCACCCATGGTCACGGAGGGGACTGAGATGTTCAACGTCCAGATAAAATAATAAATTGGTTTATAGAGTTTTTGTTAACTGGTTTATAAAATGTGCAATGTTCATGCCGTACCTCGTGCTATTATATGTAAAAAGAATACTTAGTTATTAATATCTGTCGCTCAATCACATTTAAAACGAAACAAATAAATTTTTTCAATAAAATTTTAACCGTATACTTTGAAGTTTTGAAGAAAAATGTAATAAATAAACATCGCTTATTTCAGGAAATAAGTATACGACCTTTCTAAGTTGCATACTTATTGAAAAATCGTCAAGAACATTTAGAAAAAACAATTTAAAAGTAATGCACTAAAAAGACCGAAACAAGATTGTGTAAAGAAAACGAAATAAAAAATAAAAACTATAAACAAAGTAAACTCTACTTCGGTTTAACAGACTATATTATGAGCTGAAAGCCTAAATAAAATAACCTATGTATAATTACAAATTATGAACCGAAAGAAAATTAATGGGTAACTTAGGCTATTTAACTTAGGCTTTCAGCTCTTAATATAGTCTGTTAAACCGAAGTAGAGTTTGCTTTGTTTATAGTTTATTTTTCAATTTTGTTTTCTTTACTCAATCTTGTTTCGGTCTTTTTAGTGCATTACTTTTAAATTGTCTTTTTTGCAGTCGGGTTTTTGATTTTTTTATTTACTTATTTATTTTATTACTACGCATCGACGACGACGCATCTACATTTTGTTTCTTAATTGAAGATAGATGTAGATGTCCATGGGCCACATCATCCACCTACCATCAAGTAGATTGTGTGATCGCTTGTTACCCTTATTGTATATACTTAGTTTGAACTTTATTTTGATACGTTTTGTGTTTAAATGTCTGAGCGCTATCTACTATCGTTCATCAAATGTCTGCTGGGTTAAGTTGTCGTCAAAATCTCTTAAAAACATCACAATGTGATGCTTCAGTGTATTATAAAGAGGTTTGTGAGGAAATGCACGTCAGGTCAGATCCTAACCGTGATCAAGTCATTTGATGGGGAGATTCGGCTGGAACTTGACCGTCTGTAGATTGTTGCTTCTATTTTATCGTTCTTATAATTATTTTTAATTATGCGCGCTTAGGCTCTTTAAGAACCTGAAATGGTATCATCATTGAATGTCTGCTGGCTCAAGCTGCCGTCGAAATCTCACAAAACTTCGCAATGTGACTTGTCAACATATTGTGGAGTTTTAAAACAAATTATTAAAAAGGATACTTTTTTATTACTTGACATTGGCAAAAGTACAACCGATATTATTATTCGTATAAGGGCCTTGACATGTCAACTATCCGCTGGATCGAGCTATCGCTATTAAAATTTCCCGAGTACTTCACAATGTGATGCATCAAATTGTAAAGCTTTGTGAACAAAATAAAATTTGCACTACGCTAGAATTATGGTAGACTTTTGCGTGCCTTTGTTGGCGAATTGCAAAGAGGATCTATTTATTTTGTGTAGAAGTACTCTGTGTCTAAATTAGGTCATTGGCGAATCGCATAGTGTGCGGAAGATAACTCTTGGCGAGACTAATGGGTGATGGCGTACTTAATGTTGCCAGCTTAACTAACGTATTTTCCTTTATTTAATCTTATTACTAGCGAACAGTACAATACGGCCGACGTATCTTGGCGAGTCTGAATATAGGCTCTGCGAAGTTTAGCGCATGAACACTCGTGAAGAAAACTGTTATTGTCATTTTTTTATATATACCAATGTACAAATAAAATTTCCCTAATACAGTGACCAAAAATATCAAAACACTTTGGAGACATTATAAATTAAAGATTCAATTTTGATACCTCACCTTTCGATAGGGGCAGATTTTATCACAAACACATACAATATTATTTACATTTAATACTTTTTATTTATTTACACTTATTATTATTTAATCACTGTCGCTGAGGGGGGAAATTCCTAACATAAAGTCGTCGGCCCCTTGTGTACCATGTGAGGTACTTGGCATAGGTTCATCTTCGTAATCGTCGCTCTCACTTTCAGACTCACTTTCTGAATCTGAAGCTGTATTAATGATGAATAATTGATCCGTCATTTCGTCAATAATATGGTCGCTCTTCCTATAGTCATGTTCGACCTCTTGCACTTTTCTGCATAAAGCACTCCATTCATTCTGACCCATTAAATTTACTTTTTCTTGTATGAGCTCCATTGTCCGGGTTACGTTCCAGTCGACGTTTTTAGCGGCTACGTGCCCTTTAATGGCAGCCCACACCATCTCGATGGGGTTTAAATCGGGATGATATGGGGGTAAACGAAGGACATCGTGGTT